>JAQMCX010000003.1:5769034-5874172 GCA_029814765.1 Acanthurus leucopareius | reverse complement strand
TTTCCTTCTAACAGCTGTATAATTCATGACTGAATTAATGTAAATAAAACAGACATTACGTGTGTTTGATTGTGTGTGTGTGTGTGTGTGTGTGTGTGTGTGTGTGTGTGTGTGTGTGTGTGTATGTGTGTGTGTGTGTGTGGTTGGTCTGTAGCTTAGATAAGGTATGTTTTGCTGTGTTGCTCTCTCTGTATTCCTCCACCCTTCCTTCTCTCAATAGAGGCAAATCCACTGGGAGCCTTTTTTTCTGTTAGGGGTTCTCAGTCTTGTGGGGGGAAGGGGGATGTGGGTGGAGAGGAAGTAGTTTACTTCCAGCATAGGCTATAGAAACATATAACACCAGTGATATTTACTTTTCTTTGTGGGTCATATTTAAGTATGAAGAACCACCCAGTTCTCTCCTTCACTTTTCTCTGTTGTTTCTGAAATAAATTATATATTTTTTGCATGCATCTCTGATATAAACTGAATTTCACTTGCATAGATTAAAACCGAGATGGAAAAGATTATGGAAAACATACAAATTAAAGGTAATTTTCCACATATCAATCTAGGAATGAAGGACAGCTCAACTGAGATTTTAATTACATTTTCCATCAATTTTAATTAGTATATTTAAAGATTACGGCATCATATTCATTGTTCGAAATTGTATAGAAATAAGATACTTAAATTCTGAACATCTTCCTCTATGTTAGAGCATGTCACAGGTCTTTTCACTGTTCTTCTGATCTTCACACACTCTGACTCTTCTTATCACCAACTAAATCAGTGGGTACCATTCCTGTCCATCAGCACAGGTATTACATATGACTGCAAAGCAGTGTTTTGGTTTCTGTTTGCCTGTTTTTATTGCAATGTTCATAAGGAAAAAAAACACAACGAAGCAATGTGGTTAATATAACTTTTTTATTATTTGGCCTCTGTAACATCATGCTGAATTGGTTTTATTTATGTAAAGTGAACTGAAACCTGTTAGACATGGATGACTGCTAAAGAAATGTTGCTAATGATTACATAATCATTATTAGGGAAACACAGACAAAGCATTTCTTTTTCTCTAGTGTACATGATCATGCAGTAAGAATATAGTGTCAAATGAATTAAACATGCCATCAAACTCCAAACATTTGGGGTTTTTTTGTTTGTGCTTTTCCACTGCAGCACAACATGTAACTCAAGATGTTTTTAATTTCTTCAATCCACAATCCTTCCCCATTACAAAATAAAAAGAGAAAAGAAGAGAAATAGTGGGAAAAAACTTGAAAAGTACAAAAGCTACTTACTGCATGACCTAATCTGCCCCTATATGACACTATCTGATGGACTGTGCTCTATCAGCAACAACCACTGGCTTGAAGGAAATACCAAATCCCCCTGTGAAACAATGAGCCACAGGACTATACACTTCAGATATATGTGACTGTAAGTGACCCTTCTTGTGCAGATTCCTCCTGCAGGACTGCACACAATATACCTCAATGAATTGGCAAACAACCTTTTTTGAGCTGATTTTTAAAAGAATAATCAAAATCATCTCATTTTTAAAACAAAACAAAACATGAGTTATGACATGCAGGAAGATTTAAAAAATCAGAAATGCATGACTATACATTTTTTTTACAAAAAAGAAGAAGGAAATGCATGCTAAACAATGGCTCCTTTAATTACATTTGTAAATCCAAAACTATACATAATTCCATTTAAAAATGTTCAGGAAAAAGATCAAGTTTATAGATAGTTTGTACACTCCAACTCCAAAAAAGATGGATGCTGTGTAAAACATAAATAAAATAGAATCACATAGATTTATTTAGAAAAAATTAATTACAGTTACTAAAATGTTTGTAATTAAAAAGGTGCTACCTTGAAAAATACTGTTGTAAAAAGCTCCTACGTAGAATATAACAATCTTTTTTGCTATGCTGAAATATTAACCAGTTGTTAACACAAAATTGAGTGCAACACCATCAAGTGTAAGATGTGTGCTCATGCAGCTATGCATCCTAACCCTTATGATCTACTTCATGATGACAACAAGCAGCTTACTGAATAATAAATATATCAAATTAAAATAAAGTCATCAAACAAACATGATCAAACAAAGTCTGCAAATCCAGTCTTACTTCCAACAAACGGTGGCCCAAAGTGTTCCAGTTTTTTTAATGGTTTATTCGATCCAAAGTGCTTCAGTAGAGCAGCAGAGGTCCATCAAATCCATCAAACATGAGACATCAGCATTTACTCCATAAATGCTTATTGTATCTTAATCAGGGAGGTTTAATAAACCTAAAAACAGCTGCAGAACGTCTCTGGAGGAAGGGACCGAGCTCAGACTGCAACTCGGATATGAGTAAGGCAGATGACTTCTCATGATAATCTCCCTCTAAAAACACGATCCCATTAACATGCAGGATTAATCTAAATTAAAAAGATTAAAAAAAATTAAAAAAGAACAACTATCCATATGATCACTTCTATGTAAACAAATGGGCTGCCTGCAAGATGCACTTTCTCAAGCAATAGAACAAGATCGTCCCACAGTTGTGCCTGGGCATTTTATACACCCTGAGTTTTCACATGACTGGCAAAATGAGTCACAGTTTAATGCTTCAGAGGACTGATGCTTGATTTGTTTGGGCTTTTCCAGCCATGAAGGCAGAATCATAAGATAACATTTAGTTATGTGATACACTGACTGGGACTCTCTGAACAACTGGGACATTTATGTTCCTCCATTCTTGTACTCTTCCCCTTACAAAGAGACTCTGCTAAAACTACTGCTTGTGGTTGTAACTGTAGTTTTTGTGTTGTTATTTACATTTTTTGAGACATTCATATCATTTATTTGTCACAAGGATCATTATTCATCCTGTTAATACAGCTGTTTAATGTTGTCTGTGGCTCTGGAGGAAGTTTTAGTTTATGAAAAATAACCACTAATGATGTCATCAGGGTCACTTTTTGGCTTGGAATTGCAGAGAGTCTATGCTACAAAGTGGGTCCATACATGATGAAAGATTTCAAAGCTTGGGGGGGGGGGCAACAATAAAAAGATACCATTAAGTTGCATCATGGGAAATGTAGGATCCAGTGTTTTGGGGGCTTCAACATTGCTATGGTGTAAGTTTGGATATTTTAGTCTCTGCTGATTTGATTCAGACTTTCATGTGTTAAATGTGTCTCGTGAGAGCTCTCTAATTTTGTGGATTTGTTAAAATACTTTCAGTATTTCTCAAAAAGTTTTAGCTTATGTTTTCAGATGAGAAAAAAGCTTTATTTTCCTGCATGTTGCAGTACAAGGTATACAATTTGGGGAATTCTTGGTCCAAAGATCATTTAAAAGCCCCTGAGCTGCTGCTGGGCTATTTACTGCTCATGACTTCCTCCTTTCTATTTCTTTGAACTTTGCTGCTTACTTAATATGACAGACAAGAGCTTTGCCTGGGACAAGACGTAGCACCTCGCGTGACTTCCACCTCCGCACACCACGGCCCATCATGCACGACTGTCCGTCATCATTACTTCCTTGTAAAAACACCAAAGACAGGCCCGGGGAGGGGGTCGCCTTGGAGAGGCCTTGCTTACCTTTGAGCGCTGCTTCACCTTCGACCTCTCACAGGGGGGAAGAGATAAACACAAGGGGGGAGAAAACTAAGCTTCAGTGACTTTTAATGACAGGCTTAGTTTGGGTTAGAATAGCAACACTGCTGTCATACAGAGACTAGATAAGATTAGGGCTCATCAGGCAGGGGAAGGAAAAGTGGCATCTTCTGGTTCTGTTTCCCCGTTTAAGGAAACTTTGCACTTAATATGTGTGAGCTCAGATGTGTGTTTTGCATTTACATATTCTTAGCAGGCACTAACATCAGATGTGAATTGAGCTTCAGAGGTCACCCAGCTCAACCCTGCTTGATGCAACATTTGCTAGAAGCAATTTGGTCCAAAACTCACAAGTGCAAAAATATGTCCTCAGTTATTTTTAAAACTGAGGTGCTGATCAAACTTGTCAGCAACATTTATTTTCACATAATCCTCAATTCATTCCTCTTACACAGTTATCTGAAATACAAAACACCTCCGCCTTCATTAAAAGCTATTCACACTCACACTCAAGCTATTCACTGGTTATTTTCCATGGGTTTTGTGTCAGTCTTTTCAATTAGGCGAATAAAAACAATGACTGATGACAACAGTTATAAGGATGGAAGCGGCAAGGCTTTTTTAAGCTGGCGTGGATTGAAAAGCGCAGTCATGCGGCTAAACACGTAATAAGCTTCCCATTCTTTCTAAAGAAGCACCAACAGTTCTGGACTCCACAAACCCCTGAAAGGTTTTTCCTCTAAGTAAGACAAAAAAAATCGACATGCATGTCAATTCGGAATTCAGAGGGAAAATGCCCTTTTAGTGAGAGAATAGAGGGGAGACGCCTTCACGGGCTGCTGACTACGCTTTGGCAAGGGCCTCTGTAGCACTTGGCCAGACAAAAAAAATAGACCATACAGATGGAGGTACATCAGTGAACCCACAGTTAATCTGCAAGGTCATTAGGATACTTGAAACACTCATTAGCATCATTCTCAGGAACTCAGATGGAGGGTGGATTTTTTCTCAACATCGGTAAAGGAAAGACAAAAATAAAGGATTTGTGGGACTTCTGGGAAATATTGTGGTGAGAGTCGGGGGGAGCAGGGGGTTGTTGTGGGACAGTTTGACATTTGGAGTCACCGGGGTCATTCAGTCGTAATGAGGCGCTAGCGGCTGGACCAAAGTAAAAGAGTTTGCCCCGGCGCTCAACTCTTGCTGATTCACCGCCAAGCCGGATGACAGTTTGGTTTGGTGGTAGTCAGACCAATCACACGGCGGCAGCTTGATTCATCTCTAATGAAAAGTAATTAACAAGACAGGGTTCTACAGTCCAAATGTGTGTGCCTGTGCATGTCTCTTTGTGTTTCTGCACTCTATGTGCATGCATTTGTGTGTTTGTACAGATTTATTTCTATCTGATAAACGCTATAGATTCAGTTCATAAAAAATAGATCATCCTCAAAAGCACAGACTTGCTTCAATGTTGGGTTACATAAGGTGAATGCCAAGCAACAGAATGTGTTAACTGAATATACATACATGTAGCTCCCTTGTCATTTCCATGATGGTTTATCTCAACTGTAATTTATTCTTTTTTGGGGTTTTGTTGGCACATGGGGGCAGCGAAGTGAACTTCTGCCATCAGCAGTCCACAATGACAGAAAGTGAAAAGTTAGCAATGTGTGCTAACTTCTGCTGGTTTAAGGAACCTTTATATGGCTACTTAAAAGAAGCATTATTAACTATTTTGTCCATTTTAGGGCACTTGAACCACTTGCAAACACACCACTGACATAATTTTATTATATAAAGTAATTATGCGCTATGTACAATTTTGCTAGCAAAGAATACTTACACAGTCAGCAGTTAGCAGCTAAAGCATTACCTGCCCTACATCTGATTGGTTTAACCTTACAATGACATTTCCCACATAGCTCAGCTATGCTTGTGAACTTATGGGGGTGTCAAGGCTTTCATGTACTTCAATGTATAATAGATTATTTAATTTTATCTAACTGAGGCTAACTGCCTCTTTTGTGTTGTTTTATTACCGACAACATCCATCTAGTTCATTTGATTGAGCATTAGGTTTGATAAACTAATGAAAGTTCACCCACTGATCCTTGAACAGAGAAATCTGGTGTTACTTTTGTTTAAGTGATGAATTGCTCCTTTTCACATAAATGACTTTGTTTACTCCACTGAAGTCATAGCAATAAATTACAGCAAGTGTTAGACTCTGATTGAAATGCTAGCTACATTCACATTTCTGTCATTCATCAAAGCAGCTGTCACATCTCAGTGGTCAACTCTTTCACTGGATGCTGTCACAGAAAAACAATCTGAGCTACTAAAAACCCTGATAAAGTCACTGGAGATAAAGTTCTTTTCCCAGAAGTGATGTAGAGTATTGTGTATTTTACTCCCTGTAGTTCTGAAAGTCCCTAATGTGCACTTTTATTGGGCGGAGCTGTCACTAAAATAATTTAGTGCGGGTCTACACATTACCTTTGTTTCTCTCTTCCAAAGCAATGCAATGGAAATCAGTTAATCTCACAATATAATTATATACACAGCCTGAGTTCTGTGTCTTGTATTGAACTTTGGTTGAAATGAAATATTCAGTGCAGTTCTATTTGTGAAATTACAAACTTCTCTTAAGATGATCCAACATATTACAGTCTATAAATGTGACTATTTAGTTCATATGCATGTATAAAAAATCTCACTGGCATATTAGCATCAGCCTGAAAAGCTTAGCCAAATCTGTGTCAGTGAGCAGCTCTATTCTGTGCCTAACTCTGACAAGCACATAGAGGTAGACCTGTGTTTAGTGATGTTGTCAAGGGCTTTCCCTGCAGTTGTCACCCCTATGATGGAACACATGTGCGTGACTGCTCCGCACCTTTAGAATAGCCCCGGGCAGTCCCCTCAGTTCCTCTGTTTTCCTCACAAGTTCACAGCATTGATTCAGAGAGTAAGATAAGCCCTATAAGTGCTGTAAGAGCCACACAGCTCTTCCGAGGTTGTTTGCATGCTTCCACTAATTACAGACATAAATCAAAGTAATGGCCCATTTCATTTATCATTCCTGTTTGCAGATGATGTAACATCCTGATATGCCTTACTCTGATTTCCCGTGTGCAAAACTATGCGCTGAATGTGAGAAATGTTGTTGGAATCAGACATGATCACTGGTCTGCCAAGCTGGATCTTTACTATGTAACTGTACCTTTAGTGTTTGAGCAAATCATCACCTGCACACACCTTCCTGAGCTCCTCCCTGACCTCCATGCTCACTCACACGCGATGAGCAATTGAGCTGTCGGTAACGCAGGAGAGGAAACTGGTGTTGGAGCGAAACTTGCTACAGTGATGAGGAGTTTTCTGGGCCTACAACACAGGCCACTGTGTCTGTCTACCCTACAGGTTGTTAGACGCCTTGACTCACCTGACTGCACCTTTTAAGGTGGCTCCCTTTAAGGTTCGGCGTCAAAACATGGATAAATATGGGTGAGAGGGCTTTATGAACAGAGACAGAGCTCACCAGTTATTGAGTATACGGGGGAATATGTATAATATCTTTAAATTAGATATTTGTACGGTTAAAGAAATAATTTTCAAATTGTATGCAAAACATTATGTTTTTTCTGCTCTGTTACTGTTTTCTCTTTGCTCATCTTTGACTATACTGACAAGAAAAACATAAAATACTACTAGACTGGATTACTTGAAGGCTACATTCAGTTTCAAGTTTCAGATAGGAATGTAATGAAGATAACAAATAAAGGAATTTATAATTTTATTATTTTAGGAAAATCTTTTTTCTCTGATTTGTTTCCTTAAAATAGTTAAATCATTTGCAATTACAGAATTTGGGAAATTAATTAACAAGGGTAAAGAAAAAGCAGAGATTTTTAATAGTAAATGTTTAAACTGTGAAGTGAATTTATTACAGCCCCTGAAGCACAAAGAAAAGATTTCTTTAACAAAGAAAATTAAATCAAATAACAGTAACAATCATCAGTCTTATGACCAGTTAAATGACTGATCACAAACACACACACGCACCCTCCCCCCCGCCCCACACACACACATTAGAAGCAGTGTGTGTGGATCAAACACATGCAAAAAAAAAAAAAAAGAAAGAAAAAAAGAGCAATTTCAGTTTGCTTATACCACCCAAAGAACATGTGAATTCTAAGGCCTGCCAGAAAAATAGGCTGGAGTTATTAATTCACTAGCTTTTTTTTGCGCCATCCTGCATCCTGACTGCTGGAAGAGGGCGAGATCACGCATTGTCACGCTGAGAGAGGCTGATCACGGAGGATAAAGCAGGGTCCTGCCTCAGAAAGTGTCCGTGGGCTTTAATTACTAACTGTCTGCTTTTGAATTTAAACATGACAGAATTTTATTTGTTAATCTGTACCTTTTTATTAATATTGATATGGCCATATTTATATTTAAAATTAGTATTGTCCATATTGCTGCAATGTTCTTTAAGTATTAATGTTTTTTTCAAAGATGGTAATACATCTAATAAAGATTAGACTACTAATCCAAAACAGTCAAACAAAGAATTAAAAAGATATAAATGCTAATTCTACAGTACGATTTTTTATTTCATAATTGTAACCTGTAGCAGAACTGTCATAATCTTAATGTTTGAAAATGTCACAAAAAAAAAACTTATAGGTTTTTAGAAGATATTAGAGGATTTTCTATATTGTTCATATTTTATCCGAGTACAGAGAAAGGTCGGTATGTTATGTGTAAAATAAAATGCTAGGCCTCCAAATTCTAGGGGTGATTAGAGATTAATGCAGATGTTTTATTTTTTCTTAAGAAGCAGCTCAGAGGAGCAGTTGCGGGTCAGAGGACGTCACAGGGTTGATCTGAGCCGCTGTCCGCGGTGCTGAAGCGGGATCCCCGAATCACATCACAGCCAGACCAGACCAGACCAGACCTGAGCATCAAGGCCCGAGTAGAGGACACAGAGCCAAAGACAAACTACAAAATGAAACAAAAACTCACCCAAACTAACGGGAATTAAGGACATAAATCAGTGTCCTCTAAGATGATGCAACAGGTCTGAACTCGCGATTCTGGCTCTGGATGGAGGCCTACTTACTACATTCGCGGGAAACAGAGGGAACAGACAGGTAACCATAATTATTATCATTCACCTCTGACCATGAGCACCCAAGCATGCAAAAACATAATTATCTCTCTGCCGTGATTGTTTTTTTTACGCAAACTACACCCTACATTTAGCAATCCGTTGTTTTTTCGGCATAAACAAATTATTATCATGTGCGGTGTCATACAGCACAATCTGATGCTGAGCACGTTTGATAATTAGGGGGAATTAATGAGTTAGAACACGGAGTTAGCCTCCTCCTGGTGGCTTGATGTGAAAATGCACCCACAATAGTAATTGCATTACAACAACTTCAGACTGCGGCACCGCAGTATCAGAGGAAACACCGCAAACACTCAATGCAAATGTGAGTGATACCGAGAAACGTCGAGCAGAGTGAGAAAACGAGGAGAGTTTTTGTTTTCATTCCAGCAGATCAGAGGAAGAAGTGTTGATTCATTTCTGTGGCTTGTAACAACATCCATACTGACTCTCTATAGGCTACAGTTGCGATCACACAGTTGAACAAAGGAACATATACAGACGGACACTGATGACACAAAATTTTATATATAAAATTTCTTATAAGAAATTGATTAAACAGTTTAATTAAATTGTAATTTGACATAACAAATAAATTAAAAATCCGATTTATCTAAATTGTGCTGTGTAGACAATGTGTTGTCATCGGCTCTTACGTCAAAGCAGTAGTCATAAATGATTGTTTACATTGGATTTAAGCTGTAGCCTATAATTTATTTTAAACTCCGTTGACTTGTGTCGGGTATTACCTCCCCCTGAGGCAGAGACGCACGTTGTTACAAGTTTCTATTCCTGCTGAGGAAGAAATAAAAACGACAAAAATATCCTTGAGTAAAAGAATTAAATAAATACCTTTAAAATTGCAACAACAACAACAATAATAATAATAACAATAATAATAATAATAATAACAATAATAATAATAATAATAATAACAACAACAACAACAGTAATAAATATGAATTAGAATGAATAAGAAATAAGAATTAATTATAAAGACTAATAAATTAAATAGCCTAAACGCATAAAGCATAGCGGCACTTTCATAGTTATTTTCTGTATTTCTATTATAACGAATATCCAAACACCTCCATTAACTTTACCTTTCTCTAACTAGCATAGCGTTGAATTTAAACGCTTCCAACTGACATTAACGCCTGTTGTCTGTAAGTAAGGAGGTTACACTAAGAAAGAGAGAGAAAGAGGGAAAGGAAGAGGAGGAGGTGATGGTGGGAGGGTGGAGTGACACCCTTTGCAACAAACCTGCCCACTATAACAAAGCCAGGGCACGAACACAGACGCTGACGGGTCGTGAAGCTGTTTGAGGATAAATGACTTCATGTGGTGCTGTGGGGCTTCAAAGCATGGGCAGGCTGCGGACAGGGAGCAGGGAGCTCACACACACACACGCTGTCGGTGGATGCGCAACAGGCTGCACACTTTGTGAATGACTGTTTGCATTTGGCTCGTGTTCCAGATGGGGGATCCGAGGCTTTTAACGTTATTTTTGATGGTTAAAATGTAGTGTTTTCATACAAGATAAAACACAGTGGAAGTGGGATTTAAACTTTTCTGAGACAAAATCCATTAAATTTTTGGGACAAAAGAAAAATCGTGAAGGCTGGCGTTTTTTTCGGTGAACCAAGGACTTAACAAGGTATTTAATCAGCTTTTAAATAAGCAGAATTGATTTTTGATATTTTTAAACTTTCATTTCACAACTTTATTGCACAATCTACTTCAAACCATAGCTAATATGCGTCTTTAATTATATTGTCACAGTCCCCCTGCAAAATTCCCATTATGGATGTGACACTGGAGGGAATTAACCCAGCGACTCCGAGAGCTCTGTTACTGGCATGCGTGACTCTGCTGTTCTCCCTCCACCTGTGGCAGTGGCTACGGCAGCGACCCACCCGCTGCCCGCCTGGTCCGCTCGCATGGCCGGTCATCGGGAACGCTGCGCAAATTGGCAACGCACCGCACCTGTATTTTGCACGCATGGCGAAGAAATACGGCAACGTCTTCCAAATTAAGCTCGGCTCTCGGACCGTGGTGGTGCTTAACGGAGACTCCATCAAACAAGCGCTGATCAAGCAGGGACCCGAATTTGCCGGCAGACCGGACTTTACCTCCTTCAAATACGTGTCGAACGGGGACGGCGTCGTGTTTAACACTATCACGGACTGGTGGAAGATGCACCGCAGAGTGGCTCATTCCACTGTTCGGATGTTTTCCACCGGGAACGTGCACACCAAAAAGACATTTGAGCATCACATCCTCTGCGAGTTCAGAGAGCTGCTGCAGCTGTTTGTGGAGAAAACGAGGGCGCATCATTATTTCCAGCCCATGACTTATCTTGTGGTTTCCACGGCCAACATGATGAGCGCAGTGTGCTTTGGCAGGAGATACTCCTATGAGGACAAGGAGTTTCAGCAGGTGGTGGGCAGGAACGACCAATTCACCCAGACAGTCGGGGCAGGGAGCATAGTCGACGTGATGCCCTGGCTCCAGTACTTTCCAAACCCCATTAAAACCTTGTTTGACAAGTTCAAGAGGCTCAACCTGGAGTTTGGCATGTTCATCAGAGATAAAGTCATTGAACATAGAAAATCAATCCAATTAAGCAGCATCAGGGACATGACAGATGCTCTTATAGTGGCCCTGGACGAACTAAGTAAGAAAAGTGGGCTTACATCAGAGAAAGACTATGTGACCCCAACTGTTGGAGATATATTTGGAGCAAGCCAAGACACACTGTCAACTGCACTGCAGTGGATCCTCCTCATCCTTGTCAAGTAAGCAACTTTTTCTCTCTGTTTGTTGTGAATATTTTAACCCTCTAGGTGCATAAAGAATGTGAAACTATGACAGAAAGTAACAGTAGATAATATTTTAGATTTGGCCCTCATCCCACTGCTAGAGCTGCACAGACTTGAGGAAGTTCAGTAGCATTTCTGTTATGTAACAGCCAAGTGGAGGAGCTGAGGCATAACACAAAGAGCTGAAACTGAACACCCGTGAAAGTAAATGAAGTGCGCAGTCAGCATTTTACTGAACAAATAGCAAGATCTTTGACATTTTTTTATACAAGATTTAATTTTCCTAATCTTTTTTTTAGTTGTTTTATTCCATGTTGCATCATGCATTGATCAGTAGGAGGCTGTCACAAGGTGCCTTAAGCCACCATTTCTTTACTAATTGTACTCCTGTTGCAGGATTCTTATCCATAACAATGCATTAGGTGCTGGAAAGGTTTAGTGGAGTGAGGAGGGTAATTAAGTGCCCTCGCATCATATTCTCAGTGGAAATAATTTTTTTTTTGTTCTTGCTAAATGTCATTTAATTTCAGGTAAAGCTTTCTGCAGACAGTGGCTCAGTTATATGCCTATAAAATGAAATAAAGTGGATATCAAATAAGACTAGTAGTAGTAGTCACCTTAATGTAGGTGTCAACTGTGAATGCAGGTACCCTGAGATGCAGGTTCGTCTCCAGCAGGAGGTGGACAAGGTGGTGGACCGCAGCCGGCTCCCCTCCATCGAGGACCAGCTCCAGCTGCCTTACGTCATGGCCTTCATCTACGAAGTGATGCGCTACACCAGCTTCGTGCCGCTCACCATTCCCCACTCCACTACAAAGGACACCTCCATCATGGGCTACACCATCCCAAAGGACACAGTTATCTTCATCAACCAGTGGTCCATTAACCACGACCCAGCCGTGTGGTCCCATTCAGAGACCTTTGACCCTGAGCGTTTCCTGGACCAGGACGGAGGGCTGAACAAGGACCTTATTAGCAGCGTTCTCATCTTTTCTTTGGGAAAGCGCCGGTGCATTGGTGAGGACTTGTCGAAGATGCAGCTGTTCCTCTTCACAACCCTGATCGCCCATCAGTGCCACATCACTGCAGACCCATCCAGGCCGCCCAGACTGGACTACAACTATGGTCTGACTCTGAAACCTCATACCTACTACATAGGATTGTCTATGCGTGAGGATATGAGGTTGTTGGATGCGGCTAGTGGGCACGTCCCTGCTAAGGAGGTCAAGAGGGATCCCTCATCCAACTCATAAACAAAAACATTAATAAAATCAAAACTGCAATAAGCATTAAAAATGAAGGCTGAAACACAAAAAAGACTTGTGATCTAAAGCTCATATTTTTTTGGGCTAAAAACTATATTTATAAGCTGAAATCTCAGGCTAAATTCTCATTACTTATCACTGACTCATTATTAAGTGTTACTGTGTCAGGCAGGAACAGATGTATCTGTTTTACAGGAGACACAGCATAATGCGCCACGTCCACATGACCAAATGAATCTGGTCTCTTACAACATCATGCACAATCTGACTTACCACTTAGCAATCAGCATCATCTTTTGATTCATCAAGGTGGTTGCCTGCAGTCAGCTGCACATCAGCAGAGATCAGTTTCAACCAGATGTCAGGAGGAGGAGTTTGGAATAGTTGCTGTCACACACCTTTGTGATTCTAGAGTGAATGCCATTGCTGCAAGAATGTATTGAGAAGTAGAAATAATCAAGCTTAAAGGGGCATCATGGTGTTTTATGCTTTCTATTAATAACTTCTGCTGTCAGATAAAACGTATTTCTAAAATGTCAGCTTTTCAGGAATCCTAGGAGTAATTTGGCCACAATATATATTTGTTTCGTTTTTTTCTTTCCTCTGCTAAAGCTTCAAATCAAATTATAGTGCTGTGTTGAACTTCTCAAAATACATAAAAATATTTGATAATTAAAAGTACCCAAGTTAAGCTGGAGTTAGAAGATTTTGAAGTGATTAAAGTGAGTCTTGTCAGATGAACAGATTCTGCACAAAGAGGAAAATAAGCTCATATAGTGCATCAGCCCTGAGGCCTATAGTGTCTACTAACAAGTTTAGTACTAACATGCAGTTTGTGATGTATAGTGTAAAGGCATAATTACCCTGAAATAAGGCATATGATATGTCAAATGCTATTTTTAATAGGAGTGCTTTCAAAAGTCATCTAATATATTATAAAGAGTACACTGAACAGACCTGCTGCATGTACTGTTTGTGTCTGTGAACTGCTGTCCAATACATGCATGAAAACACAAACATTAGATCAGTGTTATCTAACCATTTGTTTCTTTTTTTTTTTTACTCACAGAGGTTTTTGTTTAAGTTTTGAATGTTGTAGAATGCTGCTCTATTGAAAACCTTTCACTCTGTCTTTTAATGTACAAGATGCCAGTAACCAAGTTATTTTCTTCCTCATGTTATTTTATTTACAGATATTTTTTTATCTGCAAGAAACATGGTTGGGACTCCGGGGGCTGATTTATTATTATTATTATTATTATTATTATTATTATTATTATTATTATTATTATTATTATTATAAGACAAGTTATGTTAGACAGGTAACACCTTCCACAGTAATCAAAGTGTTGAAAAAACTAATGTGAACATACTAATATTGTCCTATGGAATATTAATAACTTGAATTACAAACAGTACTTTAATGCACAGTGCAAAACAAGAAATTGCAAGTATCAAAAAGGCATCAAAGCTCCGACAAACAGTGCTTCTGACACCCAGTGATGAATTAAGACGCTTTATTTTTTCAAACAGCTAATATTCAATTAAGTTAAGATGATATGGGTCACTCATATATATATACTGAATCTATTATAATATAATAAAATATCAACGTTTATAGTGTCTTTTCCTTAGATAATTCTTGTGAAGAACTATACCTAACATTAAAAAAGATGTTGATTAGTGCACGCTGTAGATAAACAGTACTTTTAAGGTTTTTGGGTATACATACTGTAACTGCAGCCTTGATATTCCCTTGTGAATATTTTTTCAATCTGCTTGCAACAAGTTGTCTTGAATGATAATCTGTTAACATAATAAACAGACACTGGAATGATTTTTGTTTTCACTGATGATGTTTACCGTCTTGAGCAAGTTGAAGCTGAAAAGCTTTCTGGTTTAAATGATAAATGATAATACATCGACAGAGTTCAGATTTGACACCAGTGTGACACCCTATTGATGCTTGTCAGGCAGAGCTGATTAACATAACGTTTCATACAGTCTCAATGTGAACTCAATTGTGGACAATACTAAAAAATGCAATGTTTCTTGGCTTTTTGCCATGTCAGGTGGGAACAAAAGGGAAGTGTTTGTGAGATCCCTTTCCCTGCACAGCGTTTTATCTCGCCCTGCCAGAACATCCTGTACTTGCAGCCAAGCAGCCTGCCAGCCAACTTTTGAGAGTGCGTGACAAATTCAGATAAAACTATAGTAGATGATTACTGATATGGCTCTCTCTGTCCTCCCTTTTCCCTCTTTATACAGCACAAAATTAAATCTGAAGACTAAATAGTGCCAGTGAAGTCATGCGTGGCATCGTGCCAAGCATAATCTTTATTAATCAGAAGGAAAATAACAACACTAAGTCTGCTGTCACACCTCACCTCTGAAATAAGGAACCAGACCAAGCTGACACATAGTCACACACACAAGCTATGAAGTGTAGAGTGACAATGTCATGATTTTTATACCCGATTCGGCGGGATAATGACTTGATTTGTAAAAGCAGACAACATCACCTGTCAGTGGTTATTGCACTTGTTGTGTTTTCCTCTTTGTACAACAGGAGGCTGCAGAAAGAAACAGATATTCTTAATCAACAGCACACCCACAGAACTGTCACATTCTGCAAATTATGGTAATAAAACACAAATGTCGCAGTATATCTGTGGTACAGTCTTGACAGGAGAAACAAGATGACAGGAGAAAAGTCTTGCACGGTGCAGCAGGTGCCTTTTACGAGCTTGGCAGAGCTGCGTCTGAAGAAGGGCTGTGGTGGAATGAGTCTGCTGAGAAATATCAGATGAAGCAGTGGTAAAACACATCCTATATTATTTCAGCTTAGACCTGTCAAGACTGCATTAACAAGATCAGCATGAATCTCTCCATTTAAGCTTGTATCCTGCACTGGCTGAGTGGTGCATAACACACAACAAGATCCTTCTGCTGTTGACTGTGAGTTGTGTAACTTAGACAGCTGAGCTTAGGCCATGAATGGAGGGATATGTGCAGTTCTGAATGAGTGTTAGCAAGATTGTACAGACGTGACGTGCAGAGAGTTAACTGGCTGTAGGGACTGACTGATAGGAGCTCAGGAATGAAGGAACAATAGCACTGAATTGCCAGCACAGGGACAAAGTTAAGACTATCTATACTGAATCTGAAGCAGTATGAAGACCAGAGGTCAAGACCAGAACAGACTCAGTAACAAAAATCAAGAAAAGAGTAGAGAACTGTACATTTTTTTGCTTGCATCTGAGTAATTCATGTGAAGACACAACTTTTAGCAAAGCAGGCAACTGTCCAGTGGCCTCTAAGCTTCAGGGGCCCTGAAGGCTACACGTTAACCACTAGATTGTGGAAATATGAATGTGTTTTTGGTTTTCTTTTGTTTTCTTAATCCAGTATGCATGCAATTCTAAAGCAGTGTACCAGCTGAAATGAATGGAGAGAAAGTTGACACCTACATTATTACATAATCCTGAAGCCTCTTCTTTAGGAGAAGCTCAGAGTTAAAGTCAAGTTTTAAGACTTTTATTATTGTGCTTACATGGCACATACACCAGGACAAGTTTGTGGTTGATGAGCGAGCCCAAAACTAATCACTAAAACTTCAAGGGAAGACACAATGTGCTGCAAGCATGAGAAACTGGTGGGTCGGAAAGTGTGTAGCCAAGGAGAATTAAAGGAAAACCTAAACATTTTGCTCTGGTGGAGAGTTGAGGGTCTCTTACACAGAACGTGGTTTGAGCTGTGTTCACTGTGCACTGGGTTTGGTGCAGCCACAGCACAGCTTTATGCTTGTGAGCGAGCAGTGCACCGGGTTGCATGAAGCTCTTTGCCAGGCAAAGCATGAAAAGTTGCCTTTGCACGGCACAACAAGCCACTGAAAATGGGTTCCAGTGTGCAGCAATGCTGTTGTTGCATTCTGAAGACCCAGTATAACTTATGCCACTCTGATATCTTTACAAGACTACAGCCAGCTTTCATGTAGTTTAACTTAGCATGTAGGCTGGCAACGACTAGCTTAGAGAAATTCACTTTGAAGTTAAAATTCATTAAACAGCACATCTGCAGGTCAATAATTGTAACACATTATATCTTGACTAAACCAGATTGCCAAACCCAGAATTCCAGGGCATAACCACAACTATTATGTGTCTTTTTCATACTTTTCAAGTCTTTTGTACGGATCAAACATGCTAGCAAGATATTTTTTTAAAAAAGAGAAATGGAGGCTCTGTTTTGTTTCCTCGCTTCCAGAAATTGAAAGTGCAACTGTGATGGGATCTTCTTATCCAACTCTGTCAGATAGGGAAGACACAAATTTCCCAAAAATGTCACACTACTTCTTCAAACCGTCCTGTTTGGAGCAGAATGAAGCCTCGTCACTGCCGGGGGCATTTAAATAGACGGGAGTCAGGAGAAAGAAAATGAAAGATACAGCCACAAAAATCTTATGCAACATGGAGTCCGGTCTTTAAGACCAGCCAGCATGTACAGACATCAAGATTAGATGCTATCACATGCACAGACATACTACATGTTGCCTGTGAAAATAAATAAAGTATTAAAGGTATCCTTCATATGAATTATGTAAGTAAATTCTTAAGCAGTCTCAAATGAGGATTGTAAAATCAAGTGCAGAGGAGGCAATAAAATCAACCATGGAAAGGTGAAGTTTTCATGTCTGTATAAACAAACACCTGTGCTCATTTAAGAGGCATCCATTTAGAGTGCTTGTACCACCAAAAAAAAAAGCTAAAACATGACTAGACTGGCAGGAAGCTGGCGTGAGTCTGATCCAGTCACAAATTCCCAATTGGTCTGGCACAAAATGCACATTCTAGAGAAAAAAGGAAGGGATGCCTTAAACCTCTACAATCACTGACAGTCATGCAGAAGCTTGCTGGTTACATTTTTTGTTGATTTTGGATTTGGATCAATCTAGTTTATCCCTGAACATTTTAATAAGCTACAGATTACAAAAATTAGCGCGGGAGGCTGTTTTAATCAACAGCAATAAAACTAACAAGCACACAAACAAGTTCGAGTGCTTCAACAAGCAAATGACAAACTGACAACTTATATCATGATTGCACTTATTTAATTACAGACTCCAGTACCATTAATCATTCAGTGCACACTGCTCATCATACTGTACAGTATAATCTTTATGTAATGTGTAAGAGTTGATATGATCATGAGGAAAAATGCACTTGCTTTGGCATTTGAAGAAAAAATTAAATACATTCGTATCGCTGGTAGAAAAATCTGTAAAGTGACATAAAAACCTTGATATTTTCACAATTCCCGTGGCCTCAACAGCATAAACTTATATTAAACTGATCAGAATCTCAATCAATAAACTTTTCAAAACAAATCTAAGGAGGAGACAAAACTAAATTGTTCATTGTTTCAAACAATACGCATGCGATAAATGCATCACACATTAAAACACGAAAACATTAAAACGTTAACAAGTCTGAAGTCATTAGGAATGCATTAGAACAATCAAATAAAACATTTAAACATAACCTCAGTTTGATCAGGTTACATGTGAGTCACATAATTTAACCTGGAATGAAATTTAATCCATCAAAGTAGTGGGTCTGCTCCGTCTGCTGATTTCAGTCAAGTTTAAGTAGTGTGCCATCAGCCCAACATTTCTGTTACAAATATACAGAATGCACCAGACAAAATCTTACTCTCCAGTGTCTATCAAGACTCCATGTACATGCACAGCAATGAGGTCATAATAAAAAAGCCTCAGTCTAACTGTGATATATCTGTAAGTGAACTCATGAACCCTGAGGACATTTTTTTGTTATGTTTTTACTTCGGACAAACTGTGGACCAAACAGATTAAAATGGGGTGTTTTTTACATTAAATGAAACCTGAGCAAATTCTTAACTGAACCTTTACCAGGGTAATTAGGTGTTTTACATATGCAGTGAAACGGGAGCCTTTGTTGAATATTAAATCCTTTTTTTAAACTTTGCATACCAAGTTTAAGTGGTATGCCGATCCACTTTTACTGATGTCGGAAAAGTTCACAATAAAACAGATGTCTCAATAAAAGTGACTTGGACTTGCACAGATTTAAAAAAAAAAAAAAAAAACAGATTTAAAATCTAAGAGAGTCAGAGCTCAATGTAAATGGTCAAAAAGGGAATTTAAAGACAGGTTGCTAAAAAACAGGAAAAACATTTGAAGCTGCACTTGAAATTTTTGACTCTGTTTTCATGTTGGATCACTGGTTGGTCATTTAACAGAGAGCCATAAAAAACGCATATAACTTGATGACATCTCATTTCTTTAAAAATTTCCTATCGCTGTCTAAGTAGCTCCAAGTTGCTTCCCTTCTATCTAGGCCACACAGCGAGATACTTACAGCTATGTTTCACAATTTTGATTGTTACAACTTCTACAAAATTGAAACTTAAGATTAACATCAACCTCCATGGTGGCCTCACTATAGAGGAGCGGATTGAGCAGTGTTTATCTCCAAGAGAAAAAACTTGCCTCTCGGCTGTTAGCATCTCTGCCAGATCACAGCTCCACCGTTTTGTCTGAGCAGCTGTGCTGAACACAAGTGTTTGCACCTTATGTGATGACTTGCAACAAAAAAACTTGATTAATTGACTGATTACCTAGGTTTTAAGGTCTAATGTACTGCAGTAGTTTGTGGTAGGATGGGCTTGGTTAAGCTAAGAGGGCATGTTACAGACGGTTGTTTTCTTTGTAATACAGTGACTAATGAATGCTTTATGAACATGTTAGTTAAACAGTTTGAATCCGTAACTAACACACAGTCATACTTATGTAAGCAATATCACTCTCCAAGCCATGATATGTTGTGATTATAGCTCTGACAAACACGCCCCTCAGCTGTGATATAATTATAACATACCACTGCCTGTTTTGAGCTATTGCTTAATTATATAGTAGTGACATTACTGTCACAGTAGCTGAGCAGCAGGAGCTAACTGAATAATGAACATCTTCAGTGGAATGACGCCAAGCTCAACAACCACAGTTTATCAGATCTCATTAAAAAAAAAAAAACATAATTAAAGAACGTATTCATCAATGATTTATGGTCGAATCATTACATCATCTGCATGCATGTAAATGTAGCCACAGAGCACCGAGTCTGGCCTGAATCTCAGGCAGACAGGAGAGGGCACAAGGTCGTCCAGTGGTCACGGCATTCCAAGATCTTTGTTTGGGTGCGCCATTGTCTGGTGTGCTTTTGTTATTGCCTCTTGACGGACGGAACAGGAAAGAACAGCAAGTCCTGTGGGTCACTTTCCGAAAAGTGACAAGTTTTTGTTGTCGAGGAAACCTGGTATCCTTGAGACTCTCGCAATCAGAGCAATCTGACCTCTGAGACAATGTCTGCTACACACGGATCGACTGAGAATCACACCCCTGATCAGGCTGAGTTTACTATAATTTTAATACAATTTTTGTGACAATAAAAATATTCCCCCTCATAGGCTTGATGAGAAGTCCTAATTTTTTGAGTGGGAAATTTAACCCTCTTCTGATTTGCTACAGCCAGGTATGAAAAGTTTGTTTTTCAGTATTAAAAAGAAACACACCCAAAACAAGAAAATAAATTTAATTTAAAACTACATTGGACTGTTCTGTCTGTGGCAGCCTACTGCTCCCATTGATGATATAATGCCACAGTACACCTCCTTCCACTCACAGAGTGAATTAACATTATGGCCTCTTCATACACACTATATTCACACACGCATCTGCAACTGTAAGCATGCATCCACGCACGCATCCTGCACATGGGAAATAAATTTCCCAAAGAATGTGTTATTGCTGTCGTCACACTCCAAGTACTGGGCAAAGTAAGTCCAGCTCCTTTTGTGCCTCTTCATCCTGAAAAAAGAAATATAATAAAATAAAACAACTTTAATAGTATTCTAGTGTATTATTTTGCTTTATATTGTACTGTGTTAAAGACTAGGTGTGGGACTCATAGACTAGTTCTTAGTACAATACTGTCACAATACATTGCCCACTGCAGCCAAAGTATCACAATACAGTGGTTCTATTGGATTTAATACACGGGGAGATAACATAACATCACAAAAAATACAAAAGGCATAAATTCTATGTTTATTTACTGCACTGTAGTGTCAGTTTCATAGAATCTGACAACTAAGATAAAACAATGCACAAAAAAGTGCAGAGTTTTAGCCTGTCTCTTCACTGACACAAAAATACTGACTGCAACTTGTCCATGTCTGCATACACAATCATTCCTGTGTAAAACTGCAATAAACTCACATAGAGCAGAGAAGTGAGGATATAGATCATGAAGTAGTAACTCAGGTTAATTAATCTGTTTAGAGCTCCTGCAAGTTTTACTGAAAACATTGATATTTGCATCAGATCTTCAATAATGTCCTGCAAGAAGCAATAATATGATTTACTTCCACATCCACATGTTTCCCATTCCAAATTAAGAAACCTGATTCCTGATGCATTTTATAAAGCGAGATGTGCAAAGGCAGATGTAGCAACCAAGCGAGACAGACATAATTACAGTATGGCAATAGAAAATGGAAGAGATCTACCTCTTTGGACACAGCATTCATTGAACAAGCAGCTTCACACATCTTCCTAGCATTCTCCCTCTGCCCAAGGTCTTTGTAGCACTGCCGAAGAAAAGAACAAACACTGTCTATGCGTTGTTTAGTCTCAGTGTAGTCTCATTACAGTGCATGGTGTAGTCCCAAAACAAAAAACAGCAGTGACGTTTGAATTACAAGTTTTTGGTACTGACCTTAGCCAGAAAAACATAGTTGAGTTTGGAATATCCCGGCTGGATCTCTTCAACCTGTATAAAAATGAAAAAATGTTTCTTTGCAATTTATCTTAGTTCATTAAGCATATACCACTTTATCACTTTAGATTACTGTATAATGTATTAAGGAAAATTCCTCAGTAAATCTGTAATAGTACAGTATAAATTTTAATGATAGCTGTTGTAGATTTTAAAGCGCTGTTATTCAATGGTAAAATCTAAAAATAACAGCTTCAAAATAATTTTAATGGTGCGTTGAGTTGTAATGGAGTGAATAGTGTCTCTTTGTCAGTCACTCAACACCCTGATAGCCAGTTTCTACACCAAGTAATTTGGCTGTGAAGGTAGAATCAAAGTGCATGATGCTTTACGACACACTGACACCGATTTTGGTGAATCTTGATCACAATTTAAGAGTAAAATGTTTTTGGCTTTGCCTTTATTATAGCCTGGTTGCTTTTTCTCAACTCTGTTATTTACAGAGTTTTCTCTAGTAACCTATAACTGCTGCTAACTTGAGCTGCTAGCTAGCTCTATAGCTGTGTGACTAGCTTTCTACACGAAGCACCTTGGAGTGTTTGTTTAACACTATATTGCAAGAGCTTTGGACTGCTGTGAGGAGGATGTATTCAGTGTCCGGGGCTGAGAGGAACCCAGCAGAGAGTGTCTGTGGGAAGATGGACTGGAATGAGGACCACAACTGGAGTTAGGCGAGCTGGTGTTCTTTCAATATGTGCTACCTTTGGAGGCAATGCAACTGGGCTCAGCAACCTCTAGAGACATCATTACTGGGGTAAAATTGTAGAAAAAAACACTATCAGAGGAAGTTAAGACAAGAAAAAGAGAGTGACTGAGTGAGAGACAAAAGGAAATGGTGGACTGGCTTTGACGATGTAGGTGAGAATAAAAGGCTGCAGACCTTAATCTTTCCCTACTGCTGTTTGTCTGGTAAGAAATGTTGGCCTGTTTGCTAAGTTATGTGACTTGTTTTGTGGCACTTGCTCGATGTTTGGTCGTGTTGGCAAAGTTGTTGACGCGTTTGTTTCTGGTCATAAGCCAAGTCAGCCCATCGCCACAGAGTTTCAGCAGTTGATGCAGCCAGGTGTTGGCAGTATATTGTCTCTGACTCAGGTTATGCTAGCTTGATATGCAGCTGTTCTGAGTCATGTGCAATGCTTTTGCAAACTTTGGCTGCCACACAGCAAAAAAAAAGAGTCTGAGCACGCATGTTTACTTATGGGCATAAATTTTCAGGACATAAAGAGGCCGCCAAGTTTTGTTTGTAGTGAGCACGTAAATCACAGCTAACAAAACTATTGCAGAAACCTAGGATTTATATTCACAACAGTAGTGTTGCACTCAGGAACTGTGGGGGTGCCAAATTGCACAGATTTCCATTTTTTTATGTCAGTATTGACGTGATAAGATGCATATCAGGAAAGAATGAAGACCCGGATTTTTACCAAGTGGTGTAATCAGTTTTATATGTATCATGATAAAGGCCTTAAACATTTAGTGTGTCTTAAAACATATTTTTCTCTACTGCTGCTACAACAGCTCCCTTCAGTTAGTCAGGTACAGATAACTACTGGTTAGCAGCTGAAGAACCGAATAACCTTCCAGGATGTTTTCTGTTAAAGCTCGTCAGTCTCACCACAGGCTCTCCTCCAGGTGGCGACCAACATGTTGCAACATGGACCACTTAAATCCAATTGATGGGTGAGATACACAAGACATGAGGAAGAGGCACGCACAGAAATATTGGCCAGGAGCTAAATTATTTTCTCTACTATATAAACATTTGGAAACATGGCACACCATTTAAGTCTTTCCAAAAGTAGGGCACTTGATGTTTACAATATGGCTACAGATGCAACCAGGAGGGAATGTGCAAGTGAATGCTGGACAAACAGGACACTGTACCTTACATGTTTCACTACTTTATGCAGGACAGGGAGAACATGCAATCAGTTATAAAATATGCAGGATCTGAATTTGTCTCTCGTGCTTTATTCTCTAGAGAGCTACTTCCATCACTTTTGTGTATCAAAGACAGTGCCATGATTATCCTTGATTGTGCGCTGTTATACCCGTTTGAACGACTCAATGTGTCTCACCCATATGATAGCAGGCTGTTCATACCCTGTGGCACAAAACAGCTATAAAGCCTTTTCATTCAAATGTGGAGACAACATGTTATAAGAACTAGTTTTATTTTAGAATACTCCAGCCTGAGGAGTCATATGTAAAAAAAAGAGTTCACAGGAGAATGACTGCAGAACAAATCACAGTACCTTCAGAAAATTCTGCAGTGCATCTTCTATGGTAGCACTTGGAGGCTCTCCAAATAATGTTGCAGCCACTTTCCTCTCAATCCATGATAACTGAGCCACCTGCAAAATATCAAACACCTGACATTAAAAGATAGTTCTGCACATTTTTTTGAAGAGGAACTTGTGTATCACTGCTCTCTCTGGTTGAAAGTTTCAAGTCTGTATCACTTGCTGGGTGTGGCTGGGTGTGGTTAGATCACTGGAGACCAAACCACTGGCGGTCAGCAGAAACAAGATTTTCAAGGGATGTTTATCACTCTAAATGATGCGAGAAAGCAAGAATGATATAAACTGCCAAAAGGGTCATCATCACCCCAACTTTTTAATGACAAAGTAAAAATCCTGTTTAACGTTTTAAAAGTTAAAATAAGATCTTGTTTAGGTATACTGTTGTTATTCAATGAGATGACAGGTTTGAAAACAATACAAAGCTGATAAAGGAACCTAATGTTAAGGGATGCAAGGAACATCACAGGGAGACTATGGTGCAGTATTATCTCATGGACTCTAAAAGGTTATAGGACTCTATTAAAATCTATAACCAATATCAACAGAAAGAAATAGGAAACACCTCATCACTAATGGTAATCTGTAAAATGCAATAAGCTGAATAAGTTTTATCTGGAGTTTAAAACAATTCCAGTTGGTTCGAGCTTCAGGTTGTAGATGACCAACACTACATTTAATTACTTTTTATACATAGTGCACAGAAAAACACAGGCCACAAATTGTACCTGCTCTTCTCTTCTAAGACCTGTGCAGAAGAGTTCACCCTTGTGCTGAACCCCATTCTCCAGCTGTTGGTGGACTCACATGCTATCCCTTCCCTCTGGAAAAATCCATCATTATTCTGGTAAAAAAAAAAATCATCCGACTGAAAAAAAGTGATTATAGACCTTTGGCTCTGACTTCAATGAAATGCTTTAAAAAATATATCTGTCTGTACTTAAGGCAGAGATTAATTCTGTACTAGATCTATTCCACAGGCAAGGGTGGAGCACGATGATGGCATTAACATTGCCATCAATACGACTATTAAGCACTTTGAAGACCCAAAAGCCTATGCACAATGGTTATTTGTTGTTTTTAGCTCTGTGAATGTACAAACAGTCCTCCCAGTCCCACATTTTTAAATGTTCAGAAGACACTGCTATCCTGAGCCTACGGCAGGAAGGCTTCAGTCCTGCAGCCCATTTCTCTGGAATCAAGAGTTTTGTGCAGCGGTGTAAAATGCCAACCATGTCATTTTAAATGTGATTAAAAGTTTGGTTCTTGTTGACTATATTTTTTAGCTAGTCTCTGGGTGTATGGCCTGAATCAAAAGATGTGTTTATATTGTACCAGAATAGAGAGCATAGTATGTTACGGAATGTAAGCATGGTATTGCAATCTCACTGTATAGTTAAAATCTTAGCCTGCTCGTCTGGTACAGAAAACCCTGAAAATTACAGGGAGGAGTGCACACCAGTCCCTCCAGTGTGTATATGAGCAGTCTGCTTTCAGACTAGCACAGTTAATATTGTCTGACCGGTCTCATATTCTCTCTGTATGAGCTCTTACCCTGTGGCAGACGACACAGAGTACACCAATGAAAACTAAACTGTTTAAAAACTCATTTGCACCTGTCTTCATCAAAATTTTAAATAACTATGTTGCTTGAGGCTGCAGGGGTTATGCAATAGCTTCATGTTGTTCTTATCACTCTTATCACTGTGTGTGTAATATGTGTCATATGTGTAATTTGTGGTTGTAATTTGCTACATTAGGTGCTGCTTTGTTTGTATGTTGTTTGTTATCATTGCAACTATGGAAGCAGCTTTATGTGTGCAACATTTGGGTCAAAAAATAAACTTCCCAAAGGAAAAATAAAGCCAACCACACTGTAATCAAGTGCTTTAACAGTCAACTAAAAAAAGCTAATATATTTGGTGGATATTTGTTACCATGATGAATGCCTGCAAAATTTCCTAGCTGGTTTGGCCACATATCATTTTTCTGGTCTCTTCCAGGTCAAGACAAACTTAGCTGACTGTGACTTTTCCAGTATTTCCATGACCACGGGTGCCCTGTACACTGATACGCTCCTACTGACACTTTTCACAGAAGACGATAATGGCCAGGAGAAGCCTGGGTCAAACATGTAATGTTCCTGCCTCGCACCATTCATCAGAGCCACGTCTAATTGCAGGTGTAGCATTGCTTTGGCGTCATCACAGGACCTTTCAAAAAGAACCGCTGGCTGAATACAAACAGTAGATCATTGTTGAACATGAACGCCTCAGACAGCTCATAAAACTCAATCAATGAAAATATCAGGTGTCGCTACTCCATTAAATTTGCACAGTCCCTCACTCGTTCTTTGATAGCAACGGTGGAGGTGAGTATTATAAAATCAGAGCAATCTATGTAATGGCAACCTTTCTTTCAGGCGGTAAGTTAGTAGACGACTGGCACCAAAGTATATGATAAATAGCTTCGACAACTACAGTAAAACTCAACAGCAGAACACCTGTGAAGCTTCATGTCTACATGAACGTAATTTATCACCACAGGTTATTTTCAAAAATACCAATAGTGATTAAAAGGCTGACAACAAGACATGACAATCAAAGAAACAATCATCAGCTGTGTCAAGAACTACTGCTTGCACGGCGAGAACACAAACCGAATAGAAACAGGATGAAAACATCTCCCTGCTTCAATCTGATTGAAAGCAAACAATAGCTCATGCTAACCTCCCGTGGTGCTTTCTGCGAATATCGCAGAGGAGAAAACAAACCTTTGGGAAACCTAAACAGTGGGAATGAATGAGGGGAAACCGTGGGTGGGTTAGGAAAGAGAGGCGGGAGGCTATGCAGGCATGTGAGCCTCCATAAATCCACTGACTGTCTATGTGAGGAGAGATGTGGGAGATATGCATGTGTTGCGCAGTGTGTCAGTAGGGTCACATACAGCGTAGCACCAGCGTCCCAGCAGGTAGTAGGACATGGGGTCTTGTGGCTTTAGCTCAATGGCTTTATCCAGATGATCCTGGGAAGAGAGGCGTGCAGACAGACAGACAGACAGATTGGGAAAAGATTGTCACTGTTGATTCATGACAAGGCTGCTATTTCCACTGCCTTCTGTTCTGACCTGATCTGTCCTGCTTCACCAACCCACAAGTATTTCACAAACACCTCTCACACACGCAATCTAGCAGAGCGACCACACACTCCTGGCTGTCACACACCCTCCCTCGTTCTTTTCCATTCACCCTCTCTCTGATTCAGGCTTTTTTTTTCATATCTTCCCTCTCCAGCGTTCTATCTCATTCTTTCACCTGTCAAGGGTTTTGAAGGTACACAGTGTTTGGGAAAAGCTGCTGAAAGAAGATAAAAAGCTACGTGCTGTTGTTCCACACTTCGTCTTATGCAACTGACTGGCTGTGGGAGGGGTCTGCTGGCTTAAGTAGAAATAGTAGCCATTCCCCTCTACACTGAGCTCATGGGAGAAACAATGCCCAATATACACTACATATAAGAAATGTATGAACTTAATCGTGCAAGCATTTCATGAAGTAGTCACAGAATGTTCCAGACCCAAAATATGACCAGGGCCCCATCTGTGTCAGGCAGATACTTACCTTGAAGATGTATCCGTTCTTTATCTTGTTCTGTACTGTGTCATATTCTGCCATAATCCCACACATGATGGCATACCTGTGGAGAGATAATAATCTTTTGATCAGTTCTGTATGATTTGTTTCCAAGTCATACTGCTTGGCTCATTGTTTTCACAGTTTTTCATGCAGAAAAATCATTACACAATAGATTTATTTTCAAAGGAAATGGGTTTGTTGTGTTTTCTGCTACAGTAAACCATAATTAGCAGTAAACAAAGAAAAACTGCATTAAATAGCCTCTCTTATCTGGTGTTTTATCAGCCACCAGTTTTCAACACAAAAAACAAACACAAAAGATGTTTTTAATAGAAACAGAAAATAATAAGCTCTGATTATGCCTTATTGGGATGCATATGCTTGGCTTGAACACAAAAGCATTTTTCCCTCTATTTATCCTGGCAAATTGTGACATGCTTTTGATACTTCAACACCATTCAGCTTCATTCACACAGATTGATACATTTTAAATGGGTGAGACACAGATTAAAGGCATCTGGTTGCTTCAACAGTAGCGCTTGATGGATGGTTGAACGGTGTCTTAAAAACCCCCACCCTTTATACTCTTTTGACGTGAAAGTTTGGAGGCTGCATCAAACATTTAAGTAAGTTCTCAAAACCTCCACTTCAACAAGCATAACCGCCTCATGCAGTGAATGGTCAGGTGTGCAGAGTGGAAAAAGTAGTTGGTATTAAAAAAATATTCTTTACAATATGATAGCTACTTGGCAATGCTTTTGCAACAAAAGAGAGCACTGTTATTCCCATATTTGAATTCTCTTTGGTTATGCTCCTTTGGAAAAGTTATTAACACTCTCTAACTATGATAACAACAAGTCAAATCCCCTTGCATTTACACAGTTGGGGATAAGTTGTCTCACAAAGGTATATCTCAATACATCACTTCATACACCCTCCCAACTGGCACAGCAATTTAGACAACTGAACCACAAGCTTAACAAGAAGTGAACTGAATATCAGTGGAATTAACTGGACTGAAAGCAGAATATGAAAGGAAACACAGCAAAAGACACAAAGTGTTTTTCACTGCATTGTTAGACCACCAAATAACCTTATTACTCTCAGTTGATAATATATCCGAGGGTCAGTTGAAATCCTAAAGAGAAATTGAAGAAATTGAAAATGTTGAGCCTCACCAAAAACTTGAAATTAATATGAACATTAAGATTTAAATTGATAGCAGAAAGGCACAGTCATTGGTGCCCCTTCCTTACTGACTACAAAAGAGAAGTCAAGTGGGGAAGTTTGGCATAGGTGGAAGGGTTGGAGAGAAGTTCAGCATTACCTTTCAGTAACACCACCTTTTTTCTGGATCACTAACCATAAGAAACTGAAAGGGCACTGAAAAAAACACTAACACTCAATGTTCTTTCGCAGGACTCCTCATTAGACATTATCAGCAGCGATAAGCTGCTTCGCTTTTTTCCCTCACTCACTAATTAACAGACTGACTTGGATCAATGGGCAGGTGAAGGGGAAACAAAAAGTGATTTCAGCTCTGGGATCTGTAAGTCAGCATGACGCTGTGGGTTTGGAAAAAGAGAGGAAGGGGCTGATCAAAGTCTTTTCACCGCAAGGCTGCTTTAATCCTGCTGGTACTCTGTCAAACACCACAGAGCGACACAAACACCTTTTTATATGAAGGATCAGCGGGTACAGAGGTCATCTAGCAGTGTCGTCTGACATGGTGGTGCTGATGGTAGATGGAATCTGCAACTGTGTGTGTGTGTGTGTGTGTGTGAACCAAGGTGTCCGCTGTGTGTGAATGGATTTTTTAAACAAGGCAAGATTCGGCGGTGGGCTACTGTTCTCTTTAGTTGCTCTCACTCTTTCTTGTCTTGGTCTCTAGATTGTGATCAGACACAGCATGCCGACAGAGATTACACCATCAAGACAAAAAAACAAACAAAAAAGGTATAGAGATATAGTGAGCAGGGGCAGAGCTCAAAGTGTATGGCATAATTAGCTGTTAAATACTTAATTAAGACAAAGGACATACAATTATTTTCTCATTCATCTTTGTATCATTAAGTATTTAAATAAACGGTCTGACTTTCGTTGACTATGTTCCAGGCACTAACTGTTCAAAATGTACAAAAAGTAAAAAAAGGACAGATAATTCAGGTGGTTGTAATTGGGTGAAACATCATGCAAACATTCATGTTTGTGCTAACTATCATTACTCCTACTTACTGTGGGCGGTGTGAAAAATGAACAGTGATAAGACAAGTGCTAACCACATCACTTCTAAGAGCCATAAATATACTTTGCAAAACAAACAAAGGCAGACAATTGTGTGCAACTGTAACCAAAAAGATCTGTGTTTATTTTCTTTAGGTAGAACTGGGTGCAACCACGCTGCCGCTGGTTGGCGCTTGATGAGAGGAGAGCTCAACAACATCAGAGGAGAAGAGATGCTATCTGTCTGCAGTTGTGCTGCCTAGTTTCCAATGAAAACATACTGCTGGATGTAAAGGCTTTGAGCAAATCCGTCACCGGAGACCAAAGATCTGCGGAGAGGAAACACAGCTAGGACACAGTTGGTTTGCATTAAAGGGTTGCTAACAGTGTCTAGTAGATCTTGCTAAATGATACAATTGAAACAAATTGAGAAAATAATACCATGCTAAAAGGAATAGCAATGTTGGTCTGTGCACCCCTATGGTCCAGACTGAAATATGTCAACAGCTGTTGGATGAACTGAGAAGATATTTGGATAAGGCCTTTACACAATATTTGCTTGTCACTGTGTCAATCCTATCACTTCTCCGTTAGTGCCAAGACAGTATGTACATTTGTGGTCTGGAATGAAATGTTTCAATGACTAGTTAGAAGATTATCATTAAATCTGGTACCAACAATCATGTTCCTCTCAGGAAGAAAAATAAAAACTTTCACTTTCTATTGTGTCACTATCCAATAGTATGCTAACATGCTAAACTAACACTGGCATGTAAGCATTAACATTGTGAGACTGTTAGCATTTTATCTATAGCATTTAGCTCACACAAGTGTCAAGCTTGCATGGTAGTAAATTTATAGTCTTGTTAATAGTTCTAGTAATGTACTACAATTACAAATATTTGAATATCTGAAATATTTGATGGTTGAAAATATGGTTTAATATTAAACAAAAATAAAAATCTTTATCAACAATTTTATTATTAACTGTAGGAAATTTATGAATTCAAAATACCACAAAAAAAATCTGTATGTGAGAATTTCCTGCATTGTGCTGTTTTACATGACTGTAAAATGCATATTTTTGGGATTTAATCTGCTAAATAAACAAAAACTTTTACTGTACTGTTGAGAAATCATCCACCACCTACTATAAATCAAACTCTATTAAAAAAACTATTTACCCATACGCATGGTATGCTGTTTAAATTGTAGTGATGAACAAAGTAATTTTTAACATACTAATCTTAGTTAATAAACAAGAGGCGGTCCTAGCGTCTCTTCACATCTTGAAATTGAGCACAATAATCTGTAAATGCAACAATTTAATTCTGATAATCTCATCTAGTCATTCTTCTCTCTGCTGTAATACACTCATGTGATTAAAAACAGCCTAAATATCTAATAGTTGTGAAACGAGTAAGGCGGCCACAGCACTAACTACCGTGAAATAACCATATTGAGCGTTGCCCAGGTGAGGGCTGTTGGAGAGATTGCTCAACATCCAGGTAACTGCAACACATATTTTTCCATCCCTCTGATTGGCCAACTCTAACATTATTCGGCATGTAGCAATTTTGGCAGTGTTTACTGACAAGTATGTGGACCCAAGAGTGGCATTGGCTGCTCAAGATAGGACCAGCATATCATAGTGTTGGATCATCTCTGCACCTGGACTTCCCCTGCGGGGGAGTTTGAATTTGTCAGTGTGCCAAAGCTTATTCTCATCCTGTGCTTCTTTTTCAAAAAACATAAAGCTTAAAATTATCAGATTTGCTGCACCAGGGAGGAAATGGAGTATGTGCTGTTTTGGTGTTATGCAACAGATCTATTGTCATTGTGTGAAACAGCACTGGGCCTTCAGTGAGAAGCAGAGACAGGTAAGGAGAGGGAGTGTATAAGGAGTTGGGATGTTAAGGTGTAAAAAGGTGTGTCTAGCCTCAGGGGCCAACGTGCTGTTGTTTATCCTTTCCTTTCTTCTTGGAATTGAAATACTATCTCTCCTCGACTGTCTAAAGCATGAAAAGGGAAATATCAAGAGGTAGAGGAAAGGTGGGCAGTGGCAAAACAAGACAGAGGGAAGACGAGAAGAGGACAGAACACTTAAGTGCACAAGGTTAGTCCACGTTTTTATTGCGACTCAGTGAAATCCCCTACTCTACTAGGAAAAAACAGAGGGCCTAGGTGTCAGCTGCTTGGCGGAAACAGCAGATTGATTTCAGCCTTCAAATCCAAACATAGAGAGCTCATTCAAGACAGAGGGGGCCAGGCATGACTGTAGGCTAAAACCTGTACAGGAACAGGAGGAGGAACTTGAAGAATTCCAGGACAACTTGTGTGAGACAATGTGTGGGAGTGTGTGAAGTGTGCAGATATACTTAACCTGTGACAGAATGAGCTGGTGGTGTTTTTTTTCTGCTTGGGAGGTGGGATTTCTGGCTGTGTGTCAAGCCTTAAAACAGGGATGAACCTGCACTCTGAAGTTTATGCACACACGCGGCTACTGGGAACGAGCACATTGCTGTCATAGTGACACCAACGATGGCTGCTGCAAACAGAGGCACGTGTGCGAAATCAAAGTTGTCTTTGTAAAGGTCAAAGTGACCCCATCCACCCCCTTCCTCTGACTGGCACTGCCACAGGCTCCCTGCTTAATCCGCGGGCCTTTGTACCATCAGAGAGGCCCTATAGTCGGGGATTTACATGGACTGTATTCACACGGAGGGATCATTGTAAATGCAGCCATAAACAAAGCTGGCGATACAAGAATGCAATCACATCAGCCTACTGAGATTATAACCAATAGGCTTCACACTCACTGTCACGAAAGCACCACATGTAACCCAGTGCCCGGATACTGAATGCTTACTCACACACCCTTATACGTCTAAACACAAAACACATCTTACCCTAGATCCCACCTGTAGTCTCCACATCAGCTTTTTTTCAAAAAGTGGTTTACTAGAAAGCTTAATGGCAGACACAATGGCTACACATTACTAGAGTGCTTCTGAGGAAGGAAACCTGAGAGGAGAGAGATTGAGGCGTCTCATTCTAACAAGCAGAGAGAATTTATAAATCAAGGGGGTGACGGGAATGCGGACAAGTTGATAGATCCAAGATCAATGGTGCTCTTTGACTCAAATGCCTAAATACACATCTGTCCTCAGAGGACTCCTTATCCAGCTCTCCTGGGAAAAATACAGACACTTGGTGCATGACATAACGGGAAAGTATGCGTAATCACTTGTGAAGTGATGACTGTTGCACAGACACCACATTCATTCATTGTTCAGGTCTTCAAAAGGTCATTGTACCGGCTGAAAAAGGACCCTGCATGTTTCTGACTGTGTGAGGTTCACTACTGTCTTATAAGTTAAAGCTGTAAAGCAGTTTTGGGGTCCTTTAAATTTGGTTACTTGTTACTAATATTTCTGATGAGCTGAAAGTGTTAAACAATATCATCCCTTATCAGTTGGACCGTAGTAGATATTGTGCACAGTAGAACATTTGTTACAGCTATTATAGTATTCCACATACTATACAAAAGAGCTCTGATACAACAATATAAGCCCCTGTAAGGCTTTTGATGTTTCCTAATCTTATGTAATGCTCATTTGGAAAAAACAAATAGTAAGAGATAAGCAAAGGGACTATTACATTTTTATTCTGGAGTATACCTGCAATTTAGTATAAAAATTAACAGTTTGTTAACACACCGAATTTAATTCCAATCAGCATCAGCGTTACTTTCATTTTAGTGCTGACTAGGAAAAAAATAGCATGCTGCTTTAAATAAACATCATCTGTGATCGAGTTGGACTCTTATGGTTCACAGGATGCAATGACTGTGTGCAGATTATAAATTTTGTCATATGTTTGGTCCTTGTAGAGGCAGTAAAAAGGACCTGAGGATCAGACTGGAATTGCTTCTCCTTCAAGACGGAGGTATAAAGTCATTAAAAGGCTGCATTTCTCTGCTGTTTTAGGAGGACATTGAAAGGAGAACATGCTTTGTCAACCTGTTAAGGCACACTCTAAATTCAAAAATATTTGAGGTATCCAGGGCCTTAAGTGGAGCAAAGCTGCACCTTTAACAGAGACACAGTGTATTCACTATCATCTGTAACTTGCCCTGCCAGCTACAGATACAATAGAGCAGGTTTTTTAGACTGCTCTCCTCACCCTTCTTGCTAAGCTGTCAATCAAAGATGTCTGAATAAATACACATGAGTTTGTTGCGGTATAAGAATACAGTTTCTGTTTTTACTGTATCTCCAAAAAAAAACCCTTTCAAAATTACAAAAATTAAAAACATATAAAAAATTTTCAAACTGTATCTTTGCTGCATTGGCTCTGAAGTCACAGTTATTAATGGATCATAAACCGTAAGTGGATACTTTGTAAACAGAGATGTGTGAAACTGGTTTAACACAACTTATTTGTGTGTCACAAAATTGAAAACACTTATGCTTTGGTGAACATCCAATTAAAGCTGCCTTGCTAGGACTTTAGCCAGCTTTGTGGTACTGAAAACTAAGAATGAGTCAGCAGGCCCTTTGGTAAATCATAATAAGCATAAACAATGACGAGATGAAAAAGGTGCTTGGGTGTGTAATGTGAACACATCTCAATAGTTAGTGTGTTAGTTACAGTACATCCATAACTGGTTCCTTTAGGCAGGTACACATGATTGAGCACCTCTGTAGCTTACAGCATACAGCATACAGTAGTGCTATTGTGGGGATAAAATAAACACTTTAAAATGCATATATTCATTTCAGCCTTAAAAAGGATATATTTTGCAGTAATTATTTGCTGAAATGCTGTATGCTTTATCATTATGTTATAGTACATTTTAGTTTTGCTTGCATCATTTTAATACCTGCAAGTATTTTCACAGACCTAGAAAAGCGGTTAGAAAAATGTTGGTTGAAAAAAAAAAATCATTAGATCTTTCACATCAAAAAAATATTCAGCATTCTTTTGAACCCCATCCAGCACTCTAACACAGTTAATTTAGGGTAGTTGACAATGGAGAGGCTCAGAAAAGCCTTCCATTCACTTAAGCTATGCAAAGTAGTTTAGTTGCAGAGCAGGAACTGACTGGCAGCACATCGAAACATCTGCCAAACTTTGACAAGCTGGGTGGCTGTAAGGAAAACGGGTGACAAGTTTTCCCATGGCAGTGGTACACAAAGTAAACAGTCACATCAGACATAAACTTCCTTGCAACAATTCTTGGCAGCGTCCCCAGTTCCTCCCTTCTCCCTTCTCAAAGTGCGGCTTTGCCTACTTTGCCCTGTCCATTCAACTTAGACAGCGTTTCTGCTCGCTTTAAGAATCTTACAAATTCCATTAGTGGATATAGGATTAAGAATTAAGCTTTTGTAAAGCTGTTGCTCTTAATTAACTAAACAAACACAGCCTTCTATTTCACTTGACATCTCGAGTGCTGTGGTATGTGCATGAGCTAATGATAATTACTCCCCAACAAACACAGCAAGCAGGGCTATTGGCCTGAGCAGGCAGGCTGGGTCTGTTTTCCACAATAGAACATCACACAAGTGAAATACAGAAAGAAACTATTTGGTCTTCATCACACCGGGCATTAATTCAGAAAATGCAACTGTAACTAAAACATACACTGAGAAAACACTGGGTGCAACAAACAAGGTACATTAGTATCTCCATGGAATTGTGCTCAATGTTGAACATGAATGATATAAAGCTAATTAAAAGAGGCTTTGTATCATTTTCTTGGAGCTGCATACTGCTCAGTTCAGTTGCAGCTCTTCTAAAGTCCCACAGGTTGCATGCTGATCAGAGAGCTGCATCTGGTACAGTCTTCATCTCTCTATTCCAGACATGGATTCCATGTATGATCAGCAGTCAAGTTTTGACATGAGCAGTGTTTCAGATGAGGAATGCACCAATGGGGCCTGCACAAATACAAGTGTGATTCATGCCATCAGGCCCACTCTCATCAACTAATTAAAAGCAAGGGGATTTTTCCCTGAGTCACAGAGCAACTGGGAGGTATACATGGAGAGAGGAAGTTTTTGTGATTTCGTTTATGTGAGAATGACCTACGGGGGCAAAATTCCCCTTAACTTATGGTTAAACACAGGACCTCTCTGAGCATTACCAGCCATTTTGAAAAGTTCACTAGCATTATACTGATGCAACAAAATGTCTTCAAAGTTTTTTTTCTTGTAATTTTTGAGCGACAAGTCAAGCAATCGACCACAGACACCAGAATAGCACATGGAATGCAGAAAAATGTCTTGAGCTGCAAACAAGTCTACAATGCCTTTGCACCACATGTATCACCAGCTTAACCCAAAGCACTAAATATGTACAGCTCGTGCTGTGAATCCACCACCAACTGAAAGGAAGAGCAACTGCAATAAAAAGGGCCATATATCACATGAGTTATTCCTGTCTAAGTGTCAGTCTCTCTGTGCTAAGTTAACCTTGGTTGTGTTTACATTCCTCAAAGTGGATGTGATGCTATCAGGGGGCTGAGGGGATGATCTACAGGGAGGAAATGTTTGGAAGGTAAACTGCTACTAACTGACAAACATGCATGTCTGCAAAGCCTGCAGAGGAGCACTGCTGAAAACCACTGTTTCACTCTTTCATCTGACAAAATGTGCACTCTGATTTGTAAATGCCACACCAGTCTGATTTGGTTCGGTCCACAAACATCATCTGCATAACAAGTCACTTCTATCCCTGTGGGCTTTCTGAGATTTTTCTCTGGACTAATTCAAGTTATATTTTCTAAACTGTTCCACAGAATCCCCTAAGTCAAAAACAGATCCAAGTCAGGGATGCATGATAAAAAATTTTTTCAGCCAATATGGATAATTGACAAGTACCTGTTTCTTATGGTCAATAACAATAAGCCATCCTGGACTTTACATATTTGTAATTTATAAAGGAATTCATAACATGTAGTTTATGCAGGTGGAGGGTAAGAAATGATGTAGAGATCAAAGATTGGATGATTCAATATTCTGAAGCTCTCATCTATCCAAAACTGACATCATTATTTTACTCCTGCTCTTGGAACGCTGTGGGACATGCACTGCAAGTTGCAGTTGTTTTCACTTCCAACGAAACTGTAAAAAATTCCCACTGTGGTGATGACATGTTTGCCTCTCTATTCTTCACTGTGTGGCTGTTCCCAGGTTCAGCAGTTTGATGTCATCAGTACTACAAAGGTGTGCTCCCCCTCCCCTCCCCTGTTCTTCATCCATTTAGTTTTCTGTGTTCACAGGTGAAAGCGAACCAACTTTATAGACTACTGTATCAAAATGTTTAAACACAGTGCTTGTTAAGTCAATAAATGCCACTAGCTTCATATTGTCAGCTCTAATCTGACCAGATAATGTTAAATAGCTGATAATATTAATTTCCCATTATTTGTCAGTAATTTATTTGCACTTTTAAATATTGTGGATTCCTTATTCAAACACTAAACAACTGCCTCAGCTGACACATCACTCAAAAGCACGGCGTCTTCAACACTTCTCATCTGGGGAAAGTCCCTGCATTGTCTCACTGTCTCATTGCATTTACAGTAAAAGTTCAGTAAGAATTTAACCATGTGACTCACATGACGGGACTCGATGACAGCAAGTCAAATGCCATCAAACTGTATCTTTGAGTATCTTTAATTGATGCTTTTGATGTTGCAGCCCTATAGTGTTCTTTGGTGAAATAAACACAAAGCGGCTTTTGAACAATGACAAATGCAAGAAGGAGGAAACAACTCAAACATACCACTGATGACTTTCTGCACAGGTGGGGTTCAGTCTCACTGCCTCCTCACCAACTTGCCTCCCTATGAGAAAAGAAAAGATAGACAACAGAAAATGACACATTAGTGAAACACAAACTCAACCATAGCAATTCATTCCAGTTACTGCTGTTAACACTACAAAATAAAACAGAGCGGATAAGTAGACTCAAGGAGTGTGTTGACAGAGGAAACATGACAGGATGTAAAATAATCGAGAAACATCAGCTGGCACTGGATCAAAGCAGGAAAAACAGAAGTGATATGAAATGCAATCCAACAAGAGAGCTCAGTTTTGAATCCTTCATCACTTAGTGGAAAGTGTGTGTTCCCGTCTGATCTTTTATCATGTGAATGAATGTTAAATATGATGCCCTGTTGCTTTAAAAATCCATGTCTTCAACACTGTCAAATGCTTTGACACAGGTGTCTTTGCAGAAAGCACCTGGCCAGCTTTAATTAAAGGCACATTGATAAGGAAGCATTACAGGGAAACAGGTCAATCCAGTCTGAACTTCACTAGAATCACAAAACAGACTCTGTTTAGGTGCTCTATCCACCAGGCAGTCCTGCTCAGTTCAGTTCAATTTGTTTTTGCCTTTCTATTGACAAAGACGTGAATTCCACCTTGTTTTTGTTTTTTTTTGTTACCCCTTGATTTTGGTACCCAGAACACTGATTCAATGCTGTAAAGATGGAGCTAAAACACTGCAGCTCATCAATCAGTCAGAGAGAATCAGAGCAAGAGTAATCTGATTGTCCATGCTCAGATAAAGATTTCCCAACTCTGCTGTTTTTTCAGAAGTATTGCATCTTGCTGTATTCAGCCTTTTCTCAGTTAAAGCTTGTAACCTTGTTGTAATAAAAAAGCATATATAAAAACATCCAAAAAAACACAAAACAGTCAATGTCCTCAACTGTGTTCTTTATGCTAGAGTAACGGAGATGCTTGAAGAATAGAGCGGCATGTAATGTGTGTGCATATGGAGTGTGTAGTTGAGAGAGAATGCTTCAAATGATGATGCTTAAGCAAGCAGAGAAGAAGAAAACAACACTAAGCTGTCAGTCAGGAAGTAAATGTACACCATATGTACAGAGTAAGTATAACAACTAAACTGTGTTTCCCTTATTTACTGTATCGTATTCGATATCTTGTCACGCTACCTTTGTGGTTGAGGAGAAGAAATACAGGTAACGTACAGGTTGACAGGATGTGGAGGTTTTTGCTGAATGTAAATGTGGATTTTGAGGGAAAAAAATCATTATGGTACGCTGTGTAAAGTCCAAAGTGTTGACTGTCACGTGCTCTGTATGAGATCCGGTGTGAGAAAGAAGTTGACTTTAAAAACTGTGAGGTGTTGTCTTTGTTGAGCACATAACCTATTTACAGTGTGTAAAATGACAGTTAACACAGGCTTGTCTAGGGTTTTTCTTTAGCAGCATGTAATTTAGCATGTTATTATTGTTGGCAATGTTTTGTGATATAACAAGGCTAGTGCTTTTCTGCTACAATGGATGACACTACTTAAAGTTTACATGTGTAATTAACATGATCGTGTCCATTGTAGACTGCTACCACTAACAACTTGTAATTTGCCAAAAACTATCTCTGCTGTACTGTCTTGTGGGCCCACAATTAAAACTCAAAGCGAATGAGGTTATGCATGGGTTTGGCTTTTCCAGATGAGATACTGACATTTGGGGTTTTGGCCAGTATACCAGCTGTGGTTATGGCAAGAAGCCTGGCAAATGAAGTATAACACAAGATCCAGTGGATTACCAGTTTCTGCGTGGGTCTTCTTCTCCTCCAAAGTGGAGCTGATGTCATGAGCATCACAGTATGCCCGAATAAGCCGCCAAAGAAATGTTGAGTTCTGTCCAAACTACAGAGACACATGAAAGTGTTAAGACACATTGATTTGCATTAAGTTACGAGACAAATAACATCTATGAACTGATGAACGCAGGGAGTTACACACCTCCTCTCTTTGCCCCAAAAGGATGCTGAGGCTTTCCCTTTTGTCGTGTTCAGCGCCCTGGTGCAAACAGTCGATCCTCTCCAGGAGGATGGATAACTGGTCAGCAGGTTGTTCTTCCCTCTGTTCCGCATCACTTAGCTCTTCTTCCTCAGAGTCTGTCAGTGCGGTCATATACCTGAAAACACACAAAAAACTTGATTTATGAAATTGAACTGAATAGCTAGGTGGTTTAAATCACCAGGTCAGACTGTTTTTATCTTTCCATCAGTACCATGTGCAATATGGTCTAAGAAAGTATCAATTAACACCCTTAATAATAATTAATACTACAAGTTCCCTAAGTTACAAGAGGGTGGCCTGTGTTCCAGTAACTCAATATAAATCCACCCTCTACGTGTGAGGTGGAATGAAAACACCTAAGCTGAAGGTTTTTTCAGATCACTCAAAATCCTGTCTTAACGAGCATTTTTTTTTACAATCACTTCTGCCAGAGGCTGATCATAAAGGATAAATCCTCATTGCCTGTTTGCACACAAATGGCACAGAGTTTGTTTACATAAGTGGGTCACTTAATTGTTTATAAATACTAGCTGTTAAGAAGCTCTTGACGTCTTAACATGGATACCTGAAGGCTTTTCCACAAACACGGGGAGACTGGATTGTCAGGGTGAGGCACGCAACACTCGCATTAGATGTTTTATGGTGCTCTTTCAACTAGTGTAAGTATGTACAAACACCCTGAGCTAACACTTAAAAAGCAGCAGTAAAAAAGATAGCAATACTAACGGTTATAGGTAAAAATGAAAGACATAGACAAGGATGAAAAATATGAAAAGCCTCTATTAAATGTTGGCAGCAGTTCCATGTGCGTCATTGGCGGTTAAGGGAATATTTTGGGCAGTGAGCCATGTTTCTAAAGGGGTGTGTCTGAGCGAGCCACAGACAAAAACCCTGTGGACCCAAAAGGTGCCTCGTGCTGGAGGCTGCTGTGTGTGACTCCACCCCAAAACACACACCTTTACCCCAGAGTGCTGTGATTACAGGAGTAATGTGAGGGCATTTGAGCTGCAATCAAGAGAGAAACTGTCAAGGATAACACACCATGGCTGACAGAGTCAACAACACAATTAGCACCATGAGATGAAGATACTGTCTCATTTTACAGAATGCAGTGTTATGTCACCTGTTAGCTTTAATTGCATTCAATCTGCTTTAAAGCAAACTGTTTAACCAATTAGATTTTTTTTTCTCTGAGCTTACCGATTTCATGCAAACATGTTTGTCTGATAGTTGTGCATTGCAAAATGGTGACAAACAAACCTGCAGCAAGAATGGGGCATGGTGGAGAGATACTGTTTCTGAAGTTTGTTAGAGTCAGTGATAACATAAATGCTGTGTGAATGCTGCAAACTTAATGTTTGCTCAACAGTGGCCACTGTGGCCACAAGTGATAATTACAACATGATGGTGAATGCTTTTTGAATGCTTTTTAAATGCTTAAACATGCATTAATATGCAAATTTAGTGTTTGCATTTTAATTATCTGCAAGATCAGGAATGTGTGAGGAAAAGCATTAGCGAGCAGTTGAAGTATTCTCAGACATCAAGTAGGAAAAGTACTAACTCTTTGATCTGTATGATGGTACATCATTCAAATCCTGTGGCTTAGTAGGAAATGCAGAATCAGTGTAACCGTGACAGAAGCTAGACTTTACACTATCTTAATTTTAATCTTCATCTGTTTTTGTACCATCATTTTAAGATAGTGTGCAAAGCCTTTCCACAATCCCCCCTCTCTGCACTAACCCCTGAGCAAACCCTAAAAGGTAGAGACAAGGCTCAAACCAATTACTGGTCAATACACTCCAGCTTAAAAACTTCTGAATGGGTGTGTGTTTTTGTCTCTACTCTGACTGTTATCATCATCATTTTTTGGTCTGCCCAGCCCAGTGCTGCCTTACAACAAACAGACCTTGCTTTTAACTGTTACATTATTGGACTTGTGTCATTCATTCATTCTAATTCATTCATCCTTTTGTCCTTTTATTCATTCAGCAGTCCATTTTCCCTCCCTCCCCGCAATTATTTACTCAGTGGAGCTGGAGAGACAGGCAGCTGAGTACTGAGTGATCAGCGCATTCCAGTCACGCCATTCCACAGCTCATGAATCACTTAAGTTGAAAGAAAAAAGAAGCTGAGGATCTATTTGTATTACTGTGTGTGTTTATGTATAAGTTGGTGCAGGAATCATTATTATCCTTGTGATGTTACTAGCAGTGCACAGCTCTGTAAGAACAAGTCGAAATATTTTCATTAGCGTTTCAACACTGACTAGGTGTTTAATATACCAGCAAGCCCCCTCAATGACTCATACGTGACAAGAAAAGGTATTTTCTGCAGGCAAATTCAGTTTGCAAGGGCAAGGTTAGACAAACACACAGCCACAAAGGAAAATATACATAGAAAACATTTTTAGTTTACCAACTTATGCTTTTTTACAAGTGTAGAGGACAATACAGGAAATGAAAAGAGGGCAGTGAGAACACACTGAACAGAGCAAAGACCCATGACTTTCTAAACTGACACTTATGGTGCAGGTTTAGTTGATTTGGCTATTGTTACTTAATCTATCAGCAATCTGGAAACAAATATAAATATTACTGTTGATTACTTTCCCAGTGCTGATCAAACAAGAATCAAGAACAGGAATGTGAGAGAATGGTTTAAAATACTGTTTATATGCGCTCCATTTGACATCTTTATATTTCTGTTTGAAATGAGAACTCCAGCAAATGACTTGACATATATATAAAATAAATATCTGAAAAGATTACTTGAGTATTCCAACTGATTAATCAATAGATCAGTTAGATGTCACAGCACAAACTTGATTAGATCAACTAGGTTCTGGTGTTTCCACATTTTTTGTTATTTTACTTGCAGTGATTGATAATGATTATAACAAGTGGATAGAGTGTTAAATTTTATGGACACTCATCTTTAATGAGGCATTGCACAAAAAAAAGTTATTTGGACAAACTACAGGTGTTTCAACACTGATAATTCAAACAAAACTATGAATAATTATTAGCATATGTCATTACACTAAGGTAGTACCAGAATCAGCAAAAGACATTACTTGAATAAACAACAGCCGAATGTAACATTGGGTTTCATGTTCTTATTATCTATCAGTGAGAGGAAACAGTAAAATCTACAAATGCTCTGTCCAACTTTGTATCACCTCTTTGAAAAGTTGGACAACTCTAACCTTCATTTTCAACAGGCAGTGTGTTCACTAGAGGAGATTAGCTATTCAGTATACAGACCCCCAAGGGGCAATGAAGGGATCTCTCAGTAGAGCTTAGCAATGGCAGTCTCCGGGGTTACACCATTCAAAACAAACCCAAGTTACCATCCCAACATCAGTGGGCCTTGGAACATGCAGTGCAGCTTATTCAGTCTGTGTAGCTGTGGTGACAGGGCCAATGAAAGCCTGCTTTACAACAATGACTGACTGACTAAAGAGAGTCCAGTTATTTATTTTTTACCTCCCTCAAAAGCTGAGCAGAGACTGACTCTTCCGATGTTCACTCCCGCTGATCTGCTGCTGAACCACCTGACATCATCATAGCATTTCTCACTATGCGGCCCTTTGTTGTTGTAAATGATACAGGCAGAAAACAATGCAGGGGAAAAACAACTTGTCATTCATTTCTGTCATTCTTATTGTCACATGATTAAACAGCAAGTCAATAATGAATGCAATAATTCATCTTGCATGTTCAACCATAAATAGAAGTTCCATTAGAATGTTGTAACACTTTGTTCCTAAAATAGCAGGGGGAAATAACAAGTTTGGAAGCTTGGGTTTGTACACATCTTTATACACATCTATACAAGCAATGTTTGGTTTGTAGTTTTGCCAAAAGGCAAAGAAAAGCATCTGAACACAAGAATTCCCACTACGCTTCCTGAGTATGTTACTAAGAAATCTGTAAGAAACAGAGATTAAACACCAGAGAAACAGAGTTGTGGCTGCTGTTAGGAATTTTAAGAAAAGCAGACTCCTCTAACTGTGGTAATAATGTATTATGTCAAGATTGCAAAGCTACCAGGAACACATTAGCAGTTCTGCTGCAGGTGTAAAAACACTGCATAAGTGACAAGTAAACAAAAACAGTCAATTTGTAGACCAGAAAACCAAAATTTACCAAATGAGTGTATAGACACTTAAGGAACACAGAGAGCTTAAAGAAAGTGCAGGGTCTGATGATGATTCTTAATGGGTTTATCATTAAGAATGATATTACACATGAAAGTAGTCCTGTGACACATCTTTAATAGTGTATTACAGAGAATAAAACATCAATTTAGAAACCAAGGTCATCATTTAGTTGATCCCAGAATTACCACAAATCATTCTACTAAAGTCAAGGTTGTTGGATTACAGCAGAGTCAACATTGGCCTTTATAGCAAACATGAATGGGATGATGTGGGTGGTCAGATCAACACTTTAAACAGGGAGACTAGAGATACATCAGAGAGCTGAACATGTGTGCATGGGAAACACTGTAAGCAGTTTAATAAATGTGTTTGTTTGGCTAGAAGCCTTTCAGTGAAGTATGAATCTGAGGATATAGATGTGAATACTTGTATACGGACAGCTGTGGAGCAGCACGTACCATGACATCACAGGGAAGTGAGACTAAATCTTTTAATCACAAAGCAGACAATGAGTTCCTTTTGCTCTTTTTAAACTTTTCAGTGTGTTGATCAGGCTTGCCCCTCTCTAAACAAAACTCCTGCTTAAATCTGCTTAAATCAACAAGTATCCAATATTGTAAATGCTGTTTTTTTGGAAAAGGAAAAAAAAGATGTGGTAATGTCCTTGAGCTACAGCGACGTGATGTGAATAAACTCAGTGGGAACTGTTCAAGGAATTACAAGTTCCTACAAGACACTTTTAAATGAGGCCTCTGACAGCTTGGCACACAGAGGGGATGATTGATGGGTCTCCTTACCTGCAGAGGGGTAGCTCTGAGGAAGCCGCTGTGACACATGAGGAGTGAATATACAGCTGGAACTTTCAACCCTTCAGTGGCTCGGTCTACTTGTTCCCCTTTTTGCTCAACACTACGCTGCTCCATAATTTTGACATGATATCCCACTAATTGTCTTGTTACTTGTGAACATTTCTGCAGAAGCAACATGTATCACAACACACACTTAACCTGGAGCTGTGCTGTCTAATCAGACAATTTTCCAACACTGGTCACACTTGAAATATCTCAGACAAACATACATGATAAAGTTGATTTATGAAAATAATATTTTTAAATTTGTATAATTGAACTACAACTATACAACTGTGAAAAAATCTCTATGATTAGAAAACCATTAAGTTTGCTAAACAAATCAGCTTCAGGAGGGTTTAAACAAAAGCTTTTGCATGTTATGTTGTGCATCTATCATGTTCTGCAGCACAGCTTGCTGCAGGATCTTTTGAAGGCCCTGTTCATACTTGCACGATGCCCCCTGTTGGAAATCTGCTGCCCCACTGAAGCTTTTATTTGCCTTAGTTCAATAAACCATACTATTAAAGATTTTTCTCTAATTAAACAAATCACTTGCAGATTGTCACTGACAATGATATTATGCAGCACCTAAAGGCAGCTTCCTCTCGTACTTGAACCAACAAAATATGAAAACTGAGAGTCTGCAAAGTTTGCAAACTTGAAATCACCACCAAGCAGTAAGTGCACTAATCTTGCTAATCTTAAATTTATTCCTTAGGCTTTAGATTTCAACAAACATTCAACAAATATTACCCAACCCTTAGACTTACGGCTCTTACAAGGTTATTATGTGGAGATATTGTGCTACAAGCACTTCCAAGCTAGTCAATCAGACATGAAGAGCCCTTTAAATGGATGTGAGGATTAGGGGTGTATCTGGCTCCTCTGGGGAGCGCTACATACTCCCTAAGGGGCTGAAATTTCTTCACTGCAACATTCCCACTATCCCCCACACCCTCTACTCTTACAAATAACAGAGCGGCAGCAAAGGCTCTTTAATTATGGGAGGTGTGTGCGTGATGTGATTTCTTTTAAAGCATAATAACCCAGGCTGTAATTAAGAGCATTTGATGAGGCCGACGACTGTCACTCAAAACCTGCAAACCACATGCTAGAGGGCAGTCTTACACTACCATCTGCTGCTCCAGCCAATGAAGAGGGCGCTGGTAACATAAGTAGAGGTAGGTCTACCTGAAATGTTTATCTATAATGAAAGAAGACTCATATGATATGGTGTTATTACCTGTCTATGAGCTGTCTTACTTTCAATGCCAACAAATGTACATGACTTGACAGACTTTGATTGGCATCACTACTTCTCACGCCAGCTCAATGTCACTATGACACACATTAAGCTTAGTAGAGTGTACAGAAAAAAATGTTTCTAATTCATCTTTTAAAAACAATGTACATTTGGTTGTGTTTTGTGGTTATGTATAAGTGATCTGTATTGTTAACATTATATAACACCTGATGTTGGCTTATGCACTGGAACCCTGAGAGGCAAGTAAGGAAAAAGAAAATAATCTGGTGATCCAGATTCCAGGTTGAATTTTAATTGTTTATGACTCAAGAACAGGAAAAAAAGCTTTGTCAAAGCAATCTTTTTAAATTCCTTGGATTTTTTTTATCTGTGAAACAGGTTAGAAATGTTATACCTGTAGGAAAAAAAAGATTTTCAAGGATTTCATTATTTTCATCAGTGAAATCAGATTTATTTTTTGTATGTTTGGTATGAGAGTGAGATTTCCAATATTTTCAACCTGTTTCACAGGTGAAAAAGAAATATTAGGGACCTACGAAAGAATATTGTGTAAACCCCCACCTGTTCTTAAGTCATAAATACAAGTAAGAAAACAATTTCTGTTCAAACTTCAAAGAACTAATCCTCAGATTCGTTTTTTTCACTTGCCTCTCAGGGCTTCCATACTCGTGCTAAAAACATAAACAAACAGACAAAAAACGCTACTTGGCTCCACCTTTGCATGGAATGTGATTCTTAGACGACCTGGACTGTAAGACATAACAGTGACTAATTGTCAAGCTGCAAATGATGATCAGTTGGCCTATTTTATGTTGCTATAGTTGTAAGAAATTACCGCAAGGCAATTAATTAATCATTGCAAGAACAGGAACAGAGACGGGGTGGAGTCACACAGCTCTGATCGCTGCACACCTTCAAACTGTGTGGCTTTGAATGAAGCTGTGATCAGTGTTCTGGTGTCTCCCCACACTTCACGTTCTACTTCCAAAACAAATAAAGAATATGTCAATCTTATTTGAGAAATCTTTGCTAATATCTTCTTGTGCTATGAACAATATCCAAACTCAGCATTCTCTGACTTGGTCCAAATGCTCAATCCCATGTCTGTATTCGGTCATGTCAAGGAAAACCTCAAGTCTGCCTGACTGCTGACAACATTTCAGCCTTGGATTAATCATCATCATTCAAGCACTGATATTTGTTTTTATGAGATGAGTTCTGAAGTGATAGTCCATTCAAAAGACACACATCTGTTGTTTATGTTACCCAAAGCTGGCATGAGTTCAAGCATTTGATTGAGGAGGGAGGAGGATGACTGGGCATGTGGTGCTTGATCAGTTTGCTGTTCTCTGCAGCACCTAAGGCAAATGTACATACTGTCATAACCATATTAGCACATAAAATAAGCGAGCAAGTCTAACCGGTAAAGTAGGAGGGTCACAGGATTTTTGAATTCACATACTGATCAACGGATAACATTGTTTAAGTGAAAATAAGATTAAGATATATATCTGTTGTTTATCTATCTTGATTTAATGTGCTGAACTAATTACAATACGAATTTAACTTGTAGCTGCTGATAATTTAAGTTTGGTGCTAATATCAATATCTCACATCAATATCTCAAAAAAAAGAGATTGCTATTCTAATACGCTGGCCTTTATTAATTAAAATGCATAGAATTTTTGTGATCAGCGGAATTTATAAAAGGTAGATATTTAGAGCCATTTATAAAGCCATGTAAAAGATTTTGCACTGACGACTGAAAAACTGTCATACTGAGACAAACCATGAGCAGCAGCTAAGCATTGTCAACAGTGAAGTCTGCTGGAGAAACTATGTAATAATGACAATGACTCTAAATAACTATGATCTGTTTCTGCATGATGACTTGCAGAATAAATAAGTTGCATTTATTTAATATAAGCAATCATACGTTGGTAAAATATGATAGGATGGGCTAAATTTGATTTAGGTAAAAAATGTTAGGCATGTAAAATCGTGCCTTAATGGGTTTTTACACTTTGATTTAAAGACTTGAACTTACTGCAGTGGGTTTACAGAAAACCACAGACTTCCTTCCTGTTTTAATCTGCTAATACATTTAGTTGTAGAGCAAAAAACAACTTTCACAGTCACTGTCATACAAGTTCTTCTGACTGACTGACTGAGTGACGACTTTCACACTCTCAATTACTTATCCCCCCCTTAAGTTTACACCTAGAAATGAACTAATAATTAGTTAGAACTAAAATTTTCCCAACCATTCAAACTGTTGATTGGAGGTCCTCATTCAGTTCTGTTAGGCTGACAACTGTTAACTGTTAACTAATATGAATTAAATTCTTAATAGACAATATTAAACTTACTCAGGAGCATATGACTGATGTGACCCGCTAGACTCTAATACTTAAGAAGACCATTGCTTTGTGTTGCAGAAACTGCAAAAACTCAACGATTTTACAGTGTTGTGAATGATTGGAGGTTCTTTCCTCTGGCTGTTTACTGACACTCGCTTGCAGAAAAACTTTAACCACACAAGAGCACTGATAAGTTTGGTGGGAAATCAAATTAAATATGTGTATTCTGCAAATCCAGATATCATCCCTCAGGATTACTTATGGTATTGGGCCTAAATGATTTTTTCACATTCTCTGAGTCTGATTTTCTCTTGTACATGTCAAAGAAATGCTTGAACTGTAGAGCCCTGTTAGGTCTAACATTTGTGCCCTTCATGTATATGGTTACTGAGCTCAGACAGAAAGTTATAGATAGTTATAGAGAGCACCCTAACAGTATAGAGAGCACATATAGACCTGGGACAAAAATATACATTTGCATATGTAACAGTGTGTTTTTTGTACACAAATAGATGACAAGTGTCATGTGGATTCTGCACTTTAAGCACAAGCTCATCCATAAATTGATAATACACATGGAACAGAGATCTAAAACACTGTCTGTAAAAAAAAAGGTTCAAGTCTACCATGTCAAGTTAATATTTGGTTTGCTGTGCTAGCAAGTGTGTGAGCATATTTTAATTAAACAATTGTTAACACTGCATATGCAAAGAAATTTAGAAATACATTACTGCCATGGAATGTGTTCTGGCAAAGTCAGTTTAGAAAATTTGAAAAATGAATCTTAAAAGATTTTATGAGGTATGACTATTGTAATGATACATTATCCAAAAATTACTGTTAGTGATGACAAAAAGTGGTACACAGAATCTCCCAGCTTTTGTAATACTCACCCTCCCTCACTCTCTGCTTCCTCTGAGCTTGGACCCCCAGTTCTTGCCCCGGTCAGGGTGCTGGCAGCCCTTTTCTTTCGCGTTGGTGTGGTCCTGTGATGAGGGCTGCCGCGTGCTTCATCGTGTCCCCTAAGCTCTTCCCTGACATGCTCCTGCAGTGTCGGCAGAGCATTTTTCAATGACTTCATCTCATCTTTCAGCTCAGACACACACTGGATCAGGGCCTCAAGGCGCTCCAGCACCTCTGCCTGACCCGCTGGCAGACCCGGACCATCCACCAACATGATGCCAGTCCCCTGTTCATTGGTGCGGTTGAGGTAAAGCCCTGGACAAGAGACTCTCCGTCTAGACCTGAAGCCCTGGTACCACACCACAGCCAAACTGATGCCAGCCACTCCAGCCAATGCTCCCAGAACCAGCACCTTGCTGTCTGCCTGGGCCATCCTTCAGGCCTGCAGGAAACAGATGGACAGAAGAAAGACAGAATAAAATATTTGCAATTTAGTTAGAAATACAGTTGAATAATTCATTTAGTCCCAAAACTGTTACCTATTAATCATCTGTTGAACAACTAAGGCATTTTAAAATGTTATACTGGTCTACAGTTATCTGATCTTAAAATTTATTTTGTGATATCAACAGTTCAAAAGGCCATAATCGACTTTTTTTGGTGCCCTATGCATGCAAGATAAGATAATGGTCTTCAAACAAGAAACATAGGTTTGCAAGAGCTAACATGACTAAAAGATGTGCTTCAAATCACTATTGTATTTTCACATTTCTATGTTTATTAGAGAAAAAAAAGGAGGAATTGGGCACACTGTCATCCAGACTATAACACCAAAAAAGTACATGGTGCACCCTGGCTCAGAATAAAGTGATAGACTTCAGTTTAACAACTGTTAATTTTTTGTGTTAGTTGTTAAGTATCACCGTGCAGTTTTCATGGTTCCTCAGTTGCCTTAATTATTAACAGCAGCAAATGATATTCATCTAAGACTTGGTAACATATTGACACAGACTCATTATACAAAATTTACCTCATAGTTAGCTGAAATTGGGTAAATAGAACTAATGTTAGACTGTCCAATAACCTGAGAAATATGTATCTATTGGGATTTTTTTAAGTACTTGTGGTGACAAAAACACTTGAAATAGCTGGCAAAAGATGTCTGACAGACAGTGACTCCTTAATGTGAAAGACTGGAGAAGTGTAAGCTGGTAGGTACTATAACTTTTTACAATTATAAACTTGTTGTCAAGCATTAACTTAATAAAGGAACTGGCTGTGAAGAGGCTGGCAACTCGATGCGACACAAAGTAGTGCTGACTCTCTACAAAGAAAGTTTCATAAACAATTGAACATCATCCTCTCTGTGTGTCCACGCAATACCAGCTGATTCAGGTACATCACAGGTTGTCCTGCTTTGGGTTTTGAGCCACGATTGCTAATCTATTTGGTATGATAAAGGCAGACCAATATAACGAATAGATTAAAAGAGTGAGTCACTGACTGTTTACCTGAAGCACACTGCTCACAGGGAAATACGTTAAGAATGGCTGACCGACTAGCTTAGATAATTGGATCAACATATTAATCACTGAGCGAGCCTGTTAGCCAACGGTCACAGAGTAACTCCAGCTGGGAACGACAGCCTGAACACACGAAGAAACTCAACGTTTACCGAGGTCTCTAGCGCGTGTAAAGCTTAACAGTTTCATCATTACTAAAATGAAATAAGTTGATTATCTGTCAGACATATCCCTAGCTGCTAGCTAAAGGTCCCCGGTAACGTTCCCAAACGTTGATGAGACATTCAAAACAAAGTTACTCGTCAAGGTTAAACGGTTATAAAGCACAACATTGTTCATTTTCAACAACACAATAACGTCATCACAAAAACCCGCAACATTAATACCTCCTTTGCCAATAAACATCAATAAACTGACAAAATTTGGACCTTACTTCTCAGGTGAGAGGAGAGGCAATTGACAGCTCGCTGGTGTACCTGTCAAAACATGCCGTACAGGCTCAGGCTCCGCAGTGAAAGGTTCCGGGCTTGTTGTCAGTCAACCTCACAGTAGCCTAGACGAATACTGTAAATACCGATACTCGCTAACTCAAGTTTTAATTTTTGGCTCTGGAGCAAATAAACTATTCTACTTCTCGTTAAAATCCAACTCTTTGACGTACGATGATTTTAGTACGATGTCCAACTTTAAAAATATGTTGTTATTTCAGCTGTCTCTTCTTTCTTTTCTTTTTTTTTGAGTATGCACGTTCACACAAGGTATCCTCCTCCCAAACTGATGTCAAATAAAAATCGAGCTCTATATTTCTAAGTGGCCTGTCTGCATGTATATGTTAGATCTTATAGTGGATTTCTGACATATGCATCGTTTCTGCCCCCTGGACCCCGAAAATGTACAGACAGCAATCACTTTTTGGATAATAGTGACCATGTACCGTTCGGTAAATTTAAATTTAATCCATCTTGAAAAAAAATCAAAGGCAGTCTTTTAACTTGTAGCCTATACTTTCTATGTGGGTTGACCTTTTTTAGTTACACTCATAGCTGATTTCAGTGTCAGTTAATGTTTGCATGTATTCCACATGATGTGTACCCTCAGCTGACCCAAAAACTGGTTGTGTGTATCTCTTTGCTTTAGAGGAACTAAAAATAAATCCCGTCTTATTGCCTCGATAAACAATATCCTTAAAATTTTTGTTTTTTCACAATCCTTAACATCTCAAAAAAGAATATTTGCTTTAAACCAAAATGCATAAGACTTTTAAACTTGTACCCATTCTTGTGGAATGCCATAACAGCACTAATAAAATTATTGGTCTTCATGTTCTAATCAGTGAGCAAAGTTCAATACAACAGCTTGAGAGAGTATGGAAGTAGGTGTATAAACAGATAATAATACTTGCCTCATAGGTAATGAGCAATCATTGTGTTACTTCACAAGTTTAATTTAAAGAAAAATGTTGTCTCATTTGTATGTGTAGCACATATTTCTCTCCATAAATATAAATGTATAATGATCTTGCATTTTATGATACTATAAACTAATAATCTGCTGCTAATGAATATTATTATATTGCAAGCTGCTCAAAGACCTACCTCACTCCTCTCACAAGTGTCCCTGCAGTGAGCTCGAACAGAGTGCGCACCAGGATTTAAAAAGTTACTTAACACATGCATTATCATGCCAACCTTGGACATCAGGTCCTTACTGGGTTTTATTAGTTACAAATGTCATTTGCTGTAGAGGGTTAGAATAGTTAAGTAGTGTTTTAGTTCTTTCTTTTTTTGCATATGAATTATATGTAGACATAACCTCAGAAATCACACATCAACACTGTTTATGACAGGTTTTCTTTTCCTTTTTATTTTAATCTTGTTCATTATTTAGACAAGTTCATGATTAACAGTTTGGAAAAACTTTCCATCTGACAAAAAAAAAACAAAAAACCTTTGGTGACCTTGAGGATTACATGATGATCCTTGTCTGGGATGACCATGTTTATTTGATTTGGCAAGGCTATGTGAACTCTCTAAATAGTTATTTCTATCAGCCTATAGAGAGCTAGAAGGGCTTACTTGCTTGGAAACAGAGGTAACAGGGAGTTCCCTTGCATAATATGTGAAGAACGCTACGTGCAGTTTCCTCTCTGCTCCATGAGCACAGCATTGTTCCTTAGCCCACAGCCTGCATTCTGCCTGCACAGGGAACAAAAAGCCCACCTGAAACCTGGAGGCATGGCGGTGCAAGAAAAAAAAAAAAAAAGAAAAAAAAAAAGGAGCTTGGCCAGCGGTTCTGGGTTGGCCCCGTAGACACAGATAAGGCGATAAGGGAGGCGCATTCAGCCATGGCCTTGCTCCCATCGAGTCAAAGCCAGCAGATAAGCAGATATTGTCAACATTGTTGTTTCATTCACCCACCACACATCAGCCCCAGCATTCATACCACAGGAGTAGAAATAAAAGAAGCCCCAGATTTGCCTTTGTGCACATAAATGAGCCCGTTACAGTTGTCAAACAATACATGGGAGAAGAATCAGAGTGAAATAAGGCATCACTATCAGGACTCCACTGGCAGACCACAGTGTGAAGCTCATTTGTTTCCTGTCACTATCAAAGGTGTGTTTTTTACTTTTTTGCATGAGAAGCAGTGGGAGGAAAACTTGCATCTGTAGCAGTTGCGTGCCGTGTTTACAGATAGTTTAAAGAATCATTCAGCCATAAAGAAGTGGCAAGTGTTGCGTAACAGAAGACACAATATCACTCAGCTAAAGCATGGTTGAAGAATTGGGGAAGTCCAACTCATCAGCTTACACTTGCTTTACTGATGTTTATCTCAGGTGCAAACATTCAGTGTGCTTATCCCAATGAGGCTCAGCCACTAAATTATAGCGTGTCATCAAGGAAACAAAAGTGTAAAAAATAATCAACTTAAAAACTGTGAGAGGTCCACTTCCTGAATGATGAGACTGTTGCATTTCAGCTTTGCCCCTGGGCAATTTCCATTTGCAACTCTGATATGTGTGTATCCCTCAGTAACTCTGGAGCTGGTTTTCATGCACTGCATGGATGACTCCCTGCCTTGTCCTTTTAAAATGGTGATTAATAATAGTAATAAATCCTTTGTTTTTGTACAGATTTGACAACAGAGAATCCCCTAAGGCTACTCCACTGAGGACAAAGTTAAATGGATCTATTCAAGGGAAATTCAGGAAATGCTGGTTTCAAAAATGGGGCTCACAGTAATTCCCCTTTTTTTCAGAACCAGTTTTACTGAAAGTCTGGTTCTGTTTCTTGAAAGACAACCAATACACTGAAACTAATTTGCTGCAAGGCATTTTAACTTGATCTGAACTCCTAGTCATAAGCCAGTTTTTCAACTATGTCAGCAACATCTAACAACTGAAACCCCTGAAAATCAAATCAAGACCACAATCATAAGTTGGACTTAAAGAATATTTATCATAGTGATGCTTATTTTTTTTTCTGTCATGTCAACTTGGAGGCTCAAAACACTTCACCCATGTATAATTTGTATTTTTATTCTAAATAGAATTTGACTGTATCATTCAAGGACATTAACACCATTTTTTTCTTTCATTTTTACATTATGAGCAATCATGCTTTTTTAATCATTGCTAAAATCAATCAGATACATGGGTCATTTTCATAGCAGACAGTAGTTTAACACAAGCACATGTGAAACTACACCTAACCAATGTCCATATGTCTGCTGTGAAGAAAGTCTATTCAACTTCAATTTCCCTTTCACATTTTCCCTCTGTGGTCATGTGCACCCCTTTGTAACCTTAACACTGCTCAGCTGGGACCTAGAAGTTTACCATTAGTCAAGGATTGCATAGTCTTGTGTCCTTGTAGCTTTTTTATTTCACTGTTTTTGTTATTTATACCAAGTGTTCACTATTTGCTGAACGCGTCCATGAGCTCATTCGTAAAAAAAAGGGTGTGTTAAAACAAGTTAAGTTTCTACTATTAAGTGCCATGTTTTCACTTGCAAATATTGTCTTTTCATAAGAAGTAGAATGTGGGAGAAAGCTCATTAGCATGTTATCAGTGTGCTTTTTCTCTCTTGTTAAAAAACACACAAACACACAAAGATACACATCCACCTTGTTAAAATCCTGTTTCCCCTGTCTGTCAGTCACTGCACCCTGTAGTGGCAGACAAAAGAAAAATACTTTATCTTGAAACATGGATGGTTACAGACAAATCATATTATTATTCTACACTTATGCAAATATTTGTGGCTCAGATTTTGGACATTTTTCTCTTGAGGTTGGAACATATTTGCATCAGTATGCATAGATTATGAACGGTTAGAATGCTTGCCACTAAAGATATGCTGCTGTCTATTAATGCGTTTGTGCATGTTCTTTCTTTTGGAGATCATGGCTGGCATAAATTGTCGCTGAGTTAGAACAAAATTACAATTTTTTTTTTGGCTAAAGCATTGTCAAAATGCCTGCTGTATCAGTGTCATTAGCTAGTTAAAGTACATTACCTAAAATACAGCAGTCACGAGGATGCTTCTGCAACACCCATGAATCCAGCACATTATGTCTGTCAGGTTGTAGATAAAAGGCCTCTGCATTAACAGATTTGATGAGACTAACATCTCAAAGCCCACATTGTACAAATATGTCTGATTTGTCTGACCAGTATTACATATGTTTAAGTGTATAATCCATATGTCTTTTAAGTTCAGACTTCAAACAATTATTCTTTTGCTGCAAATAACCTGACTTTTAACAGTATTGCGAATAATTTAACAAAAAAAGAATCAGCTGCATTCAGTTTTGCAATTCACGCATGTGTGTGTGCAGTTTTACAAAATGCCATGAACACACTATATACTGTAAATATATAATGTGAAAAATTAAAAATTTTGACCCTTTTTTTATTAAAATTAATTGAAACACGATGAGCACACTCTGAGCAAAGTCTGACAAATAAAAGCTAGACAGGCCTTTTAAAACTATTAATACTACACGAAACCTTTGCAGCCTTACAGTGCCACACTGAATGTTAATGCATATGACAGTGAACATCTAACATTATTTGATGTGCATTGTGGTAAAACAGGTACTAAAATTTAATGTAAAAATGCAACCACTAGTAGTTAAAAAAGTGATTAAGGTTGTGACAAAATATTTTTACTTCCCAACCAGTGAGGAGAACGCTGAGTGCTGGGAAAATCTGAAGCGGGCAGATTGCATCAGAGATCTCTCTGGGATTTTTGACTTTGTGGTCTAATGATTTTTTCCTTCCTTGCTGTTTTCCTTTGCGGTGACTCTGGGACACAATCAGACATGCCATCAGACAGTGTGCATTCCTTTCAAAGCAGATATGCATCGCTTCACACATCACCTACAAATGTGGCAGACTTTTTGAGAGAACCCTTTCCTTCACATAAAAAAATACGTGGAGGAGGCATTGTTGGATAAAACACAAGGTTTCCCTCTCAAAACTTTCAAAAAGAGTACTAACACATTCTTGGCCTTGAACTTTGATCACCCTCCTGTCCCTCCCCCTACAAAGTAAAGCCACAAATGTAAAATATTTATCTCTCCTAAGAGAAATGTGAACTTTAACCTCAACAACTAAATGATAAACTGTCAGCAATTGAAATTCACCTGTAGAGGTAATCTTAACTGAAGTGGATATATGTGACCTTAATGGGATCAAGATCAAGTTTATTATTAAGGGCATAAAGCTTTTAGTTGCTCATACAACATGTCCAGCAGGTGGCGCCTAAAGAACTAGTATTGAGATCCTCCTGAAAGCATGAGTTGTGAGTGAACAGCTCAGTCAGCTTCTATCAAGATAACTTACAAGCAGAGATGTTGCCCATCGTCATCCTCAGCAGATTCTGTATCGTGCAAACAAATGAGTTTTATCACTAGTCTGCAAGGGCCGAGACACAGCAGCCCCTTCATGATTCAGGCTGGAATAAGCCTTAGATCCAGATAATCTGCCCCTAAATACAGTCTGTGTTTTAAGTCGACAGCTCCAGACACATTACCCAGTCTGCATCTGGGTATGTGAAGTTGAGGAGCCTGAGTCACGTCTATCTGGATTCTTACATTATGTCTGGTCTCCTCAAGTGGAGCAGAACATGATGATTAGAATTCTGAATAGCACAAAACTCAAAGAAAAGCAGGGACTGATAGGAATGTTTTGAAAATTTTAGTGCTGAAGGAAAGGCATCAGAAGTGAAATATTTCAGTCAAAAAGACCCAAACGTCTGTCTTGGTGCTTTCAAACCTGTTGTTTTTACACTTTAAGCCCAAGCTGAATGAAAGAAAGAAGCGCCTGTAGTATCCCCAGGGGACGCAATTGTAGAACATCCATCAGCTTCAAAGTGCAACTGAATTATTTGGCCCTTTCTTCATTTTCTTTTGATCAATGTTTAATGATTTCTCAAAGGAGGAAGAGTGAGTGTACAGCATATAAAAGTGAATTCACTACAAGGGAGAAATACACCTGAGAGTTTGTATGGCCATCCCTTTGAACAAGTGCCATAAGATGTCCCAAGATTCATTGCTGTAATGCAGTCTTTCATCTGTCAATTATAAAATATCTTTTCTATTCTGATGGGAAATGCAGGAGCAGTCCAGATTGTTAATTATTGTTGTATTGACCGTTAATGAACCTGATAAGCTTCCTTAGATCAGACAAAAGTGAAGTTATTATCGTGAGGCAAAACTGCAGAGGGATTTGGTCACAAAGTTACAGAAGCCAAGTAGGAAGTTTAGACCATAATTTGTTATCAATGACATGATAAAGCACTTCAGCACTGAATACAGGCTTGTGTTGTCTTAGTCCAGTGAGGCCTTACAGGGAGAAATGAAATGCTTGAGTCATTTCCAAAATGCAAGATAGTAAAAGTCATTGAAAGAACAAATAGGGGATTTTTGTAGTCATGAGGATTAGATTTAGTTCCAGAAATGGCAACATATAAACAGAGTAAATCCATTCATTCATTTTTTTGGAACATTTCAGGCACAACTGCACATGAAATTACAAAATCTTTATTTACTTAGCCAAATTTTGTGATATTTATACAGTATCATTGCAGACTAGTGGCAAAGATTCTGAAAACATGTATTTGAATCAGCTATTGTAACAAAGGAGACAAAAGGTAACAAAGACGATGCAATGGCAAATATTAACTTTGTTTTCCTAACTGAGATTGTCATTCTCAGTGAAATATCAGAGGAAATGTCTCTGTGGTACTTGAAACTGAAAGACCTCATGTAAACAGTATATTACAAATTTCACATACCCCATCAATAAAAGAATAAATCTCAAACTAGCCCAAGCACAATAAAACACCTCTGTTGCTGCCGAGAGTTCTAATACATTTGATTACACGATTTGGCAAACTTGCTACAGACAGAGGTCCAATGACAGTTTTTCCTTTCAATCATTAAAAAAGACATGTTCGTAAAACAATAATTTCTCTGACATGACTCTCAAAATCATCTTAATTTACTTGTTCAGTTCAATTAAATGTCAATGCCAAGGTTGGTATCTTGGAATACAGTATTTACAGTGTTCAATCCTGTAGTGAATTCCTGATGCTCACACACTGCAGTTTGGGAGACATTCTTATTCTACTTTTGCTAATGCATTAACAAATAATTGATAATAATTGAATGTAAATATTTATGAATATTTGATAATAATTGATCTCTTTATTCCCTGTGAACAGACAACATTCAGTTGTGTCATGAGCTTGAATGGTCCACATCTTCATTTGGGGATTATTTAAATAAAGTTATTAATTATGAAGTTTTAACTAGGGCTAGTGCTTCCTTAAAGTATAGTTTTGGATGATTAAAGTTTGAGATAGATTCAATTCCTTTCAGTCGTAACAACTTTGTTCACCAAGCTAACTGGGGAGATGTGGGAATAAGGTTACATTACTAAAGAGGAATCCAACAACTTAAAAAGTGTGAAGATTTATTGAATAAAATAAGTTTAAAGCACACCATCAGGTTGGCCAAACTTCTTTAAAATAGGACAAAGGGGTAAACAGATTATTATCTAAGCTGTCCATTGTTCACATCAATCACAGTTAAAGGCTGACTGTCTGCTTCAACTTTGACCTGTACTTACCTTGGGTGTGCACTGTGTTTTTCTGCAACATTCCATGTACGCTTACCTTTGATTTTATCCCAAAATGAATGGGGTTAGGCACAGTAATCTGGCTAAACTGTTTATTTGTTTACAACCTGTCTGATAGTCTGACTGCTCATTTCATTCACATTTAGACTTGTCACCTTTTTTTCCTGACACTTACTTTAGTGATTATAACGTTCTCATAAGCTGCAAAAAGTTACAATACGGTCACAATAAACTAGATTTTTCCTCCAACCGTGAGTGCTGGTGACGCTATGTGCAACATATTGTCAGTTTTAGCTGCCGCTGTCTTGAAAATCAGCTCAGAAACCAAATGACAGCAGAATATAATTAAAAAAATCATATCAACCGTAAACAATGCATCCCCTCCTGTTCTCTCCTGCAGCTTTGATTCCTCGTGTTTTTCTCTCTCGGGCTTTATTTGTGTGGTTGCTGAGTGAAAGCCACCACAGTGGCAGAGAGGCCCAGAATAGCCGAGGGTGGGGAAGGCCAGCGGGACTTGCATGTGGGCTGCTGAGCTGTGCGCCCTGTAGTGTCTCTAAACCATCCGCTGGCCTGTGGAATGGAGGCTGCTTCCTCGTGCATGCCAGTGGTCAGAGTCAGGCCTACACACCCTCAACTATTTCTGTCCTCTTTATTTTCCCGCTCTCTTTCTCTCCCTAACATACTACAGCTGTCTTATGGAGTTAAAAAATATTTGGAGATGCAGTGGAAGAGTACACGAAGATGAAAGGTGGGAATTGAGTTTAAAAGAGAGAGAGAGAGAAAGCAGCCACGTTCATTAATTTTCTCCTGATCATACTCACAAAAAAATAAATATTTATGTATTTCTACTCCTCTATTCCCATTATATCTATTCTATAATTTATTAAGAGCTGCATGCCTTTAAGTTAAATATGTTTGACTTATTTACTTCACATACTGGCTGTTTTGAACCATGTACATCATATTTTTGGCTGGTTTGCTGTAACATAAAACTGGGGACGCCAGAATATCTATATATTTTTTCCCTTGTCATAAACTACTCTGGGGAAGGAAATGTTTAAATCTAAATGGAAGAAATGAGTTATGCATGATGCTATTTCTGGATTCAAAAAATTTGCAAGCAGTACAGGAAAAAGGATAAACACACCCCACAGAGCTGTTAATCACAGCGTCAGTCATCAGAGTCAAATGCACTTTTTATGATAACACCGACATTCCTTTGGCGTTGCTGTTGCTGATCACACATTTATGTGGAGCTAATTGCAGTTAATTCAATGACTAATGCATGTTTAGCTACCTCCAGGCAGGGCAGTATAATGTGAAAGAAATGTGAAATATTCTCTTTGTTCAGCATCTGAATGTGCCAGTAAACTGCACCACCGGGAATTATAAATTCAAAACAATGTAATGACAGGCGCTTGGGGAGTTTTTCAGCCATACAGAGAGTGGCATTGTGTAAAAAGAGGTGTTGAGTTAACATTTGTTAGTCTCCAGCTCTCTTTGCTAACTTAAATGTGCAGTTTTCAGCTACACAAAAGGACCAAATGAGTGAAATATTGCTTGTGTGTCCAGTTGCATTCCAGGGACCCGAAGAACAAACACACCGACAGTCATTGTGGAAGAATGCTTCCACTGAACACTGGATAAAAGTTAAACTGCTGCTAAATCTCCCACTCAAATACTCTCACTCCCTCCGTCTCCCTCTCCCTCTCTCCCTCTCCCACAATCCCACTCACCGAACTGGCCTGAAAACACACCAGCTTGGCCTACTGTTTCTCTACTGTGTGTTACATTCATGACATTCTGTAGAAGTCCACTCCTTATGGTTTAGTGACCTAAATTACCCACACTGTCAAATCCAACACATTTCAACTTTGAGATGTAAGGAAATCTCCTCACCATTCACACCCCCAGCCCCCGCCAGTGCACCCCAGTCTTGTCTTCACATCTCAGCTCAGACACTTCAGTCCGTATCAGTGGCTGAAGGCTCTGATTGACGGCTAGCCCTGGCTCCACAAAGTAAGAGATAAGCAGGCCCAGATGGGGCAGGTCGGCCGTGTCTGCCCACATGATTTAGCCCTGAGTCTGGGACAGTGCAGAGGACCAGCGCTGAGGTTACACTCCCCCCCTCCACCTCCCCATGTCAAATATATACCACATGGGAGAGGTGTAGATCACCGTTTGATCTGCCCCGTGGGGGAATCAGGACATGCAGGGTGGGGGGGGGCGCTGTGTGTTTCTCCGTCCTCAGCCTCTGTGTGACCCAGCTACCACGGGCAGAGACGTTGGGATAGTTTACTGGGCAGTAAATTGTGATGGATAAAATATATGGCTGCTCTTTTTGCCACAGTAAGAAGCTGATGGGTTGATCTTGGACTCCAGCCTCATCATTTTACCGTTGTGCGCTCTTTCTATGACCCTTAGGTTACTGCATTACACTGCAGTAAAATATATTAGGTTGAAAAATGGCTGCTAATCATACACGCAAGAAGAGTGATGTTCCAGTAATAGCAGACGATGTTATCACGTGAGAGTAAGTGTTTCTGTCTGACCTGGGCAAATGAAAGTTTAGTCATTAAATAATATTCACTGATTTATTTAATAAAGTCCATGTTGATCAGGAAACAGAAGACAAATGCAGAGATTTAATTAGATCAGCTCTCTTTGAATCATAACAGGGTAGGGAAAAAACATGTCTTTATACAAAACAACGAAAAGATCCAAAGCATGTCTCAGTGCTTTTTACACACCACATCACTAAAACTATTTTGTTTCTAAATTATGATTACATACAGTAAAGTCAATATATCACAGAAGCCTCACAAACAAGCCATAACTTTGAAGGAGAACTATGGAAATCCGTCATTTCAATCCATTCTTAAAAGCTCCATTATAGTAGAGAAACATTTACTCCTCCTTTACCTTTCAGCTTAACTGATGTTTAAGGAGTTCATGCCTAAAGTGCTGTATGCTACCATTATGGTTCACAGTGATTTATGCTTTGTTTTTGCTTGTGAGGTACTCACACGGGGAAGAGGACCAAAAAAGTATATTCAAGCAGAAGTACAGCTACTTGCCAAAGGTGAAGTCAGGCTGGAGGGAAATAACTTGGTGTCAGACTTTGGACTAGACGTAAATGAGTGTTTTGACAAGATTAGTTTACAGTTTGGTCTTTTTTACAGACATGCTAGCAGTTCTGTGAGGCTATGCTACAGCCTCACACAGCAGCGCTTTAGGCTAAATGCTAATGTCAGAATGCTAGTATGCTGAAATTTAGCTGGCGTAAATCTGTACCGTTTTTAATATTTTTGTTTTATATGCTAACATTTGCTAATTAGCACTTCAGTTAAGGCTAATGGGAATGTTGTCAGATTTCCAAGTTTATGGTCATAAACTAAAAGCCTACAAATAAAATTTTGACCTGATGATGTTTTTAGATTTAAAGTCAAGGCACAGATATTGCCACACAGGTCGTCGCTAGCATAGCTAAAAAGGAGAAGTATATCACTTATGGAATTTTCAATGTCAGTAACTTAGAACTGCAAAAACATAAATATGTATATGGTTGGCACCTTTTCAGTAATATGTACCTCATAACTAAAAAAAGACCCTTGAAGTCCTGCTCCCCTGAAAAAAAGGTTTTCCTCTTATTCCTCCAATTCAATGTTTGAGCTTTATGGTGTGATATATGTGCTGACTTTGACACTAGAAGGATGTTTTTACATTCATCTGGTAAAAGAGTAAAGCTTCCCTGCGATCAGCAAAAATCTAATTTTAAAAGGCGGGTTTATGAACAGGATGTGTGACAAAGAGTTTGCAAGTCAATTTCAGTCCAGTTTGCAAGTCTGATGTAGAAACCTGAAGCAGTGCACATACACTGAGACTGGATTTTACAGAAATGATGGAGACTTCTCATGTTCAGCAGGGAAGCTTTAACGATGAACAAAACTCGCTTATTAGTAACTTTAGTAATTAGTTATTATCTTATATATCTTAAATATCTTTTGGAGCAATTTGATTTTATTACTTCCAGCTTTGTCCGTATGTTAAAGATCTTTTTTGGGTCTGCAGGCTCTGAACCTCTCAGGACATTTTCAAAATCAAAACCTTTAATCTAGAATACTGAACAGTGGCAATAGATCATGAGCTCCTTATTTGATCTGAAATCTACCTGCAAAAGATGAATTAATCAGTTTATTATCGGTTTGGTTTTTCTGATTACACTCATCTTTGATGGTTTCTATGATGATGATACGCACAGTTTGTGTCCAAGCTATCAGATGCCATTTCTTTCACATGGTCAGCCCTTTTGTGGCCTCTCTGGGCCTCTGTCTTTTGCACACGCTCAGTTTCACCGCACACGCTCAGTGTCTCGATACTTCTGTACACGCTCACTGGCTCTGAATACAATAAAGCCTGAGGTATCCCTGGTATTTGTCCAGCCCCCGCAGCAGCTCCCTCTGACTTTGACACATGCTAGAGTTTCTGAGGAAAAGGCCATTATTACGGGTCTCTGCACAATCCCTCCTAAGCTAATTTTCATGTTTGAGTTGAGAAATGTAGAATATAATACTGTGTGTGGCATGTTTTGACACTAAATAAAGTGAAGGGTCAGTTTGTGAAGTTGAACAGGGACTGAGAAGATTACAAGGTCCACAAGACTTTAACTTAGACACAGTAAAACTGAGGAGGTTTCATGTTAAAATACTTGCAGTGTTCCTTCCTTCTGTTCTGGACAGGTTTGGACAGGTCATCACTGTATAACCACCGTCAGCCTTTAAACTACAGTGTCAGCTTTTTAGTTACAACAAATAGTAGTTGAAACATTGCTTTGCACAACTTTGTTCTTGGGGGAAACATCTAGAGATATGGTAATGACATTTAGTTTTTTTTTTTTTTGCCATCAACCAATAGACTTAAACAACCTGACCTATTAAATTAATACTTTCTGAGAAATGTCCCTTTTTTCCCTCATCTGTTTCACACTGGTTCTTCTAGCATCTTTGCTGCAGTGCGAAGCTGCCTATGCAGGGTGAGATTGACTCGTTTTAGCTCAATGTCTGTGTGCTTTGAGATCAGTAGCAGCTAAGAGGTTGTTAAATATATGTTCATGTCAGGTGACTGACTCCCTATACTTAAATTCCTATTTATCATGTATAAACGGATCTAAATTCACTTAAAGCTGCAATTATCATTTTTCTTTATTAGTAGTGGACCAAAAGACTATATTTAATGTTAAAGGGATCACTTGTAGACACAAAGCCAGAATGAATTATGATCTCTGCAATAAATCCCAGCTCTATGTAGTGTTTTGTCATTTTTAGCCTCTTGTTTTGGTTTTATAACCACAACTGTGTGCTTCCATCTCACCAAGCTGGCTGATAATGCATGACGATGGGTCAGGTCGCTCTCACTGCACTACAGGATTTCATACCGGGACTCCAATCAGATAATAACATTAACATTATGTCAGTAAACCACTCACACCACAGGCTGGTTTGGACTATAATCTGTTCAGACAAATGCTGAATTAGAAGCAACCTCAGTTAATCTTCCCAATGATCTTCTATTGTCGGGTCAACATTACACAGCTTTGAAATATTTACTTCCTGTTTAATACTGTGGCCATGCTGTCGTTCTAAACAAAAATAAACTGTGGAACTTTTTATCTAGTTTGGAAAAATGTTGAGGAAAGATTATTTATGCCAAGCCATTGCATTTAAAGTAAACCAGTGCTGGTGACGTGTGCTTCCCTGTTTTTAAACAAAGCTAATCTTGTTATATTACACCATTGAACTGAATGTAGGAACTTGCAGTGGGGATGAGACTTCAGTGTCTGATTCTTGTGAGGATGTTTAAATTGTACCATTTTACTGAAATCTTAATCTCAAATAAAAAATATTTATTGTTGACATTGCTGGCACTTTGGTAAGATGGCGCTTTGTAATATAATGCCCAAAGTATGTGGCTGTGATGTAAATGAGGACCGTCACAAGGCTTTATACAATATCTTAGGGAAAAAAAGCAGCAAAACACAAATATTGATTAGATATATTTAGGAGAGATAGAAGTTAACATTCACTACTTTCAGGAAATGAAATTCTGAATTTAAAACTTTTGGGATAAAAGTACAGCAGATGGTGTTTGAGTATCTTTAGAAATCCTGGATCAAACTTCCCCATGCCTTTCTGCCTTTCCGTGCTCAGCACTGCTTTGGAACCAGTCATATGCTTTACTGTGGGATGTGTGCCATTCATAGAGCTGCCATTAAAAATGAGCAACAATGCCTGAGAAAATCTTCAAGAATGTGTCTCTTTTTTTGGATCGCACAATTAAGCAATTTTATAAGAAGCATGAATGCAATCAGCTTAATCAAAGTGTTTCTAAGTCGGCAGCTGGAAACCTCCAACGCGTCTAATGAAGTGAGCTTTTGGAGATAATCTCTCCAGATGTTACAAAGCACAATGCTCTGCTGGAAATGAAACCACACATACTTCTTCATAAAGCTGGTGAAGAGTAGCCAACACACACTCGCTCCGATGATGTACAGTGTTGCAAAACACTCCCAGAGGTCATAAATACTCAATATTATTATTGGCATTATCAGTTCAATTCAATTAAATCAAAGGCATAACTTTCTGTTAGTGATTTAAAGGTCTCCTATTTTGCTGATGTTTCCAGTAACAACAAAGAGGGATATTTTTTTGAATAGACGCATCAAAACTTCTCGTGTCAGATACAAATAGAACCTTTTTTTTTCCTCATGCCTGGAATGTTATTTACTGACCAAACAGATAAGACACATGTATTCTCTAAGGACATGCAAGTGGGCATGAAGAAAAACAGGAAGTAAGCATTTGATCAGATTGGGAGCAACCAGACAGTGATGAGTTTCATTTGACGTCATTACCCTTGAGTTGTCATGCAAGGACCATGTAATGTACTCCAGGTTCAAGAGCAGAACTGAGTAGCTATTCACACAATATCTCATTTGTATCTTACAAGGAATGCTACATATTTCTTTTCTCCCTCATGTGACTGGCAAGATACACAGTTGAAAAATGTACTGTCTGGTTTTTTCGATTAGATTATTGCATCTAAACATCAGTTTACTTACATTATTTCCTTACATGAAAGTACATTGAAAAAAACATTTCTGTGTACATTCTCCAGATTCCACCATGGTGGAGCACGTTCTCAGAGCCTGAAACACATTTTAAATGAGGAACAGACTCTGTCAGAGCAGAAGAACACATCACAGATCTGCTAAGGACACTTTGTGTACAGAACATTGTGTCTTCGACTCATCCACACACAGCGTTAGACATCCATGGCGAGTGTCGGTGCAAACGTCCTCCCCAACTTTACTTTCATTGGTGTCCTACTGTTCACCCCTCATGATACGGCCGAGGGCAGGCAGCCAGTTCTCATGGACATTTGATTGTGGATGGGGCAGGATGTAGACTGGTGGAATGGGACTACCGCAAGCTGATTGCAAGAGGGTGGCCCATGGCAATGCTACTGGAATTTCAGTGGGAAGACTCACTCCTTACCAAGTGATGTATCACTTGCTCCCTTTCCAAGGATGTGAGCCAGACATCGACACACTAGTCTAGATGTGGTCAGATAGTCTACTGTTAAAGAGAGAGTTTGTCTCCTCATGGTTAAGGAAAAAATCCTCGTCATATTCTCTTACACTATCATCAATCTGAGATGTTTAATGCATTCCAGGAGTGATTTTGTGATGAAGTGTAACATTAGGTTACATCTTCTCGCATGTTTTCCCTCAAAGTTTGCCCTGTTTCAATCTGCCAGAGAACATGCCTCAATTTGATGCAATCAGTTGTGGTTTATACTCGGACGTCACAAGCGTGTAGAGAAGCGTAGTGGTGATGATAGCAAGCAATAACATTGTAGAGTGCGAGTTGGCAAGTTTTTTCCATTAAGAAAATTAAAGAGTCGTGCCCCTTACTTCAAATGCAGCATGACTGTGGCTACACTTCATTCTGGTCTTTCCGTTATTGTATGAACCTCATCTATGATGATTTGTTCCAGTCACATTTTTTTAAAGCAGTATTTATTTTCTCATCTCTAAAGCCTGATTTATACTCTTGAGTTATGTCTATGATCTAAGTGCAGCTCTGTAGGTTCCTTAGAAATGCAACTATGTATTGGGGCAAAACACAGACTGCAACATATGCAATTTTTCACCCAAAAATAATATGAATTTCCTTGTCCTTGTATCTCAACAGACACAAAAATTCACCCACCTTCAGTCTCAGTTTGTCCAACAGTTGTTCAAACCATCTCCTTAGAATTATTTTTTGTGTCGTAGTAATTTCAGTAAAGGAGGCCTTACATTTATCAGGGTCCCTCTTAGTCCCCATGTGTTTAAAGCTGATTTATTCTGTGCTGAATCTACACAGACTCTATGCTGTGGCCAATTCAAGTTGTCCACACCATTGTATACTTTTGCACTAGTGTGTCTGCATCATTCTGTAACTACACAACCAAAACACTAGTTAGCATTTGCTCTTGTACTTATTGTATAAGATGGTACAATAATGGTACTATTATTGCACTGAATGGTCAGTTAATAGTGACCTAATTATATTGAAGTATTACCAATGATATCATAATGTGGATTCATGTTTCCAGTGAAATGATTTAGGTCCAACATTTACACTCCTAGCTTTGTTTTGATCTTCACCAACTCCTGGGGAAGATAGTCAGTTCTGTCAGATCTCAGTTTTATAGCTAGTTGCTAACCTTCTCAATGTACAGAGCACAGATGCTTAAAACTGTGGGTTGTAAAACTAAAACAATGAGCTGAAAGACAAAAAAAGCATCGCAGAGCTGAGATGGACCACAGAAGTCCAGTGAAAACTTTTTAATCACTTGTTGCAATGTACATAACCATTTGAGTCACTGTTTAAGCAAAAATGTTGTTTAGTGCAGATTGAAATGCTCAAAATGTGAGTGGCTTTTTAATGTCTTAAAAACCTGGTAAAACTTAACGGTCATATTTTGAATTGATAAAAAAAAGACTATAAATATGCAAACACGAGTGCACTTAAACACACACACATACATACATACATACATACATATATTTGTTGCTGGAAAAGCATGTGCTGTGTCTTAATGGAACATCATGAGAGATATATATATATATATATATATTATATGGACATTTACAAATAAATGCAGCTGTTAGTTACTATTGTTGAAGTGTTTTTACAGTAATTTTTTCCTCTAAAGATTTCAATCTCACTAGAAGTTAATGTACTATCTTGTAGTTTTGGTTGACCCCCAAAAAGAACATGATAGTTACAATTAATATTAAAAAAGTGTCACATTTAATCATGTCCTAAATTCACTAACTGCACTGCAAGTTAAATGGCTTTTACAAACCTTGCTGTCCAAGTCACTGAACTCACTCACTGAACACTTTTCACTTTACACCTAGTTTGTTCAGTTGATAAAATAGGCACTAAAGCTATAGTGCTGCTTCTTGTATGTGGTCTGCTGTGACTCAGGATGGTGCATCGCCTGAACTCACTCACACATACACACACAAAAATCTGGGATAGAGCCATGGACCAAAAAGTGTTTAGACTACCCAGAATCCCCTCCTCCCTTCGCTCCAACGCACATCTCTCGCACTCAGAGCGTTGGCCAGTGCCTTCAGGATAGGTTCCCTCCCTGTGTGCTGCCTGTAGGGCTGGGAACGATGTGAAGTGTTTACTGTCAAAATGAAAATAAATGTGCACCTGAGGACCTACAGCAAAATAGTGCAACCATGAGAGCAAGCTTTAATAAGTGTATAAAAGGAGCAGTGATAGATGAAGCTGTCAACATGTGGCGTCAAGTCTTCGGCTGGTAACAATGTATATCTAACATGCGTGCTAAAGCATTTCTTAATGGCAGTGTAGTAAAAAAGTGTGAGAAAATGTTGAAAATTGGCATTAAAACCCCTCCTGAGTCATTAAGAGGAATGTTGCAGTTGTCATTACAATATTTTTATTATGTCAGAGTTCCCTGTGGGATCAGTTACACTAACGTTTTCAATGCCCATCTCAGATTTTATCCTAAAAATGAGAGCTTTTATTTCATATCCTTCCCACCTTTTCATGTTGGTCATATGATAGATGGATTACAGTACATAAAGACTGAACAACCTTGAACTTGATATCCACTGGTTTCAAATAGCTGAACTAAATAGCTGGCAGAAGGAGCAGCAACCTTTTTTTCTATAATAAAGCTTTGTGATCGTGTATCTGATACCTCACTTCACTCTCTGGGTCTCCCACAGAGAGCAGGTGATAATGATGTAGCTTATTCCATAACGGGTGTGAACATATGAGTCTCTGCAGCTGAAGGAGGAAGGGCGGAGTTGGCTGATGCGCCAGCTGAGAGAGGTGATAACATGTGATTAAGACTAAATCAGTCAGACAGGAGACGACACTTTCTGTTAGCACATTTCATGAATAACAGCAGTAAAGATAGGTAAATTTGTTAAAAGATGAGCTGCTTCTTGAAATCCTGTTTTCCTGCAGTTGATTTACTTTAGTAGACAAGAATAGGCTTGTTTACCTGACCTGAGATCAGCGCATAATCTGTCCGTTGGAGAAGTGAAACCTCAGTGGAACAGTTTAGACAGTACACCTCAGACTGTTGAGAGACCTCACTTAGAAAGCTCTCCTTGTGTAAACGGGAAAGACATGGGCAAGAGCAGACCAGGGCAAATTAGTATTAAACTGGAAAAAAAGTGTACTTCCTCCCCATAACACAACCCAAAACACAACATCTGCCGAAAAAAAAAACAAAAACAAGATGACAAGCATATTCCTGGCAAACACTGTGTATTCAACAGAATCACCACACAGTTTATGTTTGTGCTGCTGTCTCTAGTTTGGTAAAAGAAACAGAAAAACACTCCAAAACACTGAAGTGGGCACATCACGAAAACTGAAAAGAACCTTGTCAGGGCCTTACTGTAACAGTTTCTACTAAGGAAATATTTACAATGCTTATGTTAGCTGCAACTTACGGCTTTATTAATGGTCAGAAAACCATTTATTATGGCTTTATAGTTGAGTTATAAGCAGTTATATGTGATAAGAGCCACCAAGGTTGTATGTCTTTCTATTTTAAGTTCAAATGTCTCCCAATGCTACTGTGCATCCCGGTGGGTGCTCTGGTTTCCTCCCACCATCAAACACATGTGTGTAAAAGCTGATACTTGACATGAGTAATTCTTCCTGCATTGTAAGATGACTGGGGAAGATGAAGGCCAAAGCTCAGTGAGATGTGCCCACACCCTGTAGCCACAACATTACATCATTCCACCCACGTTCATCTTCACCCAGTCAACCCCACCTGCATCCATCTCCTTGACCTCATTGATCCCACCAAACAAAACCTTCATTCAACCATTTCCAGCTCCTTTAGCATCAAACTATTTAAACTACTCTCACAATGTTCAAATGGCTCCAATTTGACTTTCTCCATTTTGAAAATACACGTAGAAGCAAAGATCAGCATAGTTCGGAGTGTAGTCGGGTTACAGAATAATGTGCAGAATTACACTCATTTTTTATTCCAGTTCCAGACTAATTTGTCTTGTTCTCCTTTGGCCCATGGCCCACAATAATACTTCCAGTACTCCATTATATTTCACAACAATAATCAATTAGGTTGTTGTAAAAGGTGAAAAGCTGCTTGTTAATGGATTTTGGTTCAGACAAAGCAATTTTTTACAACCTTCAAACCCATATTTTTCCGTTAAAAAAGACATCACTGATATATGGTTCATAAAGTCTTGTAATTATTCACGTATTTCTGGAAACATTTACTGACATTAATATGATGGTCATTTACATTGTGTTCTGTTATTGCTTGCACAGTTCATATGTACAAAAATGTGAACATTAACCATTTTGCTTGATTTTGCTTTACATGGCTACATGTAATAAAGAGTGAGCCTTTTGTTATATTGCTGCAGATTAGGTTGTTTTGGGTTTTTTTGTCTGGTTTTTATTTGGATTTCTGAACTTGAATAAGCCATTTTAACTAAATATATTTGACAGTAAGTAAAGCACAGGTATAAATATTTAAACAAATGACAGATTAACTGCATTGGTTTCAGGCTCACTTCTGTCAAGGAGAAAAAAGGTCTTTTAGTTTTCAAACATCTGACCAAAGGACTAATGTTGAAAACCAGCCCATTGGTTCACACTGGCACATATATGTTGATAAATGTACATTGTCTTGGGGAATAAATAGATCAAATGATTGATTAATCATTTTTAGTTATTATCAACAACAATACTTCACTGACTGGATTTCCCAGCCCTCAACTACTGAGCAGTTTATCTTTTTCGTGGTGGGGAAGGGGGTGTTACGTCAAGTTTCTTTTTTGAGCATTAGCTCTGGAGTTTCCAAGGTTTAATGGTCCCCCTAAATGAGAAGACAGTGTTGTGTGCTTTACTTACAGATCATATGCTGGCCACATGGACGCCCCAATGACATCACCCCGAGGCGACACCACAACACCATGCTAAAAGGGCTCCATTCACAACTGCTGTTTAACTGGTGCTAAATAACGCTTGTGTAAGTTAAATAGAGGGTGTCTCAGCAACGTAAGCCGTCCACAAACACAAACAACCCTGCATTCATGTCAATATAAGACTTTGCAAAACATTATATATGGCTGGTTGTTACAGTGGTGCATCCATCGCACAGCAGTCAGGAGAAAGTGGATAAAGGAGAATGACCTAATTAGACAAGATTAACTCAGAAGGAAAAGTGAGAGTGTGCGGTGTTTGCAGGAGGATGTGCCGCCTCATATGCCGGACAAAACAGGATTATTGTTGAGACACGACTAAGGCATGTGAGGACATGCGTTCACCCCTTTGCTTAATTGCAAATGCACACACGAACACACACACATGAACTGAATGAGACATAAGCACCCCTTCCCCCACATTTATCTTCTTTGCCCTTTTGTAATTCTCTGTACAGGCAGAAACACACACCTCTGCTTTTCCCAGCCTCTTTTGGGGGGAAGATGCACCACAGTGTGACATCACCTCTGAGCTGCACCAGTTTCCAAGGTGATGGATTCTTTTTTTTTTTTTCCCATACAAGAATAGATCCAAAAAAAGGGATGCACCCGCGAGGTTTTGTCATGTCCTTGAATGAAAGGCATCAGGTTAAAGCCTTTACACACACTCTTGTTTCTCTGCATTTGCATTTAAATCATTATAAAGAAACATGATCCCCTTTTTTGCTGCAGCTCTTTCCATGTGCTGTCCATTAGCCTATTTGTTAATGTCCCCTCCATGTGCTGCAGTGCTGCAGTATTCTGCAGCAATTTGTCAGTTCGTGGTATGGACAGTGTTGTCCGTACTTGCCTGAAAAATAAATGACTAAGCACAAAATGAAAAGAACTGGATACAATATGCGGTGATTTTGGAGAGGCAAATAACAGCACCGTGGGTGTGCTTGTGTGATAGACAGATAAGGACAGAGAGCAGAGACTTAATAGAGAGGCAGGAAGAGTCAAGTCAAGTGTCTGCCAGCTGCATTTACAGAATAGCTCTTATCAGATTTGGGCAGTCGCAAAGTCAGACAGGGTGAGGCAGAGAGGCAGAAGGGGGAGAGGGTGAACACAGTGCACACAGCATGGGCTGTTTAAGAGAAGAGAGACAGCCAGACATCCCATGAGGCATGTGCTACTCTTCACAAAGCGCAATGTCTTTCGAGCCGAAAGCTTGTGATCACTCATCACCACAGCTTCACCAAGGCACAGGAAGTGAGGAGATTCTTTAACACCACAGAGCTGCTTAAAAAAATCCAGCTCTGGGTTGGAGAGAGGACAGACATGCACAGGTGCTGCTGCTAGAGAGGGAGAAGCGAGCAAAGGGAAGAAAAAGAGTGAGAGAGAGAGAGAGAGAGAGAGAGAGAGGAAGAAGGGGGGAGCGAGGGGAGGCGTAGGAGGAGACTTGCCTTGCCTCAGAACTGAATAGGAGCCGGAGAGCAATTCCAAAACAGCTGTCCGGCAGACGTCCCAGTCCACAGAAGTGCAGCCCCGAGGCAGAGACAGGAGGCAGGGCAGTGTCAACATGCCACAGGAGCAGCACAGCAGCCACTGAACACACACACATTCAGACACACACATCAAGCTTGAGCTGCAGAATTCAGGAGAACATCAGCGATACCTGGGAAGGATCCAGAGCACCCCACTGGTATATCTGAGGTGAGTGAGAGCAGAAACATGTTTTTTTCCACACTCTGCTGGGTCAGTAATCTGAAGGAGTATGTAAGATAATGTCGCTGCAGTTGAACTGGATGTCATGGAAGTGCCTAAGTGTTAATGTGCATGTCTGGAGCAGGATGGAAAATTGCTTAGTAACAGTAAAACGTGCGAAAGCGTGCATGGTAAGTTAAGCTTGTACGGGAGCATTTGTCCAGCAGTGCTCTCATACATGTAACACAAGAGCTGAACTGTTAGGAGCAACATGATATCCTTCTCACTGTCCAAGAGAGACATTTTTAGTCTGGCTACATGCTTGGGGCAGGTTCCTCTGAAATTCAGAGCTGCATTCGCCTTTATCTCCCCAGGGGAGCAGATTTGGGGGAGGTTTTGACCGATACACTGGGAGGAAAGGACTCTTTCTCTTTTGCCAGTATATGTTGACATTCTCTTCATGTTTCATACGCTTTGATTCAGTTTCCTGCTCATCTTTGCCAAAGATAACTCTTGCAAGTGCTAGCCATGCTTGCGGGTGGCACAAAGGGAGCGAGAAAGAAAGTAAGAAAGAAAGAAAGAAAGAACAAATACTCCACCCTGCTATTCGCCCCAGTCCAATGCTGCCACCAGGCCTCTGAAAGTCAGGCCTTTGCCTATAATTGAGGTTTTTTTATGTTACAAACAGCTCAGTCTATTCTGTAAGGCTACCATTACCCTCTGTGGTATGTGCATTTGCTTTTTATAACAGCCCCAAAGAGAGGGTCTTTCTGCTATTCAAAGGCGTGACAGAAGTCAAGGCCATGGTTAGCTGTTAGAAGAGTTTTTGGAAATTTCAAACCTCCACAAAGTTGCTTTATTGACACAGTGGGAGGAATTCATGTTTGTAGCCTGTACTGATGATGGTACACTGACCACAAGTACCATCGAAGTGCAGAATAGCATGCTATTTTTCAACAGCACTGATGTAAAATGTCAGCACAGTAATCCCATAGTGGCAGGAATATTTAGGGGATGCCATGTATCTATTTTGAAAAAAGAGGAAGTCATATACAGGTCACGTTTTGAACAGCTGCTCACTCTGTATGTCCCTCATCACCGGCTCTGGAGCAGTTTGCTGCTCCATGAACCGCAAAGCCTCGTCAAACTGTAACATTTGTTTAGGCTACAGTAGTATTACAGTGGTTCTAAGAATATACTGACCGAGTTATATCACACGTGACTTCTAGGTATCCAGAAATACCCAGACAAATCACGAGCTGTTAGCTTAATTATCAGATACCGACCCCACTTTTATCTGCCCCCACACTCAAACTTTCATCACCACGCTCCCTCAGCTGCCTCCCCTCACTAATAACTAACCCTTCAAGCACAAACTGATGAGGCAAAGCTCCATTTTTAAAGAGGCTGGAGTGGCTCCAAATCACTTCGTGCCCAGACAGATAGCTCTTGCTGACCCAATGACACAGTGGCTTTATCCTGCTGCTCCCACAACGATTGGATGGCTGCTCAAGTAAGCAATTTACAAAGGAAGGTGCCATCAGATCCGCACTTCCCCGGAGGTGTAAATGAAACCCATGACCGCATTCTGTGGGTTGGCGCCGCCGAGCTTGGACCAGTCAACACGTGCCGTGCAGCCTCTTTTTGGACCAAAAAAGGAGGGTGCAAATCTGGCCTTGGCTTTGAGATGTACCAGAATACACCTGCTCAACTATTAACAGCCTGTGGAGACACAAACAAATTGATTGTGTCAGGCCTTAAGAATTCATCCTGGGGTCTCCTGAGGTCCTGTAATTGATTAATTTCCTTTTGGTCCAACACAAGCTTAACTATCATTGCCATGGCTCTTGAGATTCTCTACATGCTATGTTTAAATCAATACTAATTCCCCTAAGCTCTCATTAAATTAACCCTCATGCTGGTTATGCAGCCGACCGGCATGATGGTATTGTTTTGCTGGTATTTTTCTGTTGGCCTCTGGAATTCCAGTCATGTTTGTCATATAAGCCAAAGTGAGCCACCAGCAGGTCAGCTGACGTGAAGGTCAGACCTCCAGGCTTTCACCGCACCAGCTGACTTCTCATGGGCCACAAGTGTTGACCTTGGGTGGGATGCACAGCAGATGTCCCCCTGTGCGAGCTGCAGGAGCTGGATTGCTCTTCTGCTAGAGGATTTTGTATAAGTTCTGTCTTTACCATTGATTTCCACTAACATTATCATCTATTATAATGCATGGGCTGTGCATTTTCTCACACCACTGGAGAGCAGAGGGTCCACACAGACCAGACAGATGTTAGTATTTCATCAGGACGGACCAATAATCAATACTATGTTTAATAGGAAGTGTTTCAGCCAGCAGCGCTGCAGTGACCTCCTTTTCTCTGGAATAGCCTTGCAAAACTTAATACAGATAGGCCTATAGATATTTGTACTCTGAGCCCACAGGAGGCCTTTTTTTTTTGGCCTGATGGTGCATTTGTTTCACTTGCTATCCAAGTCCAATTTCCCACTGCAGCGAGTATTAGCTGTCAAGGTCAGAGAGGACTGAGGAGCAGCAACAAGAGGGAGAATCACTACACAAAGAAAAAACAAGTGGGAGGAAAAGAGATGGAAGAAAAAACAAGGAAAAGCTTGAGCTAAACAAGTGAGGGATTTTGTTGACCCCCCCATCCCTTCATCAAACACTGCAGCACTCCTCTTCACCCTCCCCTTTCCCTTTCTCTCCCTCACTATTAGCAAACAAACATGCTCTCCTTCGCACACATGGCGTGCATTCAAAACTGCTATCTCTCACGAGCGCAGTCAGGCACCTCGCCCATACACTCACACTCACACTCACACTCACACCAGCACTAGAATACACAAGGACCCTTGGCGAGCTGCGCTGCCATTCAGCGCATTCACACATGTTCTGCATCTCTCAGTGTTTGTCATGGCCATATATAGCCTCACGGTGCTTGTTTGGTGACAGGTTTATTTGCGTTTTTAACGCCATCTTCTAATGCGGGATGATCTCACTGTGTAATTCACATCCTATACAGTTTTTGTTTTTTCAAAGTTGCAGCTCTCTTAAGGCAGAAACTCTTGCTGCAGCACTTTGTGAAACAGGTGGGAAACACATGAATCCGTTGAAAATGGATGCCGGTGCAGCAGTTTTCTACTCCGCTATTTGGATTCAAATACGCAGCAAGTGTCTGTCTCTCTGGCTCCACACTAATGTGGCTGCTGAGTAAACATAGCCTACTTAAAGTGTCTCTGATAAGGCTGATGCAGCGCGTCTCTATGGGGTTGGCTGCAGCAGGAATGTGGATGTTTTCTCAGTGAAACCTCTTTTTGTTGGGGGGGGGGGGGGCAGTGCACTCCGTTAGACAGTCACTGCTGACAGACCTTTCATAAGTAAATATGTCTATAAATGGGCAAGCTCTCTCCTCACTGGTGCCCCCCCCACACACACACCATCTCTCTCACACACACGTACACACACACACACACGTACACACACTGTCAACTCCCTTCCTCCACTGAGTGTTTTTCCCTTTCTCCTCAGTTGCTATGTCGTTTCAAACGGTCAAAGCGATTCTCTCCCAGTTTTTACTGAGTTCATCCTACGCTAAGCTGGCTGCCTGCGCGGTGACATTCTGAGTTTGTAATGGAAAAGCTCTGAGAGGGTAGAACACAATCATGTACCTTTGATCAAATCCAGTGCCTCTTTAATAATGTTTACCCGTACCAATGTATTGTTCAACCTAGCTGGTATCTCAGCCCTTTATTAAACTTGGCGCTGACCTCCTGCCCGTCAAATTAATTCACAATCTTTATCACCTTCTTTCTTAAGATCCACTTGCTCTTTAATCCCTCTTCTCTATCTCCCTCATACAATCCCCCCTAAACCCCTTTCCTCCCCTCTTTCTCCCCTCTGGTCCATCTCTTTCTATCTCTGTGCGTGTCTGAGCAGTAGCTTGCTCCTAAAGCCCGCTGCCCCACTCTGATCCTACTAAAATCCTGCATTGCCGCTCCTCTCCCAATCTGCAGTCCAGCTGTTCTACATTAGCACATCCAGAGTTGTGGAGGCCAAAGGAGGCTCATGTGTGGAAATGTGAATATAGCAGTGTAAAGCCTTAGACCAGGCCTCATCCTCCTCTGCTCTGGCCTCTAAGCTCGCCAGATGCAGGATGAGCATGGGGATATTATTTTTGAAGGACTCAGTTTATTCTTGGGACCCGAGTTAGTGACCAAATTTCTCTTTCTTTGGAAGTCAGGACGGGAGTTTTGTATCAGTAGCAACATTTATCAAAATTCCCCTTAGGAAGTCTTTCAGTGCTGAGTTCATGTTCTTAAAAAAGGCTGACATATTCTGTGTTTGTCTCTGATTTCAGGAAGCAGCCATCTGACCTTTCGACATCACAAGATATCTCCATCCTACTTGGATTCCCATTTCCTGATCGATGCCGCAATTGCTGAAATTATTTTTGGAGTTCTGCATGACGGGTGCATTACTGAGAATGTAACTCGAGCTTCTTCTGAGGAAAACTCTAACGTCCAGAACTGATAGAGCATTTCCGACCTCACAATCCTGCATATCTGAGACCTCGTCCGCAGTTAGAGCCATGCCAGCAAAAGCACCCATATACCTGAAACCCAACAATAATAAGAAGGGAAAGAAATGTCGCCTCAGAGATATTTTGTCTCCAGACATGATCAGTCCACCGCTTGGAGACTTCCGCCATACCATCCACATTGGCAAGGGTGGCGAGAGAGATGCCTTCGGAGACATGTCTTTCCTCCAGGGCAAATATGAACTCTTGCCTGGGAAGGGAGACATTCACCCTCACTATGGCATCCAAAGTGAGTTTCTAAGAGCCAACAGCACAGGTGATGCTTCCTTTGCTGAGACCCCTTCTCCAGTGCTCAAGAATGCCATCTCGCTTCCAACTATTGGCGGCTGCCAGGCACTCACCCTTCCCATGCTCTCCTCCACTGTGTTCTCCATGCCTCCAGAACCACTGGACATCATTGGTCCTACAGCTACAATGAAAAGTGATAGCACAGAGGAGGTAGAGATCCTGCAGATGGACGCTCTGCTGCACTCCCTGGACGTCTTCAATAGCGAGCCTTCTTCTCCTGCCCCAGATATCCAGTCCAAGCCTGACGTCCTTCTGGATCTGCTGGAAAACACAGATAAGTCCACCTCTAAGGCAGTCGCCAAAGCTAACAAAATAAACAAGAGTGAAACCAGGTTTGACAAGCCATCATCATTCTTTATCAACGGTCACAGCAACAGCATCTTCAAAACTAATGGAAGCCTGAACAGCAACACAAGCAGTGACAGCTTTGACAGCTACAGCGGTAAAGGGGACTTCCAGGATGACATGTGCAACGGCAGCGGGAGTCTCAATGGCAATGTCAACTGCAATGGTATTGGACACTTTACAGGCTTCAAGCAGGAGCTCTCCAAATGCAATGGAGAGTGGGTCGACAGGGACAGTGGGGTGGAGGACGGCCGCATCTGTGATTTTGAATTTGAGTTTTCCAAGGAGAAGAGCACATCACAGGATTCTCTCTCCCAGATCACGGGGTCATTCCTCTCCCTTGAACTCGATCTTGGCCCTTCCATCCTGGACGATGTGCTCAACATAATGGATAAACCCGCAGTGAAGAGCAGGCCTTGAGCTGCCCCAGTAGGAGAGTTATTAAAAATAGCCATGAGGAGAGAAAGACTCAAAAAGCAATCAAAATGGTGTCTGGATATATCATTGAGATGAAAATTAACTACAATAGACGGAGCTGCTTATGTTTTTATTGTCAAAACATATAACTATTCTTGCTTCTATGGAGTGTTGAATCTTCTTCTTCTTTTTTTGTTTGTTTGTTTGCCATGTCAGCCGCATGTTTAAGATGCATGTACTATTGAGTTACAGCTAAAACAGTCGTTGTGCCTTTGACTGTAAAAATGCTACATTAGCTTTGAGTTCCTATGTTGACTTCCACCGTATATAATAACTTTGTGGTCCTTTGCTTTTTTTTTACACAGTCTTGAACATTTCGCAATTTGTGATTTTAAGTGTGTTTAACAAGGATTTTTTTTGTTTGTTTGTCACATAATTCATTTGCCACATGACTATTTCAAACAACAGAACACTATGCATATTTGTGTTTTGAAAGTTTTAACACAAATAAATTCATTTTGTCCTATTCTGACTAATTTCTTGCATGTAATGCGTGCAAACACCAGGACTTAGGGTTCAGATGATTAAACAAGATAAATCAAGAGAGGGGAGGTGAAAATCTGAATAATACTGGAAAAAGAAATAGCAGAGTAAAGTAGAAAGCAAACAAGAAAGATACAGGAAGAAGAAAGAGCTACAGATTGACAGAAAGAAGGATAGAATGGATTTATTTTCTCGCCTCTGACATTCCTTACATTCTGCCTTCCTGCCCTGCAGTGGGAGCACCGGTGGGCCTTCATCTGCCCAACCAGGCGCCTGCTCCATTTGTTTGCGTGTGGACGGGACAAGCAGAGGAGGGTGCTTAAATTCTCTGCATTCCAGCCACAGAACACAAGTGTCCATGACCAGACATAAATCAGCTGTTTCAAGTGTGGAGGGACGGCTTCGGTCTTAGAGTCACACTATCCTCAGTCAGAATGCAGAGGGAGATGAGGTTATAAATACACTAACAACGTGCAGGCAAACTTAACTCAGAGCTGAACAATAGATGAGTACTTCTCTGTCTGTCTAATTCTAATATGGACGTGTTGACCCAGCAGTGTTGAAGCGACAGCCTGAATGAGCAGGACAGCAGTGATTACCCACACATGCAGCCTCTTGAACTCAGTTACCCCTAAGCTGTGCCCCCCTCCCTCTGATCCTCTGTTCCTACAGGTCCTTCAGTGTAGACACATGAAGGCTAAGTCATAACAAGACCTTATGAAGGTAAATGGCAGGTTTCCCCCAAACATTAACATGTTGCTAGTGTCGCTAGGTCAGTTTCCTCCCATCCTCAGTAAAATAGATTTGTTTTAGTCTGCTAATTTCACATGCAAATAATTATCTGGGCTCCATTTCACTTCTGTCATTGAGTTGGCCAATGTGGCAAACCTTTTTCAAATCCCTCAAATGCCTCAGAATGTCTGTAAACAACCGCAACCAGTCAAGCTGAGGCTTCTGAAGCTGCTGTAAAACCAGATGTTAAAAGAGACATGAACATTTCCTCACGCATGAAAGCTCATGTCATGGCAGATGCCCCAGCCATTAGACAATCCCAGTGTTAGTGCTGAAAAATTTTTAATATGCAGAGCTGAAGCATACAACCTCTGTGTTTGAGTAATGAAAACCTTTGCTGTCAAGGTAATTACTGTGCTTACACCATCAATGGTACGTCATTTACTTGATGACAGACTTCATTTTGACAGGCAAGGACCCCAAGCAAACTCCCTTCGGTTTACACAAGAATTTGCGACCGCAGCACTGTAGCGTGTTGTGTAACATATTAGAAGCACTTCTGTGGAAATGCCAAAGCTCTCTGACAGAAAATACCAGGAAATACCAGTGTTTTCTGAAATCCAATACAAATACTCAACATATGTTACCCTCCGAACACTGCCTCCATGTTCTCTGACTGTGATCTCTACAGGAAGGACAGAATGATATTTTTATCTGTGTGAGCTACCTGTTGACTTTGGGCCCTTTTACACAGGTATGTCTTATGTAAAAACAATGTTTTTTATTGTTTTATATAAGGCTCATGTCAATAAATCACTCCATCTGCAGTTGAAGTTCACAAATGCTTGAACATTTTGTTGGCTACCAGCAGGCTCACAGTGTCTTGTCTTGTTTCTTACTTACATAAGTCTTGTCTTGAAGCCTGAGGGCGGAATACCAGAGATGGAAGGTAGAAATAGTGCTGGACTGTTTCTCATTACCACAATGCCAAGGTAGAAGTTTGACCTGAAGAGACACTGACCCCACCTGCTTACAATATTCAGTGGGGTACAACAACAGAATCACACAACTCATTGCGACACCCGCCAACTCACGAGCAAAACAATATTCCACTTGTTTGACTTGCAAGTGGCAGCTGGGCTTAGCTTGGCTTCATGTTTTGCAGTTTGCTTGAATCTCTGAAAATAAATTTACTGACAAATAATGTTTCTGTTGTTCAAGTGTTTTTGCACAGCTGAACTTGTGCTACTGAAAATGGAGGAGTGGCAGCTAAATTGGTGATGTTAGGTAAGTGAGGGAGGTGATGCGGGTGCTGCCAGTACCTGCTGCCTTGTAATTTCCCATCCAGTTGCTTTCTTGGCAAAAACAGAAAAAGCTTATTCTTTAAATTCTTTCTCCTTGACTTTGATGTTATGGTTTAGCAGGACAGTGAAAAACATGAGAAAAACAGAACATACACTACTTTTCGAGCATCTTAGCATTTTCTGCCGTATACAAACCCGATTATGTTAGTTTTAAACATCTTCATAAGCAAATTCTATCAGAAAATCAAAATTATCAAGGCAATAAGGCACAGAAAAGCTATTTGCTCTAACACTACAAGGTAAATGATTCAACATTTCATGAATGTTCCTCCACAGATCAGTGATCTGGGGGATCCAGCTCCTCATTTTCTTGAGCTAAGGTGAAGCTGTCAGTTCACAGATGAATAAGCTTTGGCCCAGAGGCCACGGGTGCCAAAGAAAGCACAGCTCAGACCCAGCAAAATTTTCCACCCAACCTCCACAACAGAGCCGCATAATGTGCACACTGTCTCTCACACAGAGCCCCTCATAGCCAGACTCGAGCTGTGTCAGGCGGATGAGAGGGGAAACTTTAATAAGATGTTTCCCTGCTCACGGGCCCTAGATGGAGACAGCAGAGACGTGAGCCGCAGGATAAAGCTCCTCTTGTCTTCACCTGCTGTAAATGTCTGACAGCACAAAATGGGCCCAAACACAGATCTTGTACTTTCCATGTAGCCAACAGACTGAGCAGGAGGGAATAACTGTGGTATGAGAGCAGCGTTTTCTTAGAAATATTGTTGTTTAATATTTCTCTTGCTGGCTGGAGAGATATCATTCATCGTTGATATGTATTGTACGTGATCCAGAGTTGAATGCCATGACTATGATAATCGGGGCCTCGGTAGTGGAAGTTTCTTGGGAACATTTACTTTGGGATGCTGAGTATGGAGCTTGGAATCAAGTGTTCTGCAGATCTGCTGATTTAGCAGCGTAGGGGCTGCAGCTCCCTTTCAAAAGACAACAACGGGAGAGAGCAGAGAGAACTTAACTCTCAGGGGTGAATAAAATGAGACTGAGCGGGGGCTGATGCATTGCAGATACGACGAGCGCGCTCACATGCAGTTTGGTCTATAGCAAGGCAACAAATACCTCGGGCTCGCTGCACTGTTGACTGTTGTTTGGCTGACAGTAACCATGGCGAGTCAAGTTTGTGTCTCCAGCACGTGAGGGCTGAGCTGAAAGGAGGGCAGAGACAGGATGAGAGTTAAACAGAGCTGTGTCACCTCCAAGGCACTAGAATACCTCTGTGACAAAACCCAGACCCAGTTAATAGTGGTGCCACGCTATGTGGAGCAAACTAAGAGCTACTGTGAGCTTAATCGTGTGCTCTGTTTATCTCTAATGTGAATCATAATTTTTGGGGTTATTTACACTGGGCACCAGCTCAATACCTGGTCTTGTGTAAACTGAACTATTCATAAAGTGTTGATATAAATGTAACTAGGTCAAGCTAATAGCTGAAATTTCGAAGGCTGTTTTTGCAGTTTTATAAGCGCATACTTTAAAACTGTGTATAATTTTGAATAAAGCATCACACAGTTTTTGACCTCAGTTGTTGCATGATTTCCAAGTATCAAAGTTATATCAGTTTTAAAACTGTTTATGTGTCTGGGAGTCGTCTCTCCGTACAGGAATGAATACCAGGACATGTTTGTGTTCAAGTGAAGGCATGAAGTAAATAAAAAAGTCGGCAGTCCTCTAAAGTAAATTATATTATCTTTTTCGTCAGGTTGAAAGAGCTCCACCAAATCAGTGCTGAGATGAATCAAAGAAAAGCTAGATTCAAACAAGCATGTAACCTTTCAAAGAAAAAACTAAATCTTCATGCCACAGGTTACACTTTAAATTCAACCAGAAGTTTAATCGTACTAATCTTAGATGACTTGACTAACTAAGGCTAGCTTTGCTAACTTGATAGTAAACTTGTGTTGCAACCATACAAACTGGACCCTTAAATGTAAATGTATGTGTTAAACTATTTTATCAATGAATACTGTTTTATGACAATGAAATCATTTCAAGTCTTATTTAATATGATTGTAAAAGGAACAAAACAAAGGAATAAATAAGAATTCAAAATAAAACATTCATTTTATGATAATCTGTGATTTCTCAATAACTCCCACACTGACTGAGGATGAAAACAGTGTTTTTTATGTTGAGTGATTCAAAAAAAAAACTATTGCAGGTACACAGTTTTAGTGTATTTTTTTAGATGGACACCAGATGTTATACATTACTGTGTAAGGCTCAAAATGCATCCAGTCACATTTGCTGTCCTCATGTCAGCTTTAAAATGAATGCTGCGAAGGGAGCTCTGAGACAATGGACTGAGACAAAAAGTGTGCTTGCCATTTTAATTTACAACAGCCCCCACACTGCAAACAATTCATGAATTATTCATATTTATTCATATTTATTTCAGCCTGGGAAGACTGAGACTGTGACTGAGTCCAGTTGGATGGGACAGTAATGTATGCTCTCCGTATCTAAGCTGTCCTTCTAAGGCAGCACAAGGGAATGAAACCAAAGGCAGTGATCATGTGAGTCATTCTGAGATCCTCCTTGTCTATATTTTCCCTCTTTTCAAATGGCATGCCCCCAACCCAGGGCAGCAACTACCCACATTCGGGTGTTCTCCTTTGGCTTGCAACCTATATTCACCCATATGAGGTATTTATATTTTTACTTGCTGCATTTACTCCCGACATCCATCTGAGAATTCCTTTAATGCCATGTAGAGTGAAAGATGAGGGAGGGGAAAGGGCTTAGGGGGGTATCTCCCCTTATAGACATGGATGACATCACCCACCATCTTTTCCTCCCGTAGGTCGACAACATCTCTGTCACCCTAGTAAGATGACTGTACTTAGTGGCCTTCTGGGATCTGATAATGAGGCCAGGTCATTAAGTTGTCCTGGGAGTGGTATTTAATGTCGGATACATGCCACTCCTGAGAATAGTTCAGACAGTTTGACTGTGCAAGACTTTAGTGCAAAACGATTTCCTTCGTATCAGTGTTGGTTTTTAAATACTTTTTTTTTTTTGCATACTTTATATGTGAATATATAATAGAACCTTTTTTACAAGTGCCTTGATTTATTTACCATTGGCCATTTTCCATAGTTTACATATATTGTAACATTAAAGTAATGGATTACCATTTTTTGGCCATTCACCTTCCTTCCCAGAGTTAGATGACAAGATCAGCACCACTCCTGTGTGTGTTTTAATTCCGTGCTCACAAATGAGAGAAAAGGAAAACCTTTACACTATTCTGAATTGGGGGTTTTAAATATGATTAACTCAAAAGCTATAGCCTTGTAATAGGATTAAATAGCTAACCGTGGTGTAACGTGCAATATCAATTCCACGAAAGTTGTGAATCTGTTAGTCAAGTAGAACAGAATTTGATTACATATTTTATTCAATTGAGAACAGTGTAAAGACAAACTATTTAATGTTTTACTCATCAGAGATTTTTGTAAATACAAGGTAATCAGAGCTCGCTAGTGGAGTAGAGCAAGAAAAACATCAGCTCAAAGTCGCTCCAGGCTGCCCAATTTTATAAAGCTCGGCGCTGAACCCAGATTTCATCAATGCTTGTTAGCGTCATTAGTGTTTGTTTTATCCAGCAACTGCCAGCTCTTTTCACTACATGAGAGATATCGTCACTGTCAGAAAATCCTAATATCTTTGACTTGTAATTACAGCTAGGAGAACATGAATGAACCGAGTCAACTCGGTTGCTTACATTGTAATTATGGTCTAAGTGATATAACGTAAACATGCATGATTATGGAGCTGGATTCAGGACATGGTTAGCCTTGCCTAGCAAAGCTTACTCTAAAAAATGTAACAAAAAAATATGTAAACTGGCAATTTTTGATGTTAGAAGAAATCACATGCTGCAACTTCTTCCGACGAAAAACAACTTCACCTCAATCCAGTTCTTCTGTGAAACATTTCCAGCTGTTACTAGATATGTTTGGAGAGTACAGGTATGACAAAAACACACCTGTCAAATATGATAACGAGGTTACAGGAAGCATGTAGCTGTACACAGTACATAACTTCTCCTAAAACCTCAAATCACTAATGTGAACTTGTTACACAAACAACAAACATCGCGTTTTTAGAGGTTGATTAATTGCTACCACTCGGATGTTTGTGTGCTAAATATGTAGCCTCTGCAAAAGCCTCCTAGCTTACGTAAGCACAAAGACCAGAAATGTAATCAAATAAGCAGCAGAAGCGGTGGTGGTGGGATTTTTGACAGAGCCAGGTTAGCCGTCTCACCGTTATACTAAGCTAAGCTAGCTGACTGCTTTATATATGACATACAGAGACACAACATCAATCCTGTCCTAAAAGTCTCAAAGCTTATGCTACAAAATGCTGAACTGTTGCTTTTAATGCTACAGCCTGTAACTGCACTGACAACCTGATGAGCATTATTTAGTGCGTATCTCTCAGAAGGCCTTTGTAAAGCTTACAAGTCCTGAAAAAAAAACCAAAAAAAACCCCCCAAATCTTCCTACATTTCTGCAAAACTACCTTGGCTCCTGATCGTCAGCCTCCTGTTTATTTCAGAGGAATTGCCTCTGGACTCTTGTTGAATTCCTGACTGGCTTATATCTCCAAGAGGGATGTTTTAGTACTGAACTGCCGTCCAAAGTCATCCAGTACTGCCGGTCTTTTACTCACATTTATTTCACTTTAGTTTATTTGTTAAGGACATAGAGTGAGTTCTACCTGTAACAATCACACAGTTATAGAGTAAAAAAAAAAAAACTACAGAGCATTCAGGTCAGAGGATACATTCCTGCCGTTATGGCCCACAGCTTTCAGGTTTCTGCCTTTTAAGGTAAGACCCCACTCTGTTTCTGCTTATCCCCATGCAAGCTTGATCCCTCTGTCTCCCGGGGGCTCACTGGGTGCCCCAGAGTCTCCTTTTATAAGTTGTCACCAGCCAGTCATGCGATCACATCTGCAGGAAATTTCCAAGCAGGTTCCTCTCCTTGGACCATAAAAAGAAACAGCAGCTGGCGGCCATTCATTTTACGCTTTGTTTGGAGGAGCTTTTACACTTCAGGTTTGCACAGTTGAATTACGGCCAGGCAGTAAAGGGGAACAACACTCAGCGTGGAGAGAGGCAGATAAAGAACAAAACACAAACTTTCAAAACTTCTCGTTTTAAAAAGGTTTAGAATTATGAAGCAGTGTTGGTGATATTCTCATAGTACTGTGATCTCCTCAAAAGCTGCATTGTGCCTCCACCTGAAACACACCAAGCTACGTCTGCAAAATTCATCCCATTCCCATTTGACACCATGGGGAGTGAAGCAATATAACAGCTTATACTTCAGCCTCTTTCACTGGGTTGTCAATCATCTGAGAGGACAGAGGAGCCCTGGCTTTTTTCATAATCCCCATCAACATTAAGAATGACTTGAACAGACTCCCGGTATGCATCAGGATCAACATTAAATGACTACCAAGAGTTTTAAGACTGAATAATACAATAGGAGTCAATGTCTGGATCACCATGGATGACTCAATAACTCAAAGCAGACTGTCGTACAGTGTTTTCTTCAAATATTTTCCATGTAAAAAATACCTTTAAATCTTTTCTCCATTTCCCTGTGAGTCAAGTTATCAATTCTTCACCAAGCTGACTGAAAAAAGTTGAAGAAAAACAGTAACTCAAGTGAGCCCCCTATAGGCAAGTTGTGCCAAAACACTGAATTAAACACCATGTAGCATATTATTTTTCACTTTCCCGGTTAAGTCAAGTATTGTTTGTTTGTGGCATGACTTCCATATCGTTGCACAACAACCCATTAATCCCACACATCAGCTCTTACATAACTGACCTTTCCCAGGGATCACAGGTCACATCTTCTTCTTGCGAGAGGGAACATACCAGCAATGAAGTCTCCCAGATGCAAAGTTCATTTTTTTGGCTGTCAGGGAGTTTGAGGAACATGGCATATTGTGAGGACTATCCCCAAGCAAAAGACAAATCACTGAGGTCAGAGTTAATGGACCTCACACTCATGGCCTTCGGGAGTTGTGATGCTATTCAGTATTTAAAATATGTCATATTGATGAATTAATGATGGTATCAGATAAGGAACCCACACAGAGAAGCAGGGTTAAGTACTGCTACTACCAGACACTACTACTCCTTTTGATAGCAGTAGTATCTCAGTGACCACAAAGTTTGAAGCACATACTTGTAAGAAATAATCAAGACACTCAGGTTTTCATCCAGTTCTTGGATGTGTTAAAAATTGTAAAGGAAAATGCAAATTTAATGTGCATTACATTAACTTGAGGAATGTTATAATTGAAGGTAATAATTAGTGGTGGGACCTGATTAAAAAAATTAATCTAATGAGTTAGAGACTTTGTAATTAATTAATCTGAATTAATCGCATATCAATATTTGACACGAGAAGCAACATTTTTTGTCAATTTGCTGTCTGTGCTAGCTGCAACATGTTTGGTATTGAGGCTGGAACAGCTCAGGACAGGCATGTTCTTTCTTGGACACATCCAGATTTCCACCAAACCCTTTTTTTTGTTTTTAAATTTTATATTTTATAGACACGCAGCAAATGATCAGAGCTGGAATCAAACTCACGTGGAGAACGAAGCTTCCGCACATGGGACGCCCACCCTAACAACTGAGCTACTCCGGGAACTTGTGCAACGAGAAACGTTGCGCGCTGTTTGCAGTGCAAAAATAAATTGGGATTAAATGCATAATTTTTTTTGTTGCCTTATTTTTTCTGTAATTAATTCATCGTAATTAGCACGATAAAGTCCCAGCCCTAGTAATAATAAAACACAGAATAGATGAACAGAAACACACATATAAGAGACAATGAGGTTGTGGAACAAACACTTTATGCTAAAATTATTACATTAGATAATTGTTTGGAGGTGGGGAAGGAGCTGTGCAAACATCCCCATTATTGTGCTGTACATTTACATTTGTGCAAATAATATCATTAATTATCATAAATATGTTTTGACATTGATGAGGAATGTTTCTGTAAAGGTGTATCTGGTTTTCTTTCTGCTCTGTAGAGGCCATTAATTCCTTTTTCATAAACATGAAATCTTTAGGGGGTTTCACAGCCTCGTGGTTTAGGATGTAACTTCACCAGTCAGTAATGTGTTTGGACCTTAGTTGCATGTTTTGCTTGTGCTTTCTTTGTGTTTCCTGTCAATCTGTGCTGTCATCATCTGCCAGCAGCAAAAGTTCAAAAAACAAAAAAAACCCAAAACAAAACAAGGCTCTGGGTTACAAAACATGCTCCAAAGTTCTTTGATAACACACTAAGGTTTTTCAAGGAAAATCCCATTGTAAAACAGTAACAAAAAAAAACTGTGCTAATATGCTGAGAAATCTTGCTGATGAAGAGCAGCTTAAACAATATAGATGTTAGAGGATACTCTTATTACTTAAGCATAGGCATAATTCAACCCCACTGTAAAATAATCCATCAAGGAAGACGCATAGAAGCCTTACTTTGAAACACTCTAAAATAGTAGTTTAATGATTAATAATTAATAAGCAATAAAGACTGCTCTCTTGAAAAATTGTAATGGAAATTGTTCAAAAAATAGTTCCATTGGCAAAACTAGCAAACAGGGTAAAAATCATCTTCTCTTTAGCTTTTGTTCTCCTTTTGTGTTTTTATGCTTTACTTTTCTTCTTGTGCCTCCTTTCCTTCCTTTCACTTTTGTGTCAATGAATTGAATTTTAATATGAACCCTTCTTTGCATGAGAAAGAAGTGATTTGGGGGCTTAATCTTGCAAATGTCATGCACAAAGCTCTACAGTGGTCACAGTGACATAATGGTGAGCAGCGCCATCTGCTGTTAGAATAGTGAGCATCTGCTGGCTGCCCTGACTCTCAAGACCATGATCATTAAAAGGGGGCCAAACTTAGCAAAAGCTCAGAGGTCTAACAATCATGGCTTAAGCTTCATTAAGAGGATTTCTCCATTGTTAGAAGGAAGCTGATCTCCAGACCACCCAGATTTGTCTCAGCACTTGACTAAAACATTCCTCGCTTATGAATGTCAAACACAATTAGAGCTGAATGTGTTCTTAGTCACACTGAGTTTAAGATCTTTTCAGTGTACAGACATTAACCTGTGAGACAGCAGTTCAGTTCTTCTCTTTATAATCTGTTTATCATATGAAGAGATCGAAAAGGGATCTATTTTATGTTAAAATCTTCATATTCTGTAGTGTTTGTCCTGTCAACCTGTTGCTGGATTGTCAAACTGTTGTGACTGCTAAATGGAGGTGTTTGAGTGATCAAAGCCAGTAGATGACAAAGCAGATCAACATTTTTGTGCTTTAGAGGATGTTAAGATGATCATGGCACCTCCGGGGTCACCCGACTTCTATCTGTGGTAGCAGGGTCGGGTCAAAGGGTCAGAAAAACAGCAAACCACTCAAAGACAGGCTGAGCGGGTTGGGTGGTTAAGTGGCCGATGTAACAGGAAGATAAAACTGAACCGAGTCACATGGTGTACAGAGTAAAGACTATCTCATGTGGATGAAATGATAATAAATTTTAGATTTGTTTAGATTTCTCTTAGGGAAAGTCATCCATGCAGCTCTGTACAGGAGTCTATCAATTCACAGCAACTGAAAATGTCCCATCAAGGGTTACTCAAGGGCTCTTTTACAAAAGTTGTGTTTTACTAATGAGATTATCTACTTTTGCACTTCCCTCCGAGGGCTGGGAGAGGAAGAATGAAAATGACTCAACTATTTTGTGGTCTGGCCTGATCCCAAGTCCTTTGCATGCAACCTGCTAATTCGTCCGGCTTGCTAACGACCTGTTTGCGTGCCAGTCGATCATTAGCGCCCCGTCAGAAACGGTCACCAAACATGTCACATGCCACCCAGTCACTCTGTTCGGGGCCGCCTGCAGGGGGGCATGAGCAGAGACGGCCATGACACACACACACAGCCAAGATGCTTGGAAAAAATAAATGGTAAGAAGCACAAGGTTCTGATAAGCAGTTTAGACTAATTGGAAAACTTCAATGTGGTTCTTGTCTGAAGTTATCAGGCGGACTTTCTAATATATAAAAATATATAGTAAGCTCAGAGAAGCTTGTAATTGATGACATCAGCATAAAATTTTACGGTTTCTGGTGCAGAAAGGCTGTTTGTTCCCATTACACACCTTTTTTTTAATGAGACATTATATACGCAATTTAAAACTCCAGTGTTCAGCAGTTTCTTATTGTGGAATATTGTAGAAACAGAATATAATATTCATAAGTATGTTTTCATTGCTGACTAATCGTCTGGAAATTAGAATCATTCTGTTTTCATTGCTCATAGAATGAGCCTTTTATGTCTTCATTTCTGGGAAGTAGATCCTCAGAGTTGTATCACTGTCACGTTTCTACAGAAGCCCAGACTGGACAAAATGGACAAACACTGGCTCCAAAGAAAGACTTTCATGTTTTTTGCATGTTTTATGATCTCTGTTGGTTCTCTTACACGCGAAGATTATTGTTGCCCAGTTCAAATAAGTGTTTTAATAAAATTAATCAATTGCAGACCACAAAATGTTTTTGAGGCCAAACATTAAAGAAAACTAAAATAAGGATGAGAAAACTTGTCTTCTCATACAGATGGTTTGAAGTTTTTTTAGATGTTATTTTGAGATACTAAAAAAATCTGCTGCCACCACATACATTTACTTTTAGAATAAAAAGTATGTATGGATATACTTTTTTGAAAACCGTCGTCCATGATAAAATTATACCCCACAAAATGTAAGAAACACTTAATGTATTTGTGCTTTACAAAAGGATCAATCAATCAATCATTTCAGCCTTCGGTTTGTTGAGGTAAAGAATGGCCACAAATATTTTTCCAGGGTTCTCACACTGTAAACCTCCACATTTTTCTGTATGATTCAAACCAGGCAAACATGTTGAACCAGTACTGTGCCAGTGAGTTACAGGACCACAGAGTGTTTGATGAAGTGCCCTCTGAAAAGACAGTAAGACCTTTTGTAATTTGAACTATTGTTGTGGATGAGCTGAATCAGCTGTTGTCTTCTGTTAACAGGACACACAAATATTCCAATCTTGCATTTTTTAACAGTATTCCATACTTTTAAGCTACTTTTCTGAGTTAATTCTTCATATTCCATGTGGCTGGAATTTTATTACATCTCATAACAATTGAAACAGGACAATTAGTGTAGTTGTAAACTTTAAAAAAGGCAAGAACAGAGGAACAATGGTTGTGTTAAGGTAATTGGTATAGTATGTGTAAATCCCTCTGCCCCTCTGATGCACTGTAAAGCTGACTGAATCGTCAGTGATTCTCTGTGAGGGAGTCTCTTAAGCGAAACATAATGTACAAAGTGTATTCTGATTTGAAAAAGAAAATATTTGTTTTGCTCCATAAAGAGACTTTGAAATTTGATTATATTTGTAAAAACACATTTGACACACTTGGTCCTTGTCACGTGTAAAATCATTTCTCTGTGGTTCAGAGCTAAACAGATAGAGTACAACTATGTGTCTTTTTATTAACTGTGCCGTGTTTTCTTGTAATGCATGGGACCACTGGGTGGCACCCTGCCGTTATAAGATTCTCTTCAAAACCAACAACAGATGATTGTTTCTGTACTCTCATGACATCTGAGCTGTGAACAATTTGAAATAATGCATGTCTCAGCATTGAAGGAATGTAAGAACTCTCAGTGGGCTGTTGGTTTTATTTCTGTCCTCAGTGTCTCCACATTTAGGATCTTTGGACTTTTCAATCATAAAGATGTGTTTTTTTAACACCTGAAAAGGTTGTGGAAGAAATTAATAAATGTGTGTATGACTGTAGCTTACTAAATATTTCTGATGGTATATGTGTGTGCACATATCATCAGATATCAGGGGTCAAAAATGAACTTTATAAATCATACTTTTTGTTAAACTTTAGAAGTTTGTAAACCTCCTTTTTCCTCATCATATTAAAAAAATAAAATTTTCAGGCTGGACCTGATTATTTGACTGTTTATTTGTAGGACAGGAATTTAGTTTAGAGATTTGGATGTTCTTTGTTTCATAAAAATAATCAGAATACATTTTAATGATATTCCAACTTCTAAAACCGTATGTCACTAAGTGCATCACAAACAAAAAGAAGAAAGACAGAACAAAAATGAAATAAGAGACAGAGCTCATATATTAAAAGCGGAGAGGCAACTAAAACAGGGAAAATAGGAATAAATGTACTAAAAGCAAGTCTCGATGGACAAATAAATGATAAGTAGATTCAGATAAAAGCAAGTCTGAACAAATGGATCTTTTCCTGCTTTTTAAAAATGTCAACTTTCTGCAGAAGAGTTTTGGTGTTTAGGAGCTACAACCTCAAAAACACAGTCTCCTTTAGCCTTCAGCCTACAGTCAGGAATAACCAACAAACCTGATCAGAGCACCTCAAAGTTTGACAGGCTGTAGTAGCTCTTTGATGGAGGCGGACGCCTGGTCATGTGGCTCTAAAAGTGATAACAACAATCTTGAACTGGATTCTAAATTTATTGGGAAGCCTGTGTGAAGATTTACCAAAATGTAGCCTCTCAGATTAGATAAACCTCAAAAAACATTTTTTCAGCACATTCTTATTCAATATTTAAATTTTCTGGAGCCTATTAAAATAAGCTAGGATTGTACTGAACAGCATTTATGGACATTAAAAGCTTCTATTGAGGCTTTCAAATGAAGCTTTGAATGTATTTTGGCTTGTGAGCTTTCAAAATGAAGTAAAACCTCATGTGGACCCTTTTCACAGATTGGGAATGGAAATAGTTTGTTAGTAGTTCACCAATTTTTATTCTCCTCCTCAAATTGTTTATTCAGTAATTAAAGGATTTTATGGCTAAGAAAAGTTACAAATATCCCAAAAAAAGAAAACTAAACAACAGAATTACACAAAAATGTGGGATTGTTTTTATCTTTACTATCCGAGACATTAAATTGCTTGTTTGTCCTGAAGGAAATGGATTGGAATCTTCTCCACCCTGAGGAGGACACACAACATAAACATCAGCTTTGCCTCCATCATCTCTCAGAGATATGAAGTGAAAGTGTTGAAGTCTGTAAAATTCTCACCAGGGTGTGTGCAGTCATTTCACAGCGTTTAATTAACTGACTTCATACATGACCGCGACTGCAATGTTCAAGTTCAGGTCATCTTATTATGACCTGCAGCCTGTGTTTGCATTAAGAAGGGCCCCCAAGCTGGCACCGAGACAGAAAATTATGAGGGAATATTCCAGCAGCTTAGTCCTTGCATGCTAACTGATCCATTAAAGCCCCAAAATGATCCGATCCAAGCCAGCTTTTCTAAATTACACAAACCTTATTAGAAGAGTTTAACAACTCTGAAAGTGGAGCAGTCACAATACAGCTGACATATGACTGAAATCTTATCAGCCAACGCAGCAAAATGTTGTTGTTTTTGAAACCTCACCTTTAATCTCACATGCAAAACCTTTTGTTTCATGGTTAAACCAATTGCACTGACTTAGCCAGCCATGTGGAAAGTTTTTGTTTGGTCTTAACCGGTCACAGTTCAGTTTCTGGCCTGGGCATTGCAGCAAGTTTACGTGCCTCTGTGTGTATACGTGCTACGATTGCGTGACATTTGGACAATAATCATCTTAACCAATTTGAACTGTGTGTCTGAGTGAATTCCATGTGATTGATTAGAGAAGCTGAGCTGGTACTTGACTTGTCGTATTCAAATTATCTTTTCTCTGACCCCTTTATGCCTGTAAAATGAGACCATAATGAGTTTTCTGTCGGACAAATTGTCTCCAAAGAACAGACATAAGTACAATGTAAATCTGCTGGTGAAGCTGCTTGTTTCAAGATGATGAGATCAAAGACAGCTCCAGGAAGCAGGCTGGACTGTCAAACAGACAGTGTCAGTGTTTGAAGTGGTATTTGGCTTCAGCATATAAAGTGAATTTCTCTGACTTCAAAAAGTGATGGAAAATCAAAGAGAGCTCTTGCTTTGCACAGAGGAAACCATGCTGGAAAATAGTCATATTTATTATTTTTTTACTGTCAGACAGAGCCAATTATTTACCCTCTTATGCCATCTAGTGGTTAAATCAACATGCTGCAACACCAATTACTGTCTTTTCAAAGTAAAGCATTAGTTGAGAGATACTATGCAAATATACTGAAGTAATTGAGAAATACACACAGTGCAGATTTTTTCTAGAAATTTCAGTTTTCATCACACAAAAAAGTTTTAAACTTAACTTTATACTTTACACTTATATCCAAATTTGGTTCATATGAAGTCACATATAACATAAACTTTTATGCATTTTCTATTCTCTTTTCCATTGTACTGAACATCCTATAATAAACACCCCATCATAATCACATGAGTGACAACTTATGTGCTTGAGTTGCTTAATCAAGCCATAATTAAAACTGGCAGTCAACAATGGAATCTAAACAAAACAGTTTGTTTATCAGGAGGCAAAGGACCGCTGGAGGTGTTTGTATGTCGCACAGTGTTTTGGCTTTGAAATCCTTCTTGACTTTTCATGACAACAGCAATTTGCTATGTTACTTTAGTGATTAGGATTGAAGTCATGTGTTCAGTGTCTGACCGTCTGCTGGTGCCTTGCATACAAATAGCCAACGATCAATAACAACGGAGTGAAGGTTACATGGGCAGCAAAAGTTAGAGACAAGACAGCGCTGGATCAAATTATGGGACTTAAGTTTATTCAGAGATCTGTGTGTCTGTGTCCATTATGGTGTATGTTTTGGAATAAATGCAGGTACATTAATGCCTGTGCATTATTGTAGGCATATTCGTTAAACAATTATCTATTAGAATCATTTATGTTGAAGAATGTACAGCTGATATGAACAAATGCCATGCAGTGGTAGTCAGAGCAATGAAAATCTAAACTCAGGTAAAAGTACAATAATGATCATTAAAAAATACTCAGAAAACAGTGAAAATTGCCATTATAAGAACCACATTCGAGTAAAGGTAAAAAAGTTTTACTTTTATATTATTGCAATTATATTAGTTCACCACAGCTATCAGATAAGTTTATGTCTTTTGCATAACACCACAGATTAGAGTAACAAATAAAAAAATTGCAGTTAAACTCAATTTTAATCTTACAGTTTGTAGACTTTCATCATATTACTGTGTTTTTTTTTTTTGGTTTCTATAATTTGATACAAAAAAGTGTGTCCTGATGTGCTCATCAGGGATTGTCCGTGAAAACTTTCTCTAATTCAGGGTTTTTCTCATTATAATTGCTGAATGAAAAGACTTCTTTTTCTTTCAGGCAGCTGAATCTCCCCCCTCTGTGCTCAATCCCAGCATTTAAAGGGGACAAGTTTTATCTAAGGTGTTTGTTAAATTCACATGCCTACTACTCGTAATGTGTTACTACCCACCACTGGTTTTATATTACAAACTATAGCACAACAATTACAATGTAGCAAAGTAGTTGATGTGTAATGGTTTGGTGGACATGTTTACTGAATCAGTTGTGCCCCACAGAAGGAATAAATGACCTCCTGAGAAAAAGCTGTTTCCTCAGCATTTTTTTATTCATGACATCATTCTGATTAAAGATGACCAACAGTAGAATATTATCAAGGGTAAACCCATAGAAACATTTTTCATATCATTTTCACATGCAGGATGTTTTCATTGTTGCTGTAGAAATGATGTAAAGCAAAATACAAGAACTGATTCATCATTTCCTGATTTTTATCAATAGAAGTGGCCTATCCATTCAGGATTTTTTTAGACTTATTTTTCTCATTTGTTACTGTAAATCTAGTCAAGGATGGGTATGGAGCGATAACAGAGCTAAATTTAACAAAAACCATTGCACTTGACGCTTATTACAGTGGTGATGTTCTTTATTGCAGAGACAACAAAACAGGAGGTCAGTTTCAAAACTAATCAAAAACAAAAGTTTTTGCTGACTGTGTCTGACAGACCTTGAGAACCTTTTGTCCTCCAACATTTATCATTTGGTCCTACTATTTTAGCTCACTGGCTGGGATTTCTTTCTCTTTTTTCCCCATTTCTTCTGGAATCTCTTTAACTTTTACAAATCCTTCTGCCAAGACATTATTAAATTTTTAATTAATGACCAGCTCTGGTACTTAATATCCCTCAGTTCAAGGTTAGTTTGCTTTATTTAGGGACAGTCATGATCTTCAACTGTACAAAAGGGACACATCTTGAACCAAAAAGAAAGGATTGATGATTTAAATTATTTAAGATCCTAAAACCCTGATAAAAGAAGATAAGCACACAAAGAAAAGACAAATCTTGTATTTTAAATTGTGACAGTACTGCTGAATTGAGTGCTGAATATTTCAAACGCAAACAGTCAGTCAGCCCACAGCTTAAGTGAGCAATGGGTTTTTGTAAATTCATCCATATAATGAAATGCCTCACTGTAGGGCTTCACTCTGAGCTCTCTCAGACAGCTGTGGCATCATCTGCAGGAGGTCATCATGTATCATCATGTATTCATGCACAACCTCTGCACCACTTCTTTAAAGGTCATCAGACGTATTGCTGCTTTGCAGGGGTAATGGCATCAACCGTGTGGCTAAATTCAATTAAAGGCTTTTAAAAAGGCTGCCAGAGGGAGAGAGAGAGCAGATTAAAACCTCATCACTCCAAGGTCATCCATCAGCCTGCGTATCCACAAAAACAATGAGACTGTGCTAAAAGGTTTTTACCCTCCACTTCTTGCCGGGACCCTCAGTTCCCACCGCCTCTGCTGTCCCGTGATGAGTCGGGTATCATTAATCACCTACATGGCAATGCATCATCACTCACTCTTTAATCCTTGACTCATATTTTATCAGAGAGAGATGATGTCCATCTTTTAAATAAAACTGTACTGTTTTGAAACCTTAGTCTTGTTCTTATAATTGACTGTTTGGACTATGGTTCATGCTGACTGCCACCTACCTCAGGTGGTGTTCCTGCTGTCACTGCTGCTTTTGCTGCAAAGAGTGGGACTCTAGATTCAAAAGCCAAGATGTAGGTTTCACAGAAACATTGCTGTACATCCCATTATGAAACTACAGTCAACTGTTTGGAAATATTTTACAAGAACAGACTTGGATTTGTTAGATCAACCATTTTTTGTGTTATGCCACATAACATAAAGAGGATTAAAAGTCTTTAGAGGAGAAAAGACCACAGTTATTACTGTCAAACACTTTCTCCAACTCAGACAAGCGTGCTGGGGGTTTTTTCAGTCAGAATGAGGCTCATTTGCTAAACAGCCTCTCAGAGTTAATCAAAAACCCCAAAGTTGGCCCTTTCTACATTAGTTTACCCTTTAATGGTTATATTTGAGGTCTTTTTGACAACAAATGATTATTGTTATTGCGTGAATGAGAGTGATTTATTCTCTGCAACGAATTAATAAAATAAGGCAGTCATGAATGCTCCAATGCGCAGATGAGAGTGATCTCAGACTTACAGCTCTGATCAAATTGCCGTGATGGGCACCGTTTCACATCTCCTCAATCAACAAAAAGAAAAGACTGAAGCTACCAAACAGTCAGTTCTCCATGTGGTAACAGCAAAACATACCCTACGTGAATCAGTGAAAACATTTCAGGGCATTATTGAAATATTTGTTTACCTCTGTTGAAGTAGACAAACATGGCAGTTGTCAAGTTTGCCAACTAGTTGGCACACAGAAAGTCTTTTCAGCACAGCGTGACGAATATTTTCTCTGGATGCACATTTGGACAGTGTTCCAGTTTTCCCCGCTGGCCAAGATTTTTATCACTCACAGGTGGGAGGAGGGGGGATGTGGGTGGAATCACAGATATTTGTCTGCACCGGTGAATTTTTGCTGTCACATAGTGCCAGCTGCCTCCCCCAGGAACAAAATGCAATCAAAGGGACTCCCTCAGTGTTGGGGCCCTGCCAGGATAGTCTGCGGCTGAGTTTCACAAAAGCAATGACTGACTAAGGCGAAGAGAAACAGGGGCAAACGAGGCGAGAGTGTGACGTTTGTTGTGTGAGAAGAAACGTCAGCCTGATCTCTGGAAAGCATTGATCTGATGTGAGCGTGATGAAAAATGAGTTTGAGCGACCGCCATCAAGCTGTGAATTAACCAATGCGTTATTTAAACAAATCACAAGATTCTGAAGCACTCTGAGATGAACTGAAAGAAAAAAGGAGTTAAAAACAAGTCTAGCAGTTGATTAATTCAGTCTTTAACACCCTTAATCCTCAGACACGTAAACCAAGATGCAGACGCTTTAATACCTCACCACCATCGCTTGGGCTGCTAAAGCACCTCTGTTGAATTCTAATCTGAGCCGTCCAAGCCTCCTCTTTACAAAATACCTATTGATTTTAATATAGATGCTAAGTTGCCTGTGAAATAGCTCAAAGGTTCTTCCCATATGACACAGTGTAATTTCATGCTATGCAATCCCAATAAGACCAGCCCCTGGTGAGCATGAGCTGTATGTTTTCATTGCAGAGTGTTTTCATTATATGACTGCTCTGTTGCAAACTCTTTATTGTAAGTACGCGGTGGAGGGTTTCATCCTCTCTTCTCTGCTCAAACACTTTTCATGCGTTCTTTTTAGAGGCAGGATAGCTTGTAATGACATCAAGTATTTTTCAGAGTGTTCTTTCTATCTCCTGAAGAGCTGTCGGGGATTTGAAGAGAGGCGGCACCTGAGGGATGCGATGACAGAAACACAGACAATCAATTATCTGAACTGCTTTTAAAAACCCTTTGAACAACCACAACAAATTATCTATCCACCTGAGGTTCAGCTTCCACTTCAACTCCAGATTCATGGCAGCGGGGAAAATGAGAGTTGACAGGCGGCATGACCCTCTAGAATAGTGTGCACTGGGTGAGGCGGTGCGATATATAACTCCTGGTCAGGCGTCACCACTCTCCCAACATCTCTGTTATGTTTTGTAGCGCTATGACGCATTTATGGGATGACCTCCTGAGTCAGTTGGACCAGGGCTGCACACTCATATGGCAAGGGTGCTTTAGGATGACACTCAGGGTGGTTTATACACCTCGCCCTAATTAAGGGAAACATGTCTGCTGCGCCAGCGGCACCATCATCAGCCTGTCAGCTGAGCTCTAAATTCAGCACAGTGGACAAGACCTTACCAGGAAACACGTTAAGCAAAAAGTGATGTCAAAACACTAAATCTGTCAATAACACAGTCTGGTAGCTTATAGAATGACATGGGTGTACAGACATTTTGATGTTAGTTTCACTGTATAAATGCATTGAGTGCAAATGAGAAGAAAAGTTCAGAGGACATACATGAATTATGCAAACTCTTGGGAGATTAAGATTCATCAATAAACATGGTAAAATATTCCAAAAGTTGGCAGAGTGTTCCTGTGGGAGCACAGAGGTGGTGTTAAATAATCTTTTGACCTATCTTTAAGCCCTGCAGTGTGTTTCAGGCTGCAATGCACTGAATAACCTCTGACAGGTGACACCACTCAGTATCTCTGACCGAAGAATAATCATAACACTATTCTCCCTTCAGCAAACAGCAGATACTTGACTTCTCAATCATATTTTATATTTAAATTGTATTTGCTACAGTGGTTTGAAAGGCAGTTTAACAAGTCTCCGTTTTCTAGCCATCATTCCTATTATTTAATTCCACTATTCTTACACAATGTCTACACAGGCTGCACAGTGAAAGCAGGACATCAGCAGTGCAGCAGCTTTGTCTGTGTCTACCCAGAATGCATTCAGGCACTGTTTTGAAAAATGTTCTCAAACAAATTGGTGTGATTGTCCAGCTTAGAGAGCACAATTCTTACTTATTTCCCAGCTAAATAGGGACAAAGTATTTGATTGAATATAGAGATTTTTTCAATCACATCAGAAATTTTGCTTCACTTCAAAGAAGGTAAAAGGTACATTTTAAAACTTTCATGTCAACCGGTTTTACTCTCACCATGTGAGTGCCTCAGCTCTCAAGGTCCATGCACTTATAAAACACTTCACCTCGAGGGCAATTACCTGTCCAGTGCTTGTCAAATAATGTCCTCAACAGAAATGAAATTTGTCAAATACTTAAAAAAAAGTTCAGTGCTGACTCACACTGTCATTACAAATCCCTGACTACCTTATACTCTGCTGTGATTGTCAGACACCTCATTAAAATGCAAGAGGACCGAGTGCTGAGCGTGCAACTTTCATGTGGGATTTTAAAGCCGCAGAGGAAGACAGGCCTCAAATATGACACAAATAAGAGAAAGTCTGGTGTCTTTATCTGTCACTGCCTTTAATCACAGCGGCCCTCTGAACATTGTTAGGTTGCTTTTAAAAGCTGTGCCAGAGATGGCAATCAATGCGACTTTTTTTTTTAATCCCACAGCAGGAAAAGCAAAATAAGAGGCTGAAAAGTAGGACACAAACAAATTAAACCTCTGGCTGCCATGGTGACCGCTGCTCTAATTGTCCTCCTTTGCTTATTCTGTCTTTGCGCTTGTTTCAAAAGTTGGACAATGTCCTAAGAAATAACATTCAATGTGGCATGAGGACAACCTGTACTAACTTTTAAAGCTTTAATGGTGAGAAATGGCATTTAATGATTCTTACTCCAGCAGAGATCTGTAATAAAGCAACCTGACTGGATGCCGTAAGTTATTACTGTTTGTCATTTTCTTGTTGTTGTAAGATTTTTTTCCAGCTGTCACTTCCAGCTCTCAGTCTTCTAAACATCTTGGGCAAATATTACAATGACACAGTGTTTCATTTATGGAACATTATTCCCATGCATTAGAAGTGGTGCTAAACTGATGTGCAAAAGGACGGAAAAGGCATCAGGTGTTCCACGCCAGTTTCCTACTTGTGAATCTTTCCTCCTCAAGTGTCAAATATTGGCTCATTGCAGAACATTTCAGAGCAGATCGCATTGCAAAAACAATGTCATAAATGTTCGTTTTTTCGACATAGTTTGGGGGAACTTCTCTGGAAATTTTATGCATCTTTCCAGGAGTTAGATGGGACTTATGAATAAATTTTAACTTAGCTAGCTTGATTTTATTGGTAGTGAATGTAATTTTAAAAGAATAATAAACAGAGATAAAACACACACTTTTATCTAAAACCATCCCTGTATCTTTTTCTCCAAGTCTCTATTAGAGTTGTGAAAAAAATGAATTCCCCCTATTTAGACAGAATATGGTACACTTGGCTGATTTTCAACTTCAGTTGTAGTCTGGGACATTAAAAAACCCCTCTATTTCACAAAGTCAAAAACTCAACTTTTTCTCTAAAAAATGTGAAAAGACAACATTCTGAATTCGTAGATACTCAAAAAATATACTAGGAATGCTTTATTATGTTTAAAAAGCTAATCAATGAATGATTTTAATTGCTTGTTTTTATGAAACAAAACTCTGATAAGTTTTGTATATTTGTATTTTAAACGATCCATCAGGAGTTTGATTGATAGAAGAACAAATGGAAATATAAGTTGTGATGCCAAGTGTCCAGATAAGTCCTTCCAGGCTGAAAGATTTTTTTTAAACACTGAAACACTGCTTTGTATTTTTATTTTGTTTGAGTGTTTTATTAATGTAAAATCTCCTTACATTTGGACTTCAATCAGAACCCGCAGTGAATCCTTCCTCCCCCAGATTGTTTCCTTTTTATGAGCTTGTGATAATTAAAATTTGAGTTTGCGGCTCTACAAGGTGGCTTTCAAAATTTGTCTTGCAATACAATTTCCTCTGCAAGGGATGGATCTGAGTGCTGTGAGGCACTGAATTCATAACTACAAAAACTGTGTCGCCTTCCAGTAAGCGAAGTACATTAATCAGAAATTCCATGAAGAGGCATTTTGCTTGAAACAAGGGCCTTCTTGAGGCATAAAAGCACTTTTGATGGAATACTTCTAAAGCAGTTTGATGAAAGCATAATCATGGCTTGGCTGAAAAAATGTCTCACTCAGGGCCTCGAGCATGAAAATTAAGTTCAAGTCAAATAGCTTTATTTGAACCATGCCAACTCTGTGGGCAATCTTTTATTCTGAAATTGTAATCTCGAGAATTAGAAGCTTTCATACATAAAAGCAGAAATAAATTAATATTACAGTTTGTCAGTATTCAATTGAAATGCTTTGTTTTCCCCGTTGCATAAGGATTTAATCATAAAGATAGTTGCTTTTGACAGGCATTTAGAGTTATGCTGCAGCAGATCCCATGTATACTTAGCACTCTTTGTTTTTCTACGCTCGTCTTTTGTGTGTTTTCGTCTTGTGCCAGAGAATTTTCTACAGAAGACTATTGCTTGAAATGATAAAGAGATGAGCAGGCAATGTGGGTAAAGGTGTTTGAAACAAGAGAAATGTTCCATTCCACTTTAAAAAACGTATATAGTTTTTAAAAAAAACCTTTAACGGTGTGTCAGCCGCCTGCCAGGAGAGCTGCAGAGAGGAGATAAGATCATTTAATCAGACTCGGGCTGAGTCCTCTCTGCTGGGGATTCAGCTTAACGGAGGTAATTCAGGAGTAATAAGTTCAATCTCAGGAGTCAAAGGTTCACTCAGTGTTGTCGGACAGTAAGTGGGACTGATTGACCGTTTAAAACTGTACAGCCGCACAGGATGGAAAATTATAGTACAGAGAAAGTATGAGGCATTTCCTTTGAATAATAAAGTTACAGTAACTTTTAAACTTGACCTCCGGCAGAAAAGTCTCCTCAATACTTTAATTTGTTTAGCTTCCTTAACTTCCTTTTTATTTTGGTGAATTAAATCAAATCAATGTTATTCCAACATAGACAGTACAATGCAGTACAATGTATTTAAATCTCTGCACTTGACCTTTCTTTAGCACAAAGAAGGCAGCCAATGTGTGACACCAATAGAGCAACTCTAGCTCTGAGCCAGCATTTTAGTCAAAGGCACTGAAAGGAGAGTTAGTCTGACCTCATGTTTTTGACGAAGGGTGAGACCAAAGCACCGGAGCACTGGCAACAAACCCACACGAACCAAAGAAAGACCCATTCCAAGCTGGGATTTGAACCTTGGACCCTCTTGCTGTGAGAAAACACCTCAAACCACAGAGCTGCTGACAGCTGAACTGTCTACTTTGACATTGCTTTCAGTCTTCATAGACACAAAGGGCAAACATGGCCAGTTAGTAACAATGTTAATCTGCCAGCTGCATGATGTAGTACTGATCTCTGCTATTGTTGATATGATGCAGCCTTATTTATTTTCACCATACCAAAAATTTTAATTTAAATAAAACAAAACACTAGATAATTGAAGATCAAAGACCTCTTGAAGGCTTCTCACTGGATTTGTACAAATAAATTCATTTATATATTTTTTATTTCAACGCATGTGACCATGACAGTGTACTTTAAATGAATAAAAGAGTCTCTGACTAAGTCTGATAATGAATAATTCCTGCAAAACAGCATATTTCAGCTTCAGAAAAATGGATGTATGGCAGTGTAGCAAAAGCTGTGAGCACTGCAGCTGCGTCAGCAGGAAAAAACTTGAATTTGTCACACCACAAGGAGTCCTTTCTGCCTGTGACCATTCCTCCAGCCACCATTCTCCTGAGCCACAGGCTGGTTGGAAAATTCATTGAACCATTGCATTATGATTAGATATGCACTGTGAGAGCAGCCATGGGCATCCTACGTTAAAACATGTAGCACACACAGTGAACGTATCAGCAGGTCCCCTCCTCCTCTGTGCTATAACTGACTGAATCCGCCTCAAGACTTTGGCTCCTCAGTGTGACTCTGTGGAGAGACATTGTCACAGGAACTCAGACCTTATGTTTGTTTTGTCTTGTTTTGTTTTGTTTTTTGTGAATATCTTGCAACTTTTGCTCAATATTTCTATAATAATATTGGGCAAATCTTCATGTGTTACATAAAAGATGTAACTCATAGTGGCAAACCAACAAGGAAGGATTATTATATTATATTAACTTATTATCATAATAAAAAAGGTAACAGAAAAATAACTCCTGCAACACATTCATTGGAAACAAATGACTAGTTTACAATAATTATTGAGTGAGCGCCACAAGTTAAAAAATAGTTTAACTTTAGAGACCCTCCAGCAGAAATGCACCAGGCTGTCAGACGCTGTGAATCAACAGTGTAAATAAATATAAATGTTTCAGATTGGCTGCAGCAGGGAAGCACAACTTCCTTATGACAAGCTGAGCTGTGGCTTTTTAGTGGTTCCTGAGCGGCCTAGAGGAGAAAATGGTCTATTTTTCTCTTCATGTACCTGCAGTGGAAACACAGGCTGACACCTTCAGCTTCACCTCACTCTTTTTTCCATCTGTTTCCTTCCTCCATCTCGGTCTGTCTATCTCTAGTTCTTAAAATCACATGCATTCAAAACTGTGGTTGGGATGCCAAAAATATCTGTCCCTTAAATCACAATGGCTTTGACATTTTGTCTGCACTGAGAGACAGACTAAACAATGTTCTTGTGTGTGTGTGTGTGTGTGTGTGTGTGTGTGTGTGTGTGTGTGTGTGTGTGTGTGTGTGTGTGTGTGTGTGT
>JAQMCX010000003.1:5758366-5768934 GCA_029814765.1 Acanthurus leucopareius | reverse complement strand
TGTGTGTGTGTGTGTGTGTGTGTGTGTGTGTGTGTGTGTGTAAAGGCTCATTAGAAGTGTGAAGCTGGCTGCTACAGCAGGAGTCTCCCTCTTATTTGTCCCAGCAATGCCTTCCTCTGCGTGTGCCTAATACCGCCTCCTCTAACGTGTGATGAAGGAGGAGGTTCATGGAAGGAGAAGGGAGGGAAAGAAATGAAAGCAGAGGTGGCAAATGAAACGGATAGCTAGACTCAGCTCAAAGGCTGTAAAAGAGGAAGTAATGAATGCAGAAGAAAAATCTATCCTGCTGACATTGACCATGGCTACCCACCTACACTGTGACAAAATAAAAGACATTTGAGGCTCAGCTGACTATTGCTCTGCTGCAGAGTTAATAGCAAAGTTATGACTTTGTACCTCCCAGCATGGAGTCGCAGCTCTCTCTAGCATGAGGCTGCATACCAGATAAACATGTATGTGCACAACATTGATTTCTCTAACTGTTCTTTCTTCCTCTCCCTTGCTGCGTCAATAACACTGACCTTGTCCTTTAGCTACGGTACCCACGTCACACACCCATCCTGATCCTATCCACTACTTTCACACAAACCTGCATATGTCTACTTCTAAATGAGGAAATCTGCTGAGAAAGCTGCTGGACACACGGGAGAGTTACAAAATTCATTAGCAGACAATCTGTCAATCTTTATCTCAGTTTAACACTCATTTTTGAACATCAAGCAAATCCAAGTCTATATCAAATTTCTGTGCAGTGATGTATATGTTTTAGAAACATACATTTTATATGCATGCACGCCAAGTTCATCATTGTATTTATTGCCTCGTCTTAGGAGATTTGCATCCTTTGCCTTGGTTTTAATCTCACATTGCACTGTAGCTATCCATTGTTGGGTTTTTAATGTAGCAGTGTGCTGTAGCCTGCTGTGTCTCTCCTCAGATTACAATAGACAGTAAATGTTTTGTAGTCAGGCATTGGGATAATCAATAGCCTGTCTGCTGAAAGCAAACCCTCAGAGAGAGGAAGCAGAGAAAGCAGAGAAAGCAGAGAAAAAAGCATCAGATTATCATTGATTGATTACTATTGATTATTCATGAGTGAAGGTAAGATTATTGTATGAACATATTGTTTTCTCTCACGTCAAATCGTTGATTATCCAGCATGAATAAAATGCTTTTTCAGATACTAATGCATTAGATCCAACTGTGAGCTCTGCCATCCATCAACCGAGTCACAAACTGGAACTACATGTAGCTGTTATCTTTAAGGACCTAATTTTCATAGATTTTTTTTTACAAAACACAGCTGGAATTTTTCCAGTCCTGTCTCTATTATAAACTAAACAGATCAGCTGGAGGCGCACAGTATTTTAAATAGGCAATATTAAGACAAAGTGCTGTGTAGCCAACACACTGCACCATACTGTTTGCCATATAAAATAACACATCACAACTATTTTAAAGTGAAAATGTCTAAAATCAGTCATTCCCTTTATCATAAAAAGACACTTTTTCTACCTAAAGTAAGCGATATATTTTGTCATTGTGAATCATCATCAGAGATGAGTCATCACCCAACTCTTATTTTAACTGACTAACCAGCAAAGTTTGAATAAACATCCAAAATGTTGCAAATCATAGTGTGGATTTTATGTCTGTTCATTAGCTGATTTTAAATTATGCAAATATGGATCCTTTAAGATAAATATCAATATTAAATAAATCCATTCATCCATCCATCCATTGTCTTCTGCTTATCTGGGGTCAGGTCGACTCATGGCAGGCTAAGCGGGAGATTCCAGATGTCCTCCTCCCAAGAAATGCTTTCCAGCTCCTCTTGGGGGATTCAGAGGCGTTCCCAGACCAGTTTAGATACGTAAAGCAAGTTCTGGTTGCACGGCAACCTCTCCCACAAATTGGATGTGCCATAAAAACCCCCAGTGCTAGGCATGACGGAATAACCAGTAGTTTATAACCTATTAAGCAGCAAGAAGTTAATGATGACTGACAAAGAAAAGAAAACAACATGCAAACATTTTTTAAAATCTGTTGAAACTGATGTCAATAAAATTACAAATAAACCTAAACAGCTTATGATGTAGTAGAAGTTAACCTATGAAGTCGCAAAGTACCATCTTTTCACATGTTAGTATCTCTGCTTCAGGCTCATCAAAGAGGTCATACATTTAGTTTAATGCTTTCAGGTATTTTTTAATGTGATACACAAAAAAGCTTCAACAGCAGATCTAATGTATAATCCTCCAAGAATGGTTGGAGAACAGCTCTTGTGAGAATTAAACCCCTGATCTAAAGACTTGCTAAACTTGCTAAATACATGAACAATGTCATTTTATTTGATAAGACATTTCTACAAAAATGCAGTTTTCCTGATTAGAAAAATTTGTTTTAATTGCTACGTAATACCTGCCCTTAATATTGAGAATCCATAATTCATAGCGTAATAATCCAGTTTTGCACTAAATAGACCATCATTTTCTTCCTCGTAGCTCAGCACCACATCCCAGACCTCATTTCTGCTGAGAAAACACGGATTAGCAGCTCACTGTCAGAGCAGCTTTAACTTATTTCAACCAATAATGTATTCACTGTGCATTAGCAATGCATGCAGGTTTTTAAAGAGAGAAACTATGAATGTCTCATAGTCTCTCAACCAAACTTTACCATTTCACCCACTTCCTTTTTTATCTATTCCTCCAAATTCCTGACATTTATAATCTCTTGACTTTGTGTCTTCTCTTGATCTGCTCTCAGGCAGAGCAAAGGACTGTACAGCAGCAGGACGCATTGCTTCAATGGGTCCAGTGGGTCCGGTGTTGATGATATTTCCCTGTAAATGCTCCTGTGGAACAGATTGTGCTGCCTCACTTAGCCGTTGGTGGCTGACATTAACTGTTTGCTATAATGCAGTTTGTGTGCATGGCTAATTGGTGCTTTGTAGCATCACTTCACTGAAATATCCTCAAGTGAGTATTTGTAATTTAGGTTTGGATGATGTGAGAAAAAACAGTGACCTAAATTCAGGTATTTAGTTGGATGGGATCTAATCAAAGTTGTGTTTTTATTTATATGTGCATTTGGATTTCATGTTTAAGAGACAAAATCCAAGCATTTCTCACAAAGATCATAAGAAAGTGAGCTAGCATATAAAAGATACAAAATTCACATCATTACATCTATTGTCTGTCTATAAATGAGATTTTTAATGTTAATGATGTTTCTGTGATTTATTTTGTCCTTGGCTTTGACTGTCACACCTCCGCTAATGACAATAATTGACAAAACATGTTACAAGACCTCCACAACAATACGTCATCATGAAGGGAGCAGAGCACAGCATTGATCTTGCCGCATTTTCTCTGTCAGTTGGTATTTGCTCAGAATAATTAGCTGATGCAGGCAGGCTGTCCGCCTCTGCTGTTTTTCAAACCCATGTGGGAGTCAAGCATAACTGCTGGTGGCTTTAAATAAAGTGAAAAACATTTGAGCAGATGCCAGGGTGGAATTATGCCTCCAATTTCCAATCACAGTAGATCATTTTTCTCAGTCATGTCAGACCGCATGGGATTATTATGACAAGTTAAATTAGGGTGCAGTTGTACAATACAGATGTAAGTAGGATGTGACATTATAATTTTGAATCACTGCACATCTAAAATATACCATTATCACATATTTTGCATCCCACACACAGACCCCTACCCTCCTACCATCAGACAGAGACGCATTTGCTCTCCCACACATGCTCATCAGACGTGATTAGAGGGACAATGATGCTGCAGCTGTGACTACAAATGATCTTTGTGGTATTTTATAATTGTATCTCAAGGTAATGGCTCTTAAGTTTGACCTATACAACAGAGACAGGTCGACCTATAATTAAAGACTGTGTAGTCTATAATGGATGAGAGCATCAAAGTGATGCTGATTCGTCATCTTAATTAATGCCTTGGCTGTGTGCACAGTTATTGACGTGTTTGCAGGCAGTTAAGCGAAACAAAAATATACCTGTATTATCTGCTAAAGCGATAGAGCCAAAGAAATATTTTTTTAAAAGTTTGTTAAAATTTAATATGACAGAGGAACGGCAGTTTTAGGCTTTTTGTGAATTGTTGCCAAAAGGGAGAAGATGTTTGTTTTTACAACAGCAGCTTGTTAGACGGGAAACTCAGATATTTAAAATACAACAAGTTTGGCACCAATATTCATAAATAAAACATGATAAGAAGAGAAATCGAATTCAGCAGGTAATATAGTCCAGGTAATATAGACATTTTTCATTGCAGTGATTTGTTCTGTATATGCTAACTTCTTGCCTTACTGTGGCCCTGAAGTGCAAGTCATGACAAGTTACAAAACACAACAACAACATTTATTCTTTTTCAAATCTGATTATCAATTTGTTTTTTCGTTGTTGTTTTTTTCCTTTTTATTGTTGTGTTTTGTGAATTGTTGTGGACTTCTCCTTTTTGTAAATCTGATTAACATTTTGTTGTGTTTTCCTGTTGCGTTTTTTGCACTTCAGGGCTGCCATATAGCTTAGCCTCAAGCCTAACCACAGGGAAACTGTTAAACCAGGACTCTCTGTGGGCAGATAAGCACAGAAAATTTCCCCTCCTTTTGCTTCAGTTGTTTCAATTGATGTACAAACCTTCTCCTCTGGCTCCTTCTCACTCATTCTGAATTTCAATAACTTCAGTTAAAGTGGCTGTTGTTCAAAATGTATTAGCTCTAACTCAGACAGAATTAATTTATGTAGGATGCAAATGTAGAAACCCAACACAGGCATTAAAACACTCCCATCAACAAGCATTTTTCATGGCATAGTTAGAGACACAGACACACCAGTGCAAAAAATATAACAAAGTGTAGTGTAGCTCTTTGGAAAATAAATCTGCGAGATAAAATCTAATAGTTTGAGATGCTTAGTTTGTTTGATCATAAAGTCAAGTTTACTGCTTTGACTGAATGGAACAACAGTGTGACCTCTGAGGCCTTAAATGTACAGATATTGCCACATTTTATTAAATTCTAATAATACTAATTTTAATATAAATGGATCAACCCAATTTCTTACTATTTTACATGGCTGCAGTTTAGGTTTTGTATTTAAATCTGAATGACATGTTTTATTTCATCTCAGTCAGTGACATCATTTCTGTGAGAAAACAGCATTACTGGATCTTTGATCAATGGAATAATTTAAACAATCATGTTTAAGTTGTTATTTAAAAAAATACAAATGTAAAGAAGAAAGTAGCAGCCAAACATTGTGATTTTCAATTTCAATATGTGCACAAAGGCCATGTTAGATTAGAGACAACACTACACTGTCAAAATAAATTCACTGCATGAGAAAGTACATGGCCTACACAGTATACATGTACTGCATACATGTGTATCAGACCACTGCCACTTGGCAAGCATGAAAGGAAGGATAAAACCAAATAACTCAGGAAAGAAAACCTCACTGTTACACTCATCTCTAAGTGTCCAATGACATCCTTAATAGCCAAGAGCTCCTTCACCTTAAGACCTGCCAGTCTGAAAAGCATTATGATGACATGTGAAGAGTACGGCTCAAAGGAACACTACATGATTAGAGGCACTAATGGTCTGAGGGACTAACGTCAAAAGGTCTGAGCTGTGGGAGGACTTACATGAAAGTTGTGATGCTATAAAAAGCTCATTGCAGGTGTCTGCACATGTCCATTCCACCTGCCTTTCTGCTTCCACAGAAGTCATGAAGTACACTCATATGAAGTCATGGAAAGTACTCAGTGCCTCATCCAGTAGCTCATCAGTTAAGCTGCAACAGCTTGATCCAATTTTTGTTTTGTTTGCACAATATGGATGAGACGAGTACAATAAAATTTAAGTTTGACGCAGATATCAGTGTAAAATCTTTTTTTTTAAATCTAGGTTTCATCAAAGAAGTAAATGAGTTGATGCTTTCAAAATATAGATTATTGTTTTAACTATGAGCAGTTAGTGCTTCAAGTTGATTAAATTACTGTCAGGAAAACAAATAAATGTCATTGTCAGTGAACGCTGTGCAGATACATTTGGAAAACAGGCCTAAGAATTTTGTTATTGTGCAGATAAAATCATAAAAATATCATTTCTAGGAAACAGAGTTGTCCAGAGGAAAGTGTGACTGGCTATCTTTGAAAGGAAATCTCTGCAGCCTTTGCTGTAATATATTATCTTCTGCCTGCCTGATTCAAAAACAAATTACCGGTAAATTGCTGACTTTTCCACACACATGAACTATGCAATAATTCAATGAGTGTTAGCTTTTTATATTAGTCTATATCCTCTATATTGACTTCCATGACTTTCTATTGCAATTCCATACATAACACATGAAGGACTTTGAACCAGATCAAAAGCATTAATAAAATATGGCCTGCCTGCAAGCATTGCAGTCAGCGTAAAGCTGGCATCTTTTATGTTTTTAATCAACAATGCTTCTGTCTGAGGTGTTTATTTGGACAGCAGCAAAATGTTCTCTGCCGCTGAGAAAGATTGATTTGATTGAAAGGTTGTGCGTGTGCTGGCTGAAGATGCTAGTAGACTCTTCAAAAGCCTTGGGCAAACTGGAACAAGAAACAAGTTTCACACTGTGTTTGCATTTTCACACATTTGAATCAACAGTAGGCCAACTGATATCACACTTCCCTGAGTAGCATGTCTCTCAATTTTTACTGATTTTAAGTGAGGCTTCCATGCAACTATCCAGGACAAATTTTTGATCCTCTCACTGCTGCAGCTGTAAAACAACCTGAGGAAAGTTACACATTTTAGCTCATAGCAAAAGCCACTTCCTCCATGTAGCAGAGGAGGATGTAATGTGCAGGTGGATAGATGGATGGATAGGAGAACGGATGGATGCATGACAGAATGTCAGCGGTGGAGAGGATCATGAAGGCATTGCTTGAATCCCTATGGGTGGCTTGAAAGCTTCTGACAGAACATGACATATTGATGCAGCACTGAGTTATGTTCACAAACACTGAAATTGTTTCTGAATAGCAATCAACCCGTGCTACATTTGCTATGGTAATTACTGAGTAAAAGCTATCCTTCCTACATAAACTAAGGCCCAGCTGGAGATGACACACAGACAGAGGGGCCGTGACGTGAATCTCTGAGTAGGTTTTAAAATGAAAGAAACTTGGAGGAATTATTGTCAATGTCATTTTATCAATGCACACCAGCATTTTTTACTGATTCCTTTGAGATAGCATGAAAAGCCATTCCTCTTATTTGTTGACAGTAAATTAAGCAGGGACAAACTGAGGGCCACCGTAAAATTGTGTGTTGTCTAATGGATTTCCAAGGTCGAAGAAAACACACATCAGCATTGCTCCATGACCATCACTATCATGCACAACATTTATCTCCAACATACAACTGCACAGCAAGGACAAGTAGTTTCCTGCACAAACAGCTATTCTTTGTGTGGACTTAAAGAGAATATATTATCCCTTTAAAGATTTTCCCTCAGAGGGCCGTGACTTTGACAGTGAGCAGGGAGTCATTTCTATCCTGTACACACTCCAATTCCCAGCAAGATGCAAACACATGCTATCAGACAGTATGTCATCCAGTCAGCATGTAATAGTTTTAATGTAAGACAAAGTCAGACTGATGTACAACTATGTGCCATCTAATATAGAGGATGCATGAAAACAACATGGGGATGTGTCTCATATTTCAGAGTTAGGCTCATAATGTTTTCTGTGGACGCTTGATTTAGAAGAAATCGCAACAGATCCACATCTATCTACTCAAAACTAACACTGATGCTTCAATCTGCCTTTGATGACAAAAAATATTTGCTTTCTAGGAAGACGTGGATTTGCAGATGCTAATCCAAGAGACTTAGATAAGATAAGAAAGAAGGTAATACTTTAATGTCATGTGCTTTGTTTTAGTTTATTTGTTTTCTCCTATCTTTTTCTATCATATTGCATACTTCAGAAATGTTTTCTTTGTTGTTGTAACTGTAAACTTTTGCTGTAACTGAAGGTTGTAGACAAATTGAGGTGTGTTTTGATGATGTGCTGATGTTTGTGATTGGCTCTTGTATAATTTCTTTTGAAATCCTTTGTGCGACTGTGGCACACCATTTGAGACTGATTTGTGGTTGCAAGAAATTGGCTGTCACTTGGTTGAAATGTCAGACAGCCAGCAGCGAGCTTTCAGCTGTAATCACATGGATGAAAGAGCCCCCACCTGGAAAAATCACTAAGTGGATAGAGGTGGAAAAAGAAGAGTGGACAGGGGGGGCGATCAAAGGGAGATTAGGGCGAAGAGAGTCACAGAAAATAAAAATGTGTCTGATTTGAAATAAAGACTTTTTTAAAATCTGCCGACTTCCATGAAATGGGACTCGCTTATGGAGTCAAATGTCATGTGAGTTCAGATGCGAGGGATCCTCAGCCACAATGGACCATTCTGCTGGAAAGAAACATGCATTCCCTTGATGTAAACATCAAAGAAGCATCCAAACCTCCTCCTGGAGAGTCTTACTCCTCAAAGATGTAAACCTCATCCCCCATCAGCAAACCGATTCCTAATGAGGTTAGAAGACTTCAAACAGCGCTCTGACTCAGCCCAACTCGCACTGAGACGTGGAGTAATGTATTAAAGATGAGACGAGCTGATCGTCTTCCGCTTGGCACTTCCACACTCATTCAGAGCTTCACACTCACACCAGCTCTTTGTTTCATTGATAAGATTCTGGAGAGCAGACTCTTTCTGAACATGTTCAGGATTGACTCCCTAAAGCCGTCGCCTCCCATGTTTTCCAGGATTATGTAAGTGGGAACAGTTTGCAGTCAGACAAACATGACCAACACTTACATCAGACAGATGCAGACTGCTGCTGCACTGACGTTTTGGTACCTCATTATTTCATATTAAACTTTACTAATAAGGTTGAGGTTGACTGTTCCGTTTCCTTGATTCGTTCACTGGGATTGTCTTACGTGTGGATTTGGAAAGAGGCTCTCCATCTGACTGTCTTTAGATGGTCAAATTAAAGACAGCAAAAGGTGAAAAGAGAAGACGTCCACTTTTTGTCATTTTTATGTAAGGGACTTTTGGCACTGTTTTTTTTGTTGCTTACACAACAGACACCAGGCATCCCTGGAATGTTTTACTTAAGCTTTCACACAGATGGCTGTAAGCAGCGGGTAGATTTGTTCACTTACAAGCTGTTGCTGGTGTTAATGTGGGAGTAATTAACTATTTAATTCAATTTACTAATGATTTACTGCATCTATTTAAAATGCTCTGGTTAAGTCCTCAGATGAGAAGCAAATGAATGTATATACATACTACCAATATGTAAATACTAGGAGGTCTACAGACATGCTAGTGCCTCTGTGAGGCTGTGCCATAAGAACAGGAGTGCTTTGACTAGTTGCTAAAATGCAAAGATGCTAACATGCTACTGTTTAGAAAAGAGGCTACAATATTCATAATTCGCTTCATCTTAGTTTAACAACTTAGAATGTTAACATTTGCTAATTAGCATTAACCCAAAGAAGGGCGGAGGCTGATGGAAATTTTAATCTGTCTTGTATCTGGTCAAAAACACAAGTTGGACAAATAAAAAGTGTGACCTAATGATGATGATGATGATGGTTGCAGAGGATCACCAAAGTTCCTCATCCTGATATCACATCCAGATATTTTATGCATAATCATAAATATAGACTTTGTTATGGTATCTGTGAATGTTCTCACTCATCCAGGTCATAGTTATTCTGGTTAAATAAATCGAAGGCAACTGGACTCAGTAATATGTCTGTGAAGACGTTTCACCTCTTATCAAAGCTGCTTCATCAGTTCATGCTCATCAGACTAGACTAGGCCTGTCTGACTGGCTGGTGGAGATCCCTGGTTTTATCTTTCTGTGGAGGTGTTCCAAAGGACAATGGTGTCGGATGATGGTGAGTGCTCATAGGTGTGGCTCAGGTAGTGCTCCATTCTGTTATAACGACAGTCGTTTGGAGTCATTAGAGTCAGAGTGGTTGGAGACACATGAGGTCAGTCCTGAACGACAGTCGATAGTGTCCTCCAGAGCTATTTGTGAGTGACCATTGTTCTTGGATGCTAAGTTGTTAAATCTCCTGGGTGAGGATGAAAGGACGGCATTGTAAATGGGAGAAAGGTGATGTCTCAGATCTCCTCCACAGTTTAGAGACGGTTTTTCCACTTTAACATAGTTGGCTTCCTTTACTCCTCTTTCAAACCATCTATCTTCCCTGTCCAAAATATGTACATCGCTGTCCTCAAAGGAATGTGACCTCTCCTTAAGGTGTAAATGGACAGCTGAGTCTGGACCTGAAGAGTTAGCCCTTCTATGTTTGGCCATACGCTTGTGTAATGTTTGTTTTGTTTCGCCACTGTATAGGTCATTGAATTTCTCGCTGCATTGGACAGCATACGCCAGGTTACTTTTCTGTGTATGTGGAGTATAGTCTTTGGGGTGTACCAGTTTCTGTCTGAGTGTGTTGCCAGGTTTGAAAAACACAGGT
>JAQMCX010000003.1:5731485-5758266 GCA_029814765.1 Acanthurus leucopareius | reverse complement strand
CCCCTTGGATAAGAGGCGAAACGTCTTCACAGACATATTACTGAGTCCAGTTGCCTTCGATTTATTTAACCAGAATACGTTGTTATGGTGCAATAAAGATAACCACCAAAGACAATATGATTTACACAACAGAGAAATATTTCAGTCCAGACCAAATATTAATCTTTATGGCCTTGCCTTGGACAGACTTGCATTGTAAAAATCTGCCGACAGACAGTATTAACACCTCACAGAGTGCTCAAAACTACTTCCATCATAGTTCCTGCAACAGTCGATGTCTCCAGATGCACATTCTGACATGATGACACACACATACACACACACACACATATAGAGTTAGTGACTTTGTCTGAAATCACTCACTCACTACTCTCTACTCCCTGTGTATTGACTTCTACACAGAGGATTTTACAGAGGACTATATGGTGCCCTGATTGGCAAAGTTAAAAAAAAACAAAAAAAAACAATTTCAGACACTACTCGGGCACCTTCTCTGCACCATAAAATTATCATCATTGCTGTTGCAAGTGAAAGGTGTCGCTGGTTGACCAAATGGATCATCCATAATGAATAGCAGTTTTTTACTTGTCTAAAATAATGTGACACATGAAATAAATATGAATTAAACAAATATATCTGTATATAGTTAACTTAGTAAATATCCAATTTTTGATTTTTGAAGCTTTTATGCATCTGGACATATTACATGCTAACAATGGCTAAATGAGATGACTTGTTGAGTAAAAGATAACCTTTCATTTTATCCCACAGAGGTTAATTTTTGTAATATCAAAAAGTCAAAAGTAAAAACCCACTGGCTTTTAACAATGGAACCAAGGTGAGGCTAATTTTTGCATGTAATAAATGTGACACAATGTTGAATTGCTGAAATGTAGAAACTACATGCTGCGTTATTTGACCACCAAAAAGGATCTATAAACCCCAACTGCTTTTGTTGAAAGGCAGCCTCTATTAAAAATCTGTGATCCTAGCACATATTTCATTTACTGACACCCAGCCACACACATTCACATGCACACACACAAACAGGCACGCACACACGCACGCACACACACACACACACACACACAGACTCTAATACTAGTCATGCTGCTGCAGCTGGCAATTGAGTATAAAAAACTGACAGTGTGAAGGGTTTTTTGTTTTGTGTTTTAACAGTTTTCAAGAGGAGAAGTAGCTCAACACAAAGCAAACATTTATACATGTGTTGGTGTGACTCATACAATTCAAGAACATCCATGGCTCTTGTGACTCAACAGAAAAATGCCAGAAACCTTGACTTCATTGACAAAGAAATTACAATGAGAAAAACAGTTCTCTGAGTAAGATCTCTAAGCAGCACAGAACAAGAGCAGAAGAGCAAAATGCTAACAGAGTTTGCTAGAACTTGATATTCATTGAAAACTGAGAATTTAATTTGCAAACATTACAAATACCTTAACCTGCAGAGCTGAACTTTTGTCTTCCCCCTCTGGCTGTAAGAGTAATTACACAGACACTGTCAGGGTGACCCAATGAGAATATGTAAAATACTGAATAAGACTATATGTGTGTGTGTGTGTGTGTGTGAGAGAGAGAGAGAGAGAGAGAAAGGGGTCAAGCAGGGGCTGAGAGAATCAATGTGCTGTTCACAGTGACAAGGGCTTGAAAGTAACAGTCATTCACTTATATGTAAAAGTTCTGCATTGCAGGTTTGTTACTCTTGACTCAGAAAACTTGCTTTCAAATGTAAAAGCTTTCCTCATTCATCCAGTCAAGGCTGATATTTGCTATGTACCGCACCATTTTTTTTGTCTATATAAAAATCTGGCAATATGCAATGACACAATTAATACACAATCTACATCAAGCACTGAATATCAGTGTTGAAATATTATAAAAAGGCAAGAACTGATCAAGTTTTTGTTTCATAAGTTTCTTTTAAATGGGTTTCAATAAAAGATTTCAAGTAAAACAAAGAGCTGCACGTCACTGCATGTACATTTTATATCTCAAAGATTTTTCCTCAAACAGAACTTAGACTCTACCTCTTTCACCTTTGTGACCCAGTTTTTTTTAGACCTGTCTGAAAGAGTTCTGTGCCCTTACAGCCAAAAGCTCATTTTTCTACTTTTCAGGCTTCTGCTGGTTTTCCATTAGGAAAGTCTATCAGATTGGAATTTGCATGTAAAGTTCTGTTGCTGTTTCCCTTCATGCTGTACGGCAAAATGTTCTGTGAATCAAATAAACCAACTATTTCTGTACCACTGCAGGCATCTGCGTCACTCTGCTGACATCTTGTTCAGAGGGGCTCAAATAATGATTTCTGAAAATTTTCCTCCGTGCCTGTCCATCACATCTTTCTGGCTCATCATAATACAACACAGAGTGCTTTGCTGACGCAGCTGGAGCTGTGGTGCCAATGAGAGAATTTTTATTTTCTCAGGCTGAAACTTGGGCAGAGGGAGAACAAAATCGTCAGGAGGAAACACAAGATTCCTACCCACAATATAAATATTCATTGACTGGGCCATGTTGGCATTTTGGTAATCTGAATAGTATCTGCATTGTGAAACAACTGATGTAATGGCCCACACAAAGCACTGAAACCACACACACACTCATGTATCAAGGTCACTGAAGCAGAAGTGTTTGAATTTTTTCAGAGAGAAATTGTAATAAAATCAGCACATTTCAGTTTCATTTGATGCCTGTAATAATACAGATGGGAGTGACTCAGTTTTTCTTCAGGACAACAGACATCTCATGTTGTGAAGTGTGTGTTACTGGTACGTAACCCAACAAGATGTACTCATTACCACAGCAGTACCTAATTAATTTGTCTCTTTGAAGTTTGATTACCAGGAAGTCATGCAATATGTATGAAAATGATTTGAAAATGTATCTTTTTAATCCCATATCAGCAATAACTGAGTAAATCACGACAGGAACTCTAAATATTTAATTAACTGCTCCATTTTTTTAATGTTTTTTTTTAATCACCGAATCTGGCCAAAAAATGATTTAAGAATGCAATCCCACAACTTTTTGCATTTCATTTTGTGTAACAAACCAGAAACAAAGTGCTAATTTTTAAGCTTTAAATTGTTTTTTTTAATGGTAGTTTGATCCAGGCTAGCTGTTTCTATATGCTTTTACCATTTTTGGAAAGCCAAACCAATTCCGGCTTGCTCAATAGTAAAAGAATAGTTGACATTTCGAAAAGTGTTCTCATTGACTTTTGATTGAATTTGGATCAGAAGATCTTGCATCCTTTCGGTAAATCTCAGCCAGTAAGTTTACTCTAGCGTAAAGCTAAACACCTAACCTGGCTTTATGTAGAGTGACAAAATCAGCATATCGGCACTTTTAAAAATCAAGAGGTCTGAGTTTCCAAACAATGCACTTTATAACTCATTTTCTTAATATGTGCAAACATATAGAAGCAACAAGTATCTGTTTTGCTGGGAGTTATGGGCCAAAGTATTTTTGCAGTGAGTTGTAGTGACTGTTAAGTTAGAGCTAAAGGGAGTGCTGGCTGTAGCCATGTATTTATCAAAACATATGAAGGCACTTTATAAGGACAGAGTTGTCTTTTCAGAGAGGCACAAAGGGAAACCAAGACTGGTTTGCAAAAAGCACAACTAAATGACTGTGCATTGTATTTCTTTACTTACATATTACTGACTGGTTGTTTGATTGTAAGGATTTGTCTCTCTGTGCACCCCCCTTGGTAAGATGAACAGTGTTTGGGCTCCAGTGCTGCATACTCAATTGTTTTTTGTTATGCACTCTTCATTTTTCTCATATTTGCTTCTCAAATGGTTGTATTTTGAAATAGTGTATAATAAAAGTAAGCGTAATGCTAATAATAAGTGTTACATTGTCAGTCTTTGCAGAAATGCTTTATTTTCATACATGAGAATTATCTTGTTGAATATGCAAATGTAAAAAAATGCAAATGACTGTGTGTTCACTTAGCTGACAAATGAGTCATTTAACTCTTCCTAATGGTTATCTTAAGCTTCTAAAATGTGACATTTCTACATTACAGGACAACTAGAGCTTTATCATATCTTATGTCAGGTTATTTACTTACAGTAAACACCAGATGACTAAACAGAACTTAAAATATAATTTCTCCTCCATATATTTCACTCACTTCAGAAAGATTTCCATTTTCAATGGTGGTTGTTACTGAAGACAACAACTCCCATGATCCAGTGCTTCTTAGTTTTTTCATCAAATTATATCTTTTGTTTTCATCATGTTGATTAAGAGACACCTGGTGGTCGAAACTACACACATGCTTTTAATTCTTACCAGCTAGTTGATTATTGTATTGAAAAGACTTCAGGCGGATAGAGAAATAGTTGTTTTTAAAGGTATTATAAGAAAATGTTTTATCCCTGATGAGCTCTGAAGCAACAAAAGAACCCTCCATCTGACCTCCATTCACCTTAAACCTGAGCAGGATGAAGTCCAGGTCTGTTCTCACTCTGAGCAGATTAGCTGGACAGTGATGGTGACCCAGGGAGGATCAGATGGCCTCCAAACTGTCACCGTCTTCTGACTGTGTTGTCTACTTTCACCCCCCACATGAGTGGAAATGAAAGTCTGCAGAGCTCTTTTCTTCATCTATCATCAACTTCACCACGGGGGCGACACCATCACCATCATATCAAATGGCAGGATGGTGTTCATCCGGCTATTAGAGGGAACTTTACTTTATTAGTGAACAGCAAGGAACCACCAGTGTATCTTAGGTACTAAACATAAAATATGCTGGGTGCTAGTTTGCAATAAAATGTGTACATTATGCCAAAACATTCAGACAACAAGATTTTCAGTGACAGAAATCTGTATCAGTACATGTTCTGCTCTAGTCGCTGTCTGACATTTACCTGACGGGATCACCCCAACTTTCCCTATGATTTACATTCATCTGCTTGTCCTGGTTGAGAATAAAATAAAAGTACTTTATGGTCTGACACTGACATACTCTAATGTTGGATTTTTCAGCCTTAGTACTCTGTTATGTCTCATCTCTTCTGCTGTGACCTTTTTCAGTTTCTCAATGCTGCACTGACAATATGGTCTATTGGTGAGAATGGTGACAACTATAAAATATGCAGTAAAATGCCATCTGCCTATGCCTGCAAGAGTAAACTGAGGTCTGTGATTACACCCTCCAGTGCAGCATTTGAGCCAAACCTTATCATTATCTATTGTTAGTGGTTATTGAATGGATTTTATGTGATTTTTTTGTATTTATAGTTTAAAAATGTGTCAATTCATCATAATATGAGTGCTTATGAGCTTTTTTGTATTCTAATTTTCCTTTTTGTGGTCTCATTTTGTGAGTTAATTCACTTTTATTCCTACTACGCATAGTTTATACACTGTTGTTGACTATTAATCTGTAAGGTCTATTTTTGTCTGATTACATTATGCACTCTGTATCAATCAGTGAAAGCTGGTTCATTAAAAAAGAGGGATGATAATTAAAATGCAGCAATTAAATTACAGTTATTTATCCCAGCAATGTTTTGTTACTTCAACAATAGCTGGCTGTACCACGAGTTTTGTTTGGGGTATAAGTTTGGTCTTCCTCTTGTGTTCAGTGGCCGGTTTGGTCCATGACACATGAGCTTCACGCAGATGGTGGAGGTATTAAAAGCTTCTACCAAAAACAAGAGAAATGTGACCCCTGCTAATGAACCCCCACCCACATGTTCATAAAGAGTGAGCTGACCGGCTAACATTAGCTATGGATTAGCCCACATTCAGGAATCACATGGTTTGCTGGAATCCAGCAGCCTCAGTGTGAGGAGGAAACTGCTGGAAGCTGTGTGTAGTCATGAGGGCTAATGTTCAGCTGTTGATGGTCAGTAAATATTTAAGCTGACTGTTTGCTGAAAAAACATTTGACTTTTACTTTCAGTTTCAAGCAAAGTAACATAAATAAAGTACTTTTAGTGGCGTAGTAGCATGTTGAGTAACTGGTTAAAAGTGTCAGTTACTGAACTCCTTTGTTTAGCTATGTGGCCTATCTGTTTCTAAAATTATTAGAAGACTACCTTGTTATAATGAAAAAGAGTAATAGAGCAAAAGCTTAAAAATGCATTTTAAACACCAGAAAATATGGCAACTTGCATGAACTATTTATGTCTTAGTGATAATTAAGAGTAAACACTGATAAGCAAACACCCACTATGAACAAAAAGAGAGGATGAAACTACCAGGACTATATGGCAGAACATAAACACAGGGTTCTCACAGCATAACACGTTAAAGATGTGTAATTATAATTTCAAAAAAAAACTATCTCCACTGATTCATTAAAATGCCATAGACCCACAACACAAAGCTTCTTGGTGCGAATCACAGACTTTTTTTTATACATGCCATTATTTATTCACTGATTCATTTAAAAAAACATTTTTGTGTCAGAATATTAATAAGATTAACATTTTTGATGTGAACATGCAGATTAATGGCAGGTGAGGTGGACAATGTTTCCCTCAAATATCTCATCATAATCTTTGGCAACATAAAATCAAGTCCAGAAAGTGTCTTTGAAAGAATCTGGTTTAGTTACTTTCTCAGTTCCAGTATATTGTGTGTAAGCATTGACTGTCTGAAGCCAATAGCAGCAGCTAGCTAGCTCGCTAACACTCAGAAAATGTTCAATGGCTGCTTAGCGAGTCAGTAGCGTTTAAATAAACAACTAACAGCTGCTATTATTACAGGTGTATACACAAGGGCAAATAAGTTACTTTTTAACTTCACCTTTGCATGTTATTGCAGTCCAACCACACATAACCATCAGTTCAACTTCAAGGCTCGTACCAAAGCAGTTATGAGCTTATGAAGCAATATCTTATAGCATACTCTTGTAATGTCTAAATTCATGTTAATATATCTGTCGCTGTGTCTGCACCTACAGTCATCCAGGGCAAGTCTGATTGAGCACGGTGAGGCACTTTAGAAGCAATTCACCACATCTAACATAATAAGCGGAGAGCTGATTGCCTCAGCTGCAGGGCAGAAAGTAATCCAGATGGACATTAATTATGCAAATCAATTGTAAAATCACAATGAATTGGTTTTAAATAGCTGCTAATTCTCAGGGGAGCCTCCCCCATACTCATAGCGCAGAGCTAAGGGTTTGTGGCCTTTTGCTACAACAACCCACCCACCAACCATGCATGCTTTTGAATTTGCAAATAACTCTTCCTAAATTAGGACTTGATGAGATATTTATTATAATGATGTGCACATGCCTTTGTCTGTTCGAGACATCAATCCAATTAATGTGATGAGGAGGACCACCAGTTGGCTATGAATCAGCATTTCTCACCGTGACAGCAAAGGACATTGAAGATGACACTGAGGGTTGCTTGCAGTGCATGTTTCAGAGAGAGGTGAGAGGACACTGTCTGCAAAGCTGTTAGTTATATAATGATGGCCACTGCAGAGAAGTTAGCAACAGAGAAATACAAAAATGTCTTACTCTTACAGACGATTCAGAAAGCAGCACTTGACGGGTGTGAGATTACCCAGGGGTGAGGTGGGTAGACAGACTGATTGAGCTGAGCAGAAAATAGACTGCTGACACTGACAGGTCCCTCTGGATGAGTGTGTGATGAATGCTTTTAATGTAAACTGGGACATAATCAAGTGTGCATCTGCAAAAACAACAAACAGCAGAAATAAAACTGATACAATGACACACTGGCTTGCACTGGTGGCTACACATGTCAGTCATCGTCTGCATTTGCGCAGGAGAAGGTGTGTTTCGTATTCTGTAGTTACTTCAAAACTTTTGGAATAATGACACACACAAAAAAAAAAACTCCAGAGATGTCAGTCACATCAGAAAGAAAGGTGAAAATCATTTGAGAGGATGGAAGGAATGTCAGTGTCAAAAGAGAGAACGACAAAAAAAGAGAGACCTGCACAAAAGCAAGTGCTGCTCTGACATCGCCTTCAAACTCTGACTGTGAAAAAGATATGTAGGACAGGAGTGTGTGGAACAACAAGCAAAATCCATGTTATCACTTTGCAACACGTATGCATCCAAAGGCAACTGAAAATACAAAACACAAAGCAAGTGAAAAAAATATGACAGGCTGTAGTATTTAAGTGCTCACATACATAACTGTAAAGGACACATAACATGATGTAAAAGCTGTCACACAGTCTCCCAGATAGCATTGTAATAACTATTTATGTAATATCTTTAACACATAGACCTACTAGAAGAATGTGCTGATACACACAACTAAAATTCTCTCTTGTAATATTGTGGAATGTTACAGTATAGATGAGACTATCATGACTTAATGGGAAAGTACCCCTTGCAGCAAGACCTGTCCCAACCCCTCATATGACTGCCCATAGTCTTCCATGTGTTCTAGACGTCTGCTAAACGCTAATGTTTGCCAGAGATACTAACTATGGTTCAGACTGCTGGAAGGAACTACAAGGTGAACAATTCATGGCAGCTCACAGATTTGTTTTTTGTTGAAAAGCTCTTTAAACTGGTGTGACGGCAAGCTAGCACCTGCAGGGTCGCTAACCAGCTAGCATGTCAAACTCACAAAGCCTACTGAACACACGACCTTATGATAGAGCTTTAAAACCAATTTTAAAACATGTGATAGTAGAGTGATTACAAACAGTCAAAACTGATGAGTTACATCACTGTGATGAGGTAATTGAAATAGTTCCATTACTAATAGTGTAATTAGTAATCTGTACCATGACATTTCAAAAGTTACCTTATCAGCACAGTATATGGAAATAGTCTATTGGCAAATTCTACACTTTTAGATGACTTATTATGATTTTTTCCAAATTGGTTCTTTTTTATTTGTCATGTGTGTATAATAAGCATTTTGAGCAAAGGAACTTGAAAAATAGTTTATGGCACCGCAAAGTCTGCTAAATGTGATGTTTGTGGTTTGCATCCGTCTGGCAACACTTGATAACACTGACCAGGCTCAAAACCAGACACCAGGCTGACAACAAAACCCTGCTGGATCTGTGCCTTTACTGGAGGAGAGAAACCTCCAGGGGTGGAAAATAGATCTGTAGCCTCCAAGAATCCTTCCACTGCTCATCTGTGGCTCTGAGAACTCGAGACCTTATGGTCAATGATAAGCTCTCCATGTGTCAAACTTTCAGACATGTTAACATATGTTGTACTTCACACTCGAGACACTTCAGCTCTGAAGTAATACTAACACATACACACACACATCTCTTTAATCCAATTACTGCTAGAGCAAGATTCGGTTTACTGTAATGAATTATTCATAACTCAATAAAGATGCATCACAAAGGTTAGCATGTTAATCTAGAGTCTGCTGCTCTGAATCCCTTCAAAAGATTATTTCTTGAAATCAGCTGACATCATTGGCCTCCATAATTAAGTTTTATTTTGCAGGGGCAGAACTGGGCCACCAATCTCTGACTCACTGTGATTACAGTGTAATTCTGGCTGCCCTTGTAGCTGAATGAAATTTGACTTTTGTCTCATAAAACATTTGAACAAAGTGATTAAAGTCATTGGTACTTTACTTTATTAGTCATGGCAAATTTTTCATGGCAAATTCCTGACATTGTTTTTAACTCGTTCTATGCAGATCATGTGTACATTATTTGCATTTGCTAATATTTCTTATTATTATTATTATTTAGTTAGTGCAATCACATCATAACAAATTTTGTTTATATTTCTTATTTATCTTATCAGCAATGACCTCAAATGTACCTTTTACATATGAAGGACAAAGAGGCTGCAGGGCTGAAATATTGAGTTATTATTTTTCCTCAGACAGACAGAAGAGCTCCTTTGGCAAATCCTCAAAGACATTTTGCAATGACAGGGAGGAGAAAATAAAAGATTGGCAGAATTTTAATCAAGTGCATTTTAAATGTGCGTGTAAAAATTGCTTTCTGGATTTTGAATGGCAGTTTATGGAAAAAAATAGGATGCTATTTGTCACAAAATACTTCAAGAGCTTGTATGAATGTATTTGTAATACTTTAAAAAAACATGATGTAATGTTTTATGTATTCTAAAATATAACACATTTTATCCCCTGGTTTTAACAGCAGAGAAAACTATTCAAGAAGCAAACTAATCTCAGTCTTTGGAAAAACAAAAGTGATTTATTTGACATGTTCAACACTGAACCACAGTATTTCATTGGTGTTATGCAGGAGCAGTAGCTTGAGGAAGCTGCTTTGTATATAGTGTGAATTTCTCCTAGAATGTGGTATGTAATCAAAATCAGATCATGTATGCAAACCCAAGCCTGGTTCTGATGGGCCACATCAAATCCTATGATTTGGAAATTAGCATATTCCATCCAGTAGGATTAAGGTCAGACCTATTTCAATAGTGTCCTCTAGGGGTGGTTTAATCAGGTGAGGAGAAGCAGGGTTATAGTGAGGTTACATTATTAGAGCTGGTGGCTTTAATTTATTAAGCTTCCAGCAATTTCGCCTGAAGTGAGAGATTTCTGGGTTGAGTCAAACCAGGAAGCCACACGGAGGCAACACCTTCTGAGACAAAAGAGGCCAATATACAATGTTTGCTTTCCCTACACCAGCTGTGAAAATGTACCTTTTTAAAGTAAACAACTACATGCAAATGCAGACTGGCCAACAGGACCGCTGGACTAAGCTCACAAAGGGAAACTGAGTCAATGTGGGAGGTCAGTGCAGTAAACTATGCAACAAGAAGGGAGATACACTTGGTTATAGGCTTGCTAGCTCATAAGTTAGGATTTATCTTAGGTTCAAGTTTGCAACACACACATGTGTATATATACATATATATACACATACATACATACATGTATATATTAGTCAAATTTTAGTCAAATTCATTTTATTTTACAAGTATTTTGTATTTGATTTTGCTATATTTTATGAGCAAATTGCAATTTGTAACAAAATATTTTGTGAAAAATCTGTATATAACAAGATAAATGTTTCCATAAAAAAACCGCTTGACAATGACAGTCACTATCTTATGAGGGAAGTGTTCTCTCTTCGTTTCACATTATGAAACCATTAATCCAACAGCAACAGGCTGAAAATTCACAAGAATTTAGCAGCTACAAAAGGATGAAAACAGAGATGAGAAGCCACAAGAACGCTTCCTTTAACTTACACATGCACTGTATACAGCAGTGAATTACAGCTGCACTCTCCTCGGCACTCAACCTTCAAATTTATACCGTCATCTCTGTTAATCCCTCTGTGAATGAGCGGATTATATAACACAATAATTTTAGAGAAACTGGTTTTTAGCATGTGCATTATTTCTGCTTAGCCAAACATTCAATGAAAGGGCAGGCGCAGCTGCTGCGGAAATGAAATTGGTTGATATTAAAAGCAGGAGGCTCCTGCAGCGCCCCTTCAGATGTGCCATCACTCTGGACAGTCAGAAAGAAATCAGTCAGAATCTCTAAAAGCTTTTTAGGAGATTCTCATCAGGATCATCACTATCTGAAAGACTCAACAGACTCCTAAATACCACAAGACCAGGCAAATCTAGCATTCTGGCTGGTAAACTAATCTGCTAACTTCAGACTACCTTTGGATGTGCTAAATGTTATCATATGGACCATACTGTGGATTGTAGTAGAAGTGGTATTAATTTTATTTGAAAAAAATTGGGTAATAAGCTTATTTTAGGATTCAAGTAGTTTATTAGCTTTGCATTTCTCCAGACATCAAAGACTTTGAGAAAAAATTGTTTTAATGAACTGAAAAGACATCAAACAGTAACTAAATAGGATCGTTAAATCTATTTTTAAAATCTAAGTAACTGGAAAAACATTAATATTCACAGTTTTTTTAAATAAGCAGATTTCAAGAGTAATTTTGCAGTTTAGAGCTAAATTTCATCCTTGTTTTAAAGTTTATCCTCTGTGCAAACTGACAAGCTGGTAAAAACTGGAAACAGGCTTACACACCTTCTGCTGCCTCTGTCAGTCACTATCAGTCACCTTATCTGTCTCCGGCCTTTCTGCTAAGCTAAGCTAACTGCCTGCTGGCCCTGTATCTCATGTTTTCTTTTAACTCTTGGCAAAGAAAGGGTATAAGCATTTCCAAACATGTCAAACACACACACACACAAACGTGCATAAAAACAAACATACACACAAACATACTCATAGATGCAAAGACAGTCTGCATTGATCTCTTTGACAACTAAAAAATTGTTTACTCCTTTGTTCTTGCTTTTTCCTGGTGCAGGGTCTTCTTTGTCCATATTAAGATCAGGGTTTTGCTTTAATTTTTAATAAAGAAGTAATGTTTACAAGTCAAGTTGCCTTTCCAGCAGAATGCTAAGATAAAAAGTCTACAAATTAACGCCTTTAATTTGCCTCTGCAGCTGTGTTGGCAGTATGAAAATGTGGTTTGAATGATTCAATAAGCTGACAAGCCCTGATTATCACCTCTTCTCTGAAGCCCCACGTCAGCTTGTTCACCAGAGACAGACAGCAATTTACTCCATAAAGCACTTCAGCATAACAAGAGAGTGTTAGTAATGATACTTAATATAAACCATGCTATTTTAAAAATTTGCCTCTCTTTATTTTATATTGTGACATTGCTGTGGTTTAGGTCTAGTTAGATTTAGGCTTAAACAACACTTGGTCAGGGTTACAGAAAGATGATGATTTGCTTAAAAAATAGCCTAAATTTCCCTTTCAAAATACTCTGTCACCAAAAACGAAATTGCCACACCTCACTGTGCTGCCATCTCCATCCCCTCCACCCTCTGGTGAGAAGGACAGCTCATACACATGTTATCTGATCTACATCACTGTGGTTTGTATTGTAGAAACATTGATTTTCTCAGTTGTCCTGGTCACTGAGCTAGATATTGCTCTATGTGTGGATGTGAAAGTGTTTGTACTTCTGAACAGAGCTTTTTGATAACATGCTAATGTTTTGACAGCGAAAATCCCCTTAAAAATTCATTACACAGGCAATTTACAGTACAGTGATTATAATGCTACAGTAATTGCATCTCAGGGGGCACAGCAGTGGTTACTTGTTTATATGCAAGCAGATGTGCTTTGCTAAAGAGTGAAAGCCCATATGCTAGGAGATTACCTTTAATAAGATCTATTCAATAGAGCCTATTATGTTTAGCATCGCTTATTAAATTTAAAGAGAAACATACAAAAGCAGGGGAGAGAGAGATGGAGATGGACGGATAGAAAGCAAGAAACACTTTGGTTGCAGCTTGACCTACTTGCAGAAACCCTGAACAGAGATAAAAAACTATAAGAGGAAACTCAAGCATCTGTCTTTATGTACTGATAGAGAATATGACAGCAACAAAGGCTTCAGAAATGCTTTAGAAAACCCAACAAACAAAGGCGTGATGCCTCCAAAGACAACCTTGACCTAGATTTGACACACTCCTGTCAATAATAACCTGTTCAATATCTGACATTACACCACTGTCAGAATTATTCTTTTTTTAATGTTGGTGAACTATTTATTAAATGGATTTTACTATTTAAGTCGAGTTATAAAATCATAGGGATGCGTGACAACATAAACAAAATAAAAATGACCCACTGACCACAGCACCCACAGTTCCCTTTCAAAAAAAGTAGAACAAATTTTATGACAGTCCCGGACTATGGCATAAATCAGGCAACTTTTATTATATCAAGAGGGGTATAAAACTTTATCTGTTCCTTCAGTCTATGAATGAACATCAGGAGTCTGTGAGTGGATAAGCTTCAGTATAATTAAAACATTCCTAGAGTCTGCATGTCTTGCAGCATCCCAAACACATACCCCCGTCTCTTGTGTTATTCGAGAGAGAACTGCTATTTTGGATCAACCTGTAGGCACTGAGAAATGAGGTCAGACGCAAACAACGTCAGTGAAGGAATCCAACATTTCAACACAGTGACATTTTCTCTTTGTGGACACAAAATGAGCTGTTGGAAGACGAGCACCTTGAAATGTCACAGGAGGTACAGGCACGCAACAAAATCAGCAGAGCTGCTCGTGTCCTCATTTTGTACCCAGCGCATGGGAAAGTTTGACTCTGCTAAGTTTGGGAGAGACTTGACCGCTGCCGATGCAAGAAGTGTATGCAACTCATGACACCGTGGGTGATGGTGATGCACTTCTTTCAAGTTGGTGCCTCCTTTACTTTTGTTTACACACTCTCTATAATATTCTAGCTCCCTTTGTATAAATGGAACAGCACTGACATGAACAGAGGCATGCACCACAAGTGTACTTGTTTGTATAGGCAGGACAATCATTAGATTCATCCGTAAGGCTCCATGAGTAGCTGGGATGTGGTTAACATAGTTACCTGTGCTGCAAAACAAAAAATATATCTGTGAGAGAAAACCAAATGTGTAGTCCTCAGTTTAGTCTTTTCAGCAGTGAGAATGGTTTTAGATTTATTCAATTCAATAAAAACTTAAGGATGGACAGACTCCATGTCCTTGCAGACAGACAGCAGATTTTTCAGTGGTTTTTTTAAGCTGTATATTCTAACATAAAAAATCAGTGTCCCTTATTTGTGTGTGCACATAATGAAAGGAAATCTTCTCTTGCTTCCACCTTCATTTAATGTAGGTCTACCATATCAGTCATAACTGCATTTATGCGTTCAAAGGCACTGAAAATGTATAAGTTAGGTAGATTCAAACACACAAGATATGCAGCCTTGGTGTAGAAGTATAAATGAATGATTTCATTCAACACATACTGAATTGAAGGCTCATCAATTTTCCCACAGTTAGTCATAACAAGACTGGATGTTATATGTAGTCTAGGTTTTAAAATAAAAGTGTGACATATTTAAGTTTAGGTCTTTATAAAATGAAATACCAATAAAATACGTGATTATCTGTAAATGCATGTCTTTATACAGCAGGGGGACACTTTAGATATGTTGTTCTCAAGTGCTCCCTTTATGTATTTTTCAATATTTTATTGCAAATCTCTTGTCCATCATTAACCTGTAGTATTTTACTTTGAAAGTGTAGGCGGATACATAACGTTTATAAATTGTCTCCTTTGACAGTGGTACATTGACCCAATTTCAGCAAACAGCGGTCCTGATTTGGTTTGAATTACCGGCGCGGGGAGCTCATGGAGGACTCGGAGAGGCGTTGATCAGTCTCGTGTGAAGGACGCGCGCTGTCACGCGCGCAGCATAATGCTGGAAACCAAGTTTTTATTCACGCAATGAATCCTGTCAACGAAACCAGAGCCGAGAGAAGTACAGAACATTTTATTTTTGCAGTTGGTACTTACAAACTTCTCGCTTTTACCATCGGCACTATTGGAGTATTCGGCTTTTGTAACAACGTTGTTGTCATCATATTGTATTGTAAATTCAAGAGACTGCGGACGCCCACAAATTTATTGCTGGTCAACATAAGTTTGAGTGATTTGCTGGTTTCTGTCATCGGAATAAACTTTACGTTTGCTTCGTGCGTCAAAGGCAGATGGATTTGGAGCCAGGCAACATGCGTCTGGGACGGTTTCAGCAACAGCCTATTTGGTAAGAGAAATGAAAGGATGAAACTCTTTTTGTTTCATATTATGTATTTCATTTTATAAATGAAGTTCAAACTTTTTTATTAAGTGCTTATTATTGTAGAATGTATTTAATAAGCCACTCCATATCCCATTATTTCTCTCAAGGCAAAAATATTAAAATCGGATGCAGACATATTCGCAATATCAGCAAATACAGGCTAATACATGTGATGTAAATACAGAGAGGGCACAGATCAGCACGTTCAAGTTATATTTGACTGTAACGCATTGGAGAGGGATATTCTAGATGATTTTTTTTTTAAAGAAATGAAATGGTGAAAACTAAACGTTATTATAGACCTTTCCTCAATTTGTGGTTAACTGGGTTAAATCAGTTTATATAAACCCTCACAGCCTCCCCAGTTACGAGCGGCAGTAAAATCTAACGCTGAATTCCTTAAATACTTTTGTTCTGTAATTATCAATGAGTGAACCTGTTCAATAAGCCGTTGCTACTTGCTGTGGGTTCTTTATGTCTTTTCCTAAAGCTTTTTATTAGTGTAAATAATTGTCCATTTTATTACCAGCATAACGTGTTCAGGCGTGAAGTGTGAATGAACAATCAGGGTCATTTTCCAGGCCACACTTCTGTAAGAATTATAGCTCAGGAGGATGGATGTGTGATAACGAGCTCATTAGAGTAAACCCTCTGTTGCTGATTTATCAGCAAACTGAACACAGAGATGCAGTGAATGGTTTTCCTCTTCTTCTAACATCCTATTGTCCTTTAATTGACATTGGGTACATTGCAACAAGGACTTTGTTTATCTGCTTTCCAGGTGTCACAGATATTTCAAATTAAAAGCATTATGGCGCTAAACATTTGGATTTATAGCTGTACGTTCATCCAAGATGTAGTCTTCGTTCATCACTGACATGACATTGAGCAGAAATAAAGTGGTGTCCTGCTGCTTTGGCCCACGCTCAGATGGGCAGGGCAAACCTGGCAGATAATGGAGATTTCAATTACACTCACACACTGTCAACTCACCTGCCCCTCCCCCATTCGAGGTAGGAGGCCAGCAAGACGCAAGTGTAACTTTTTACAGTTTCCTCTCTGCACAGATATTATAATATAGTTATATATCGGAACAAAATTGGATTTCAGACATCAAACACACGTCCTGTAATAATAATAATAATAATAATAATAATAATAATAATAATAACAGAACGTGTTTGTTTTATTTTATTTTATTTTGATTAAATGAGTCAAATACAATCGATGAATGTTGCGCATGCTTACTTTTGCCCCCCTCTGTCGGGACTAAGGTACATTACGAAAGTAATTGGATAAATCAATCACTTAGGATTTCTGACATATAATGCTCAGTAACGCTCCAGTTACTTCTTCAAGTACATGGCAACGTTCCCCTCCAACCAATTCATCAAATTTGATGTCGCAGTTGAGTTTAAACGACCCCATGCACCAAATTCAGCTAAGTGTAAAATCAAGGTCAGGCAGTATATTGATATTGTATTGATATCTTGATTTGAGACCAGGTATTGTTTCAGATTTGGATATTGTTTTTGGTTGAAATGGGTAAGTGTTTACTTTTCATGGTTTTAAAGGCTACTCAACTGTAAAATGATGTTATTTCACAGCCTCACCAGACTGTTCTGCTCTGTCATTTGCCTTTGCCCATTTAGTCATTATATACACATTACTGATGGTAATTTATCCAAATTTCACTGTATTTTGTGAAAGCACAAATATTCAATGTTGTTCGCTTTGGTCAAAATATTGCTATATATCATTTTATCTACTTTGTAGGCCTGATGTATATATTACAGTTATGTGTATTTCAAACAGAATAGTAAACCCTGTCTTTCCATTTCATTTTGATCATGGACTGTTTTAAGACAAATACTTACTACTGACACTTGAAATTCGGCTTTAATCAGATCACTTTGCTGAAAACACAAATACATGATTCAAATATTTAATAGTTTGATAAAAGTAACACTGTTACTTTCAACCCTGCCATCTCCTTCAACTTAACCCTGACTCACAGAAAAGATAGGCTAGCATGATTAATCATACCTAGTTCACAGACAGGGGAAAAAAGATTACATATATTTGCATCTTGAAGAGTTTTTAAAGACTCTTCAAGATAATCATGACCTGGATGACTGAGAATCTCCACAGACACATATATTTGCAATTTTCAACAAATAAACATTACCAAAAAAGAAAGTAGTTTTGAGTTTTCAAATAGAAAAAAAATTACCATCGCTCTGGCAATTTTGATCAGATCTGGCCAACTTTCAGCTGTGGACTCATTGATAAAGTGCCCCTTCTGTAGACTTCACATCATGTTCCTGACTCTGGTGTTACAGTAGAAAGAGCTGGTGTTGCAACTGTTCCCCTGATACTTTCATCCCTGCCCCTCCCCCCACTGTTCAGAAGCTGAAAGGTTCATATGTATTTTGTGACATTTTACATGTACAAACTCAAGGTTATGTGGTTCCAAATGGCATGATAACAAATGTGGAGAGCCTGGTTAACCATCACATGTACCCGATAATACAAGTGCGATGTATTTCTCCCTGCTGTCACAGGTTGTTTTATAAAATTGAAGTAAGCAAAAAAAATTGCAGTTGCTCTTTCTGTGTCCTCTAGCCATCTTTATGCGAACATGTCATCATCTTGCTGCCTTATAATAGGCAGGCCTTGTATTACTCAGAGGATAATGGTGTCAGTGTGCCCGACACACACACACACACACACGAGCCACAGGGGCTCTAGCAATAAGCCCTGGCAGTTCTGTCAATGCATGTCTGTCCTGCTGAAACCCTAGCTGGGAAGCTGTGGATCAAGCTGAGTGCACAAACGAAAACAATTCATCCTATACTGAGTTTGTTATTTACAGTATTTGTTTGCTCTGTGATAACATTCCTGTGTTGTGTCCCATTAATCAAGAAGTCAATGACCTGCAGCCAGAGATGAAAAGACTATTGGGGTATGTAGTTGGGAAGATATGTGGGTTATGTCACATGTATTGATTAAAAAGAGATGGAATCAATGTTAGACATTGTACCATCACTCTGGCATGCAGAAGTGCTCTTTGACTTGCCATACACAGTCAAAATGGGGACAAAATGACATGCAAGATGAATGTAGAAGCTGCAAATAAGAAAGGATGCATGCATCATTAGCACCAAACCACTTCACTTTTTGTGGAAAAAGCAGGCTGTACATTTCAGACGCAGGTCTTAGAGGTGTGTGTGTGGGAGTAAAGCATCTCTTGAGACTTTTAAGGGATTCACAGCAGAATGCTTGAATGTGATTTTTTTTTTTTCGGCTGTAAGATGTTAAAAATTCTGGATAAACAAATTATGATGAAACTCGCTCAATCCAAAGAGACGCTGAGTAGCCACTGACCCAGATCCTGCAGTCATTGCTCTGCATTACTCAGCGTGGCTGTCTGTCTGTCTCCCTCCCCTGCCAGGCATAGTTTCCATCATGACTTTGGCTGCCCTGGCCTATGAGCGCTACATCCGGGTGGTCCATGCACAGGTGGTGGACTTCCCCTGGGCGTGGCGGGCCATTGGCCACATCTGGCTGTACTCTCTGGCCTGGACTGGGGCTCCTCTGCTGGGGTGGAACCGCTACACGCTTGAGATCCACCAGCTGGGCTGCTCCCTGGACTGGGCATCCAAAGACCCAAATGATGCCTCCTTCATCCTCTTCTTCCTCCTCGCCTGTTTCTTTGTGCCTGTGGGCATCATGATCTACTGCTACGGCAACATCCTCTATACAGTGCAAATGGTGAGTCCTGCAGATGTGTTTTTCTGCTCAGTTGTTAGCATGTATATTAAATTATGAATGAGTTAAACAAATAAACAGACTGAATTTCACAGACCTGTGAATGAAAAGTTGCTGATCAAGATCTTTGGACTAAAATCTGGGAAGAAAACAGTAATCGTAACTGTAGAAAATGACAAGTATACTTGCAATCATCACTTGTTTTTTTATTTTTACTCTCCATCTTTTTTTTACTCTCCATCTTCTGCTCTCATCTTTTTCTCCTCTTCCAACAATCCCATGGCTGTCATCTGTAAATTTTCAAACAACAGGTCAACTGCTTTAAGCATCTACAGTCTTAGAGACACTTCAAACCCTTTCAGGCTCCAAAAACTCTCCTCTTAACTGCCATGTCAGCTTTTTTTAGTATTTGGATTTCAATTACAATTTAACAACTAAAGTCTTAACTGATACAGTATTTGAACTTCTAAATTTATATAAAATGTTGAGCATACATACATTTTCACTGAAAAAAACTCACCCTTTTAATCATCAATGTTAAGTGAAGTTTTACATATTCTGAGCTTTATTACTTTTCGCCGAAGTCTGCACAGATAGGAACACTGCAAAGTCTTCTGGGTTTTCATTGTAATGAAAAGATTCTCCTTGACCCTCACTGGTCAAGTGCTGCCTTTCACTCCCCTTTCATTACGGACTCCATTATCATAATATGCTTCTGTGCCTTCAAGGCCATTCCTATTCTGTAGAAATCATTGAAAAGCTCATGCTCTTTACTGAGTCCAGAGTGTAGAAAGTGCAGAATTAACTGTCGCTGATGTCATCAGCCACAGAAAACGGCCTGGTTATACATGTCATGTGAGCAGACTGTCAGGATGTGAGTTAAGCCTGCTCATTAAAGATCCCTGCAAAAACAATAAATCGAGTATTTGTAATAGAAATGGGAAGCCACAAGATTCTCAGATCTGTGTGCATCTGTATCATCTTTAGCTACGAGCATTGTAGAACAGATGGCTGCTAAAGTGGTTGATGAAGAAGTATGTCAACGCATGTGTTAATGAGAGGAAACCACTATGCAATTACAAAAATGACCCAAATGTCTGTCTGCATCACAATTTGGTGCAGCTGCTGTGTTTCCCTCCTTGAGTATTCACAACCTTGTGGGAAGTGTGAGCCAAGCTCCCTCAGAGCAACAAGCTCGAGCACCACAAAACTCCCTGAACACCTCAGAGGCCTGGGAGGAATAGTCACACATCCCAGCGTTTTGGGAGATGCTGTGAAAATCTTCAAAAAGAGCAACTCTGAACCCTACACATTATTTTTGGCTTGATACAAAAGCAGTTGGCCTGCTTTGGCAAAGCTGGAAAATCTCACCGTAGACATGTGAAAACCTGGAGAACAGGTGAACATTAACATGGAAATATATTGCATAGGAAAAGAAGAACATAAATAAAAACAGACCATGTGAACTCATGAATAAAAATAGAAGCTTTCAGTGATTCAGTCAGCTGCTGTAGACTCGCTGTAATCTTGAGGGAGTCTAGGAAATTGCCATGTGCTCTATTATCTCTTCTTCTTAGCTGAAGGGTCCAGTCTAACCTATAATGTCAGTCACTGGGTCTGTTACTGAGGTATAGAGTGCTGTTTTCATGAGCTGTCAACCATTACAAAGACTATGGAAACACGGCTGCATTGTGAACACTTAGAGGCAGCTGTATGGTCATAAATAGAAACATTCTCAATGCCAGGTGTCTCTTTTGCTAAAGCTGCTTTCATTATTGATTTAAAGCAATACTTTGTAACTTTTGAAGAAATAACTTGGCTTCCCCATCTTCAAATCATTAGATAAAAGCCACCTTTTTCCCAATTCAGTACACAGAGAGGTTTATCTGCTACAGTCTTGCCTTGTCTGGTATGAGCTTGGTGGCGAGCTTTATTAACTGTGGGTGTATATTGCACCTCTGACTTTGTTCAGTTTTGGCTGTTTGTGCTACTGTTATATTGCATTTTGCATTACCCTTGTTACTCATAGCAAGTTCAGGAAAACTACAAATCTTTTTTCAAAGTTATTTCACATTAAAGAGTGCATAAGAGAAAAGAAAGATTTTCTCCAATGTCAAGTTGGTGAGACAGTGTACAAAATACAAAGATGCCTCTTTTCTTGTCATAAAAAGAACTCGTTTCTTACTTTGCTAGTTCCTGTTCAGCTGTTTTTTTAGGGTTTGTTGTTTTCTGCCACTACTGCTCTAGTTCTCTATTGCAAAGTTCAGTTTTTGTAATAGACCTGCTGCAGTAGAAAACTGCAGCATTCAACGCAGTTGCAGAGGATGTGTTGTTGTTCCTAAGCTAGTTGTTGAAATCCCTTGCAGAGTCACAAAATAAACCACAAGCATCCTGAGAAGATAAACAGGATGAGAAAATGAAAAGACATTTCTGTACTCAAAATAATGTTTACTTTCTTAGATTTTTCTCCGTTCTTTTGTTGTCTTTTATGAACGTAAAACTTCTGTTGTTTTTATAAAATACAAAAGTTTTACATTTTCAAGACACTTAAAAAGGAAAAAAGAAATCTGAGAAGAATAAATATTTTTTGTATGTATTGCTTCCTGTTCTTAGACATTTACAACTAGTGACAAGCCATTACAAATAGGCATAAGTAGTCAGTCCTGGGGGTGACCCAGTTAAACTCCAAACTTCAATCCAAACCAGCAATGGTTGGGTCACAAAACTGCCCTCTGATTTTAAGTCCTGTATCTCACTAATGATAGCATCTTATCTCTGTCTCTTGTAGCTGCGCTCCATCCAGGACCTCCAGACCGTCCAGATTATCAAGATTTTGCGGTACGAGAAGAAGGTGGCTGTCATGTTTTTCCTTATGATTTCCTGCTTCCTGTTGTGTTGGACGCCCTACGCTGTTGTGTCCATGATGGAGGCCTTTGGCAGGAAGAGCATGGTCTCTCCCACGGTGGCCATCATCCCTTCTTTCTTTGCCAAGTCCAGCACAGCCTACAACCCTCTCATCTACGTATTCATGAGCAGAAAGGTTTGTAGTCATATAGTTCTGTGAATACTAGATTAAAATCTCTAGTAAAGAATGTTTTATGCTTGCATGACAGAGTTTTTAATTTCTGGGTAAACCTAAACACCCGCATATAATGAGACAACAGTAAACCATGTACCCCTCCAGCACTAATTTCTTGCTCTGTGTATTTGGTAAAGGTGGCATCCATTAAAAAAAAAAACATTATTGCTGAGCTCAGGGTTTGCTGATGTCTAAAATACTATACACTGCATTGTCTGCAGAGCTCTGATTGGCCACTTACTGTGTGTTAATTTGATTTTTTTTTTAACCTCCAGTGACCGACGCTGAACTCAGAATTAAATATAGACAAATAGGGCAGATCAATAGTGTCTCATTTAGGGGTGATAGTTTGTTCTCCACTTCTGCTGCTTCAGTTTTCAGTTTAAGATGAAAAAGGGTGTCAGATTTTTTTTATAACTGTAAAAGAACTGGTACTTCAAGAACATTTAGAGGGCATTTTATACAAAACAGTGCATAATTTAATTCCCCTGTACATTTTTAGGTAGAAGTATGCAAAATGAGGGGTTAAATTAAAATTAATTGCATCATAGTACGTTTTTCTGTGCTGTGATACCTTTTTTCCAACCCCTATAGCATGCATGTTTTGTAAGTGTAGGAGTAAAACTGTCACCTACACTTGCCTCAGTGTGCTGGCATCTTTAGAGGCTGATACCTTGTAGGAAAAGGTGTTATTTCATCCATGTGTTAAATACCATCCTTTTATCTCTCCCCTGTGCTTCTCCTCCAACTCATCGTCTCACAGTTTCGGCGCTGTTTGCTCCAGCTTCTCTGCTCGCGCCTCTCTTGGCTGCAGCGCAGTCTCAAAGAGCGCCCCCTGGCTCCAGTCGAGCGACCCATACGACCAATCGTCATGTCCAGGGCGTGTAGCTCCAGGGACCGACCCAAGAAGAAGGTGACCTTCAGCTCCTCCTCCATCGTTTTCATCATCACAAGTGATGACTTCCGCCACCTGGACGTGACCTCCAGGGCTGGAGATTCCACACAGGTTAATGTCATTCAAGTGAAGCCATTGTGATCCAAAAGAACTGGACTTCTCACCCCACCACTCAGTATGCCTTAGGACCTTACATGCAATTCTAAGCCAAATGAATCCTGTCTGACCTCCCTGAACATTTCTGCGTGAAAAGTTACACACTTGTTATAACTGATTGTAAATATCTAACTCTCAGCCTCAAGACCTCAACTAAATGTTTTTCTTGACAGTGTTTTGTCTAAGCAGGTATAATGAAAGTGTGACATCCTCATCTAACATCCCCATGTGGTGATAAAAGTACATAATGATGTAGTTAATAACTAGAATTATGTTTCTCTTGAAAAAAAAAAAACACCCTTATTTGCCACACTGTGTATTTGTGTTGAATTGGTAGAGGCCAGCAGTGTTATAGACCTGAGTGTGGATCAACATGTGACGGCAGATCATTTTTGGTTGGTACCCAACTGCAAATGTTATGAATGGAAAATAAGCCTTAGTTCCTTAAACCATAATACACAAACTGACATTGTTGTGTATGGATTCAATAAAGATATCCTATTTTAAGCTACCCAGCTTGTGCATTTTATCTCATTTCAATTTAAATAACATGTGTGACGAGAGCAGTCGCTGTGAAATGACATTTGGGGGATTTATATGTATGAGGGCTGCAGCGGTGTAATTAGATAAAAGGAGATGAGACTGGACCCCAGTATGCCCCAGTAAGACACTCCTTTCATAACCTCCTGGGCTGTCAGCTATGAATAGAATTGATGAATGGATTTCCATAGATGATTAAACCCTTGTTCGTTGAGAATGTGTGAGTGAGTGAGTGATTGAGTGAGAGAGTGAGTGAGTGAGTGAGTCGGTGCATGGTCTCTGTGTTGATTCTGTTTTGGCTTAACATTATGGAAAATACACTTGTTTGCTTTCTTAGTGCCAAGAGTTAGATGAAGAGATCAACACCACTCTCTTTATTTGTTAGCCAAATGTGAAGCTAAATATAGCCATGAGATAATTAGCTTAGCTTAGCATTAGGACTTGAAACAGCTAGCCTGGCTGTGAAACAGGGTTCTCCACATATTGTTTCTGGCAGAAGTGTGCAGCTAAATTAGGTGCGTCTGTGTTCAAGGACGTATGTGAAAGAGGACAAAGGGAACAAGAGCAAACTGATTTGCAGCTTTTAATTGTGTAAACAGGATCTATTTGCACAAGGTTGCATATTGCCACAAGATGCATCGAGAGCCCTTTGTTCTTACAGCATCTTCAGAGTCGGTTTGCATGATTAAAGACTGAAAATCAGACAGTGTGCTCCCTCCTGATACAAGATATAACATTTTAATTATTTAGATCTATAGGTGTTGCTAGCCAGGTATTCTTTTGCCCTTGGACAGCCTGGCCAACTATTTCCTGTTGTTATGCTAAGCTAAGCTAACTGCCTGCTGGCTGTCGCTTCATGTTAAAAGGAATGCAGTAGGTTAACACCTATGTTAATGTTGTTAACACAAATTGTTCCTGCACGCCCAAGTGGCCAAAAAATGTTAATGCAAGTTGAAGAATTTGTTGAAAGATTTGAAAAGCCACAAAAAGTCTCTCACTTTGCATAAAGTACAAATGGAGCCAACGACAAATTAAAAGTCTCAAAGTAACTATAAGATGATATTCATTTGCAATTCATGCAAAGGAAGCCATATAAACTAATACAGCATGTACCCTTGCTCTTACACTCTTCCTTTAATACTGACATCCTTGTATAAACATGAAAAATTGAGCAAATGATGATGGTGCAGGACAATAATCATATAATCAAGACTGAAGAATCACCTCTTGGGCTTCTTCAGTAAAACCATCATCAGCTCAATACTAATGAAATGCTATTATCAATCATTATGACGGGTACAAGTTACGACAATCATTATAGAACATTAATTTGCCTGGCAGAGCCTTTATTCTGTTCATTAGAGGATTAAATGAAACTTAAATTAAAATGTGGACTATCTCTGTTCATTCTAGTGTTTGATGCTCCAGTCTTTGCACTTGTCTGTCCAATCAGAAACAGTGCTCACAGGGTCCTGAGGGCCATGAGCTTGTTCCACATTTTCTCAGCAGGAATGATGAGCTTGCTCATATCTGGAGGATTTTTAATGAGCAGGTATGAGCCTCCAAAAACAGCCCCTGCAGCGCTGAACAGCAGGCCACGGTTTATCACCTGTGAAAACAAATAAAAAACACCAGAATGTAAGACTTTGTAAGTGTGTTTCTATTTTGAAGGAAAATCAATCTTTTATAAGTACATAACAACAAAAAAGAAAAAACCCTGTCGTGCTTTTACTTTCTGTTATATATTTTATTATTACTTTATTTTTATGTTGATGCCATAGTTTTAGATTACTTCGCAGAAAAGAAGTGGCATGTTACTGTAAATTTGATGAGAATTCCTGACTGAGGACTCATTTTAATTGGTACAAGTTAAAGATTAATGAAGGCAATGATGTTTAAGTAAGTTAATTCCAGTTAACTAACTACAGTATTGCTTTTAGGTTTCCCCTTCTCTCGTGTGCCTTGCTTGTTCTCTCTGTCCGTGTTCGCTTGTCTGGGCATGGTGCTCCAACATCCTCCTGCCATCAGTCACCTGCCTCCTGCTGCCAATTAGCCTGCACACCTGCAATCAATCCACCAAAAAAGTTCCTGCAGTTTTTATTCCTTGACTCGCTAGATTTTTCAGCTCCTGCTTGCACCACACCAGTTAGGATCCTCCTTGTATGTTTGATAGGGCATTTACTAATCATGTGTCTACCTATTCAACAGGTACATCCATTAGTTGTGATCAGTCTGTCTGCCTTGACCGGTCATTTACTCAGCCCTTTCTGCCTGTTTGAGATCTCCAGAACTGCACATCACACATTTCCTCACTCTAACTATGTCTGAGACTTGCTTTTTGGACCGTCTCCAGCACAACCTAAAACTAAACCGATAAAATCTGTCCACATATAAAAATATTACATAGAATTAAAAGTGATGCAATAGAGAGCAAGCAAATCAACAAGAGTGGAAATAAAGCTTCCAAGCATAAATAAATATTTCATTGGGTTTAATGTAGCTTGTTTTTTGCTTTTTGAACAATCTCTTCAAAGAAAGGAAAATTATCAGGATAGATTAATGCAACACAACCATCTACTCTCAAATTACTCTCTGAGTGCGAGACATCTATTTTCTCTGCTTCCTGTTTGTTTTGATACAATTATTTTAGGGCCGGGACTTTAACGCGTTAATTTCGATCAATTAATTATAAAGATTTTAACGCGATAAAGATTTTAACGC
>JAQMCX010000003.1:5661822-5721441 GCA_029814765.1 Acanthurus leucopareius | reverse complement strand
CCCCCCCCCCCCCCCCCCCCCCCCCCCCCCCCCCCCCCCCCCCCCCCCCTGCAGTGAGGATATGTGTGGTGAGTACATGGGTGCACATGCATGAAATCTGTAACTATTTACCTGACAAAGGTCATCAGCCCTGTTTCAGCACTCCAATCCTGCAGTTTGTGGTCAAAGTTCAACTTTGTGTTTGGATATGTCTCTGCCTCTGTGGGAGTGAAGTGTTACAAAAGAATCTTACATGACAGATTTGGGCCTGACATAACGCTGGCAGTTTATTGTGACAGGTAATATTTTGTTAATATGCACAGGAAACCTTCACAAAAATGCAGGAAGAGCACAGTCTGTCAGCAAACAGTTCAATCAATTCCCCGCTGAAGACGAATGACCTCCTGCTGATTAGTATGAATCTCATGAACAACACGACACAGCAGTCGATGTTTCTGGTTTTGTGAAAACCACTGTTTAGGTTGTCACACTTCACAAAATCTCTTCATCTCATTCCAGGAGTCTGGATAGACCCTGATAAGAGCAACTGCTTCACTATCAGCCTCTTTTGCAGCGCGCACAGGCAATCTAATTAAACAAAGGCCTATGCTGTCGCACATTATCTGCAAGCGTACACTGAGGCACTTCATTAAATATTAGGCAACATCCTATTAGACTGAAAAGACTGACACATCCCCTGACGTCCTCATGCAGTTTAAAGACTCCCGTGAAGCTAATGCACAGGGAGTATCTGCAGTGAATGAGGCTTAGCTAACTAGCAGCCTAACGTAGGACAATCAGCAGAAAGAAATAATATTTTAATAACTTGGAGCTTTGTGTAGACTTCATGAATTAAGAATACATTTAGGATTATGGGCTTTAAACTTGGTTAAGGCTCTCGAAAAAATTAGAAGAGTATGTATTAATAGGCTGACTATGAATTATGTAGTTTGTAAAGTGGAAAACTGAGTGTTTAAAGCATTATACATAGTCTAACATTTAAAGGAGAAAATAACACATAAAGTTATTTTGCTTGTCTTATGAGGACCAGTGGAGAATAGGTGAAATTCAGAAAACAGAAGTTGTCATTGTTATTTGGTTATAATTTGGGTATTTTTGCATGTATTTCATAGTGTTGTGTTTCCAAAGATTTTTTTGGCTAAATTATAAAAAAAAAAAACAAAAAACAGCATCAATGACAAAATATAAAAAAAACACTACTATGTTCTTACCTGTAAGCAGCTCTTTATTCAGATTGGCCCGGTCGACTGACAGGATGTACTGAAAACAGAATCTTTATTTTAGTGTACTGCCACATAAACTACAGCTTCACAAACAGAACTGTAGCACTGTTCATTTCAATGGTGACATGAAGTCTCTGTAGTTTGTACTCTGTTTCATTTACATTTATAATCTGCATGCATTTACTGTCTTGTATTTTTCATTTTACTCAACCGTGTAAGTTCCCATGAAATTAAGGATCCCTGCCAAATCTGCAGCAGTGTAATTAAAAATGACTATTTTCAGACAGACTGACTAATACATGCAACTAATAAGGACACATTTTATGCTGATATACAACCCTCATTTCTGTTATGTGACAAAAAATTCACTCTGACTACATAAAATGTCAAGTGTACTGGTCCTCATCACTTCAGCTAACATACCTCTGTGTGTGCACACATATTGCTGTTCTTTTGTTTGTTTCTTTTGTGTGGGTGCTTATGAAAACATTTATAGGTAGATGCAAGGTTGGCACAAGTGGCAAAATAAAGATTTCATTCATCAAACTGGCTCAGCATACAGTGTGTGTCAATGAACAACCAAACACTTGTAACTTAGATGTAGCAGATGTCATTTTCAGAAATAAATGGGAAATATAAATGGTACCTTCTATATTGCTAAGACCATTCATGACAGAGTTCACCTGAAACACAAACTAACAAGATGTGGTAATACTGCATAGGCATGCGTATAAAAGTCCAATCTAAGATATGTTATCAGTCTTAACTACTAGGCCACTGTTTGAATGTCTTTTTGTATGACTTTGTTTCAAGACAATTAAGAATGAAGTGTTGGCATTAATTCAAACCACAGATATGTGAAATTTGTAAGTTTCATATGTATACATTTCTATGAAAGTAAAGTAGTTTAGCTTAAATATGACTTTAATTATGGGGAGGATGGGACGGCAGTGAAAAAACAGTTAGGTTAGACAGGTTGGTTGAAACAGGTTGGTTGAAACAGGTTTGTTGAGCGCCTTAAAGCACTTGCCTCCAGTTTTTACCAACAAAACTGTTTATTTTTAAGGAGGAATTTTTTCAAACCATATTTGTGTTGACAAAACTGAGTATTTACAACCCAAACTTGATCTTTTTCTATCCTCAACAGGTGTTTTATTGTGTTAAGCCTAACTAGACATTAACAACAGTCATAACCTAAAAATTTTGAATTGAAACGTAAATAAATATAAAGTTTCAACATAACCCTGGTTAGCAAGGACATACTCGACACTTACTCTAGCAGTTATGCACATAAGAGCAGGACCTCCTTCTAGCAAACAGTTAATATTGCTTTTACATCACAGAATATAAAAAGGGGACTATGTGTCACTTATATAATATTCTGACATTTGCTTTGTGTGACACAATATATATTCACATGCAACAGAGGCGAGCTTACCTGGCCTTTCTTGCCATAAGGGATCGGGGATTGTTTCCCACTCAGAGAATGAATCATTCTTGAATGCATGGGAATTCCCTTGGAGACAATCTGAGAGAAAAATATCAATAAAAGGGGTTTTACTTTAAAAATGACAAAATGGCACAAGGATGACCATTTCTGTATAGAGTTGTACTCGGCATTTACAAAAACCATCTTTTCAGTCTTCATTTTTTAGTGGTCTGAGTGGGACAGGGTATCCAGTTGTAAAGCAAAAGTTATTTTCACTGGTTGAAAAGCCATGCAAGTTTAAAAAAAAGGATGCGATGCAGAATTTTCAGACACATACACCATGGTAACTGCTAATGTGAACCAACAAAAAGACTGCTGACATCGGACACAAGAATAAAACATCTCAGATGCAGCTGGGCACAAATAATGTCTCATTATTAGAGATGCTGCTAACCAAAAAAATGGGTTTTCACTTGCTTACCTCCACCCTGGTCTCTGATGTGTGGTATGAGAAGACATATACAGTAACAAGGCAATATTTAATGGATGACCAACTAAAAAATATTCTATTAATTTGTTTCTTTTCTTTCTTGATACATAAACATAAGCAAGGCAGGGTAACAATGCCTTTGCAGTCCTGGGATCAATGCCACTGTTCTCCATTTCCACTTTGTAAGTCAAAGAGTGGATAGTTTGATCAGCATACCTTCTCCTCCATTCCAACATGCCTCAGTGCTTGCCGGCCTCTGTGAGACAAAGCCAGATTGATGCTTCTCCCCTTCACAATTTTGGCTTGCCGGATATCTAACCAAAGTACAGCACATGTTTCAGTCTTACCTTTGAGAAATTGTGGTTAACTATTGAAACAGAAAAGTTTATTTTCACCTTAATGTGTGTGTATATTTCAGTAATATTGTAAATTTAACGTGTGGTCCTTTTCCTCTGAAGGAGGAGTGATGTTTCACTGACCTAAAAAGGTTGGAAATGGAGCTTTAAATACTGTACCTTCCCGAGTTTCAAAGAGCTGCACATCAAAGCCTCTTCTGGCAAAGTAGCAGGCATTCAGTGCACCAACCTAAAAGGTGAAAGGTTATAAGGTCAGCTCTTTGAAAATCCCTGTGCTTTATCTCTCAACTCTACAATATTAACACACTCATGCCTAAAATCTCTGCAACACTCTTGCAACCTTATTTCCTAATCCCACACTTCTTTACATGGAATGTAAATCATATATTTTCCTTTAAAGGCCTTTCTAGGGCTGTCTCCTTCTAAGAGAGGGCAGTTGCCTTGGAATATGTCAATATGCAGTCAGAAGAAGAAGAGACAATAGGAAGTGTACAATGAATAAATTATTCACTTTCATTTTCTGTCTTACCAAACCACCGCCCACCACAGCTACAACTCTTTTCTTCGGTGATCTGTCAGTTGGTTTCTCCATTGCGCTGATGGCTCTCTGGTGGTCCGATCTTTCTATATGTCCAGTTCAAAGTGACTTACAGAAGTATTGAGTAAAGGTTTGAAAGAGGAGGAGCAGTGCGGGTCCCATAAAAGTCACTCTCCTCATCAGTTCCCCTTTCAGAGCAAACACACGCGACAGATAACTGAGGAATTTCCAAACACCGCTCTGGTGTCAAGGCCTAAACTAGACACTTATGTACTTGAGTCAACTTATTTGGATGTATGTACGCAATTATGTCAGAGAACATCCCTATTTGTCTGACGCATAGTAAATCTGCAGGTGCAAAACCACGAAAAGACCCTTTCACGTACGACCTGCTATTGGTAGTTAAAACTCTCTGCCTAGCCGTTATTTTATGAAAGAAAATAAGATCATTAGAGGTAAATTATTATTTTCTAGGCGTCATGCGCAATGTCAGGAAATGACTAAAAGAATAAATTCCGACTGTCTTGAGTAATCCTTGATAAACAGCACTGAAATGCCCAAGTAAAGAAATCAGTCGCCATCTAGTGGCTTAATGATGTCAGTTTTTTCAGTCATGATATAACCACATCTTATGCACACATGCACGCAAATTCAAAGAGCGTATGTGCAAAACAAAATCTATATTATTATCGATTACTATAATTAAAGTAGGAATAAACAAGCACATTTGATCCGTTGGTTCAGTCTTCTTTTGACTAACTGTTATAAAATCCAGTCGTCACCCGTTAGCCTGTACTTTTTACAGATTCAACTAGAGAACGAATTTCAACCAATAACTTGATTCAGAGAAATCATGGCAATTTTCAAAATACAGCCTCTCTAATTCATCTTTCAGTGGGCTATGTTCGGTGTACAATACTGAAAGAAACATCTCTTACTGTAGTACTTTTTCTTGCTTACGTAAAAAATACATTTTTTCAAACTAGGCAGTTTAATTATGACATTAAGCAACACTTTTTTTCTGAGTGGTAGATTTCTTATTTTAGATTTTGAGCTTATACATTTCAGGTAAAGGGATGTCTGATTAAAGTACTGATACGTTATCTGTATCGCCATTTAACTACTGGCGAAATTTATTTTTTTTAACCAAAGGAAACGCCGAAATGCGTAAACTACTTATAAAATATTTATTTAAATAATTAATTTCATTAAATAACTTAATAGTTATCAGTTCTATAAATATCCAGCTGTTTGCGGCTGATCGCACAGGATATCTGATACGCTGATCAGATGACCAAGACCGTCACGATGAACGTATCAAATTGGCACATCACTCCACTCAGGCTTTCCTAATCGATATTAGAGTCAGTGCCTCAAGTTAAATATAGGAGTACACTTGATGGTTTCCTGCACTACGGTCACTTTATCTTTAGCTGTCAAATCAATAGTCAATTTCGGGATCATATGTAGGAGTATAAATTGATTGCAGAATTGATAACCTACCATGCTAAATGAAGCTCTTTTCTATGTTCGATTGGTTTTTCCTGGTTAAACATGGCGCTGTAAAAGGCAAGGTTTGTTTTTCATGGCTGTAAAGTATGTTTAAGTGCTTTAACCGTACGGCCCAGTTTACGAGATATCTCCAGTCAGCAGGAAACAGTTTTTCTCTTTACCAAGATTTTAGGTAAGTGCCGTCGGGCAAATGTAACCTGGTTTTCTTAAAATATATTATTTTCACACCAGATGGTAGGCTTTAGCTAGCTAACGTTAGCTATGCAGCCGGGCCGTTAAAGCCGGGCTACTGACCTAGCGTGAAGTGAATGTTAAGCTCTCTGGCTAACTTAGACTGAAACAGTTAGCTACGTTGCTACTTAAGGTGGCAGCCAAAGACATTTAGAGTGCGGGACTTCGTCATTATTCGGGAAATTGTAAAACATGTCTCAACAGCAGGGACATAAACGTAACATAAAAAAATGACAAACTAACAACACTGACGCTTGAGTGCTCCCCCCTCTTTCTGGAGCTTTTGATGCTAACTTAGCAAGCTAACGCTTGATCGCCTCCTGTGAATGGGATTAACGTTGTTTTGTAATTTATACGGAGTGATACGACGGGGTATTTGCTGTACTTTCAGAGGTAAAATATAATCCAAATTTACGCCTATTACAGAACAAAATTAAAAAAATAGTAAAACTCAAGTTAAAAAACGGAACTTTAATGTACGAGAATATAGTCGCAATTAAAAGTTATTGTAATAAATTCATTATACTAAGAGATGTAAGGGTTGTAATTTACGACAGTAAGGCTTAGATTATAATACTTCTTCGTAGTAAGCAGATCTGAGCAGTCAGTCTTTTTTTAAATTTGTGACCCTGAAGTTAACTATCACGCTTAAATAGTGCTAGCTCCAGCTACTGCAAAAAATGGCAGTTGTTGTAGCAGGTCAGTGGCAGCACATTTTGCTACCATAAGTGCCAGGTTTCAGCAGCACTAACCTGATCTTATTTGTAGAAAAAATAAAAGCATTCACATGATGTAACTAGATGTGTTTTATTTCAGCAGCTGGAGCCCTGCAAAGACCCAATTTCCTTAAGATAACCGAGTCCAGAATTCAGTCATTGCATCAGAGAGTGAGTACAGCTCAGCGAATAATATGAAAGGCAGTCCAAATCTTCCTTATCTTTTAAGCTGATGCACAGTTTGTGTCTGTCTCTGCTTTGCTCTGCTGATATATTAGTATCCAAGGGGCAACTGTATGAGCTCTTTATTGGGGGTGGAGAAGTCACAGTAACAAAAGATAGCTTCGACCTGGTTTTCAACTTGGAAAGTTCTCCTCTTGGAAAACTGGTCACTTCTGATCAAACAAAAAAAAATGCATCAGTGTGTGATCTATTGCTCACATAATCAAATCACTGTCTCCAGTGGAGTTCAGTGGAGGGCTATTTGGTGTGCTGTGTTTTAAATTTAGTAAATACACAGAAAGTACTAAATATGTCAGTTTTGTCAGACAAGTACATGACATGAAACTTATTAATATTTTTTGATGTCCTTATGCTCCTACCTTTCCCTCAGTTGCTGAAATCTCTCAACCAAGGACAGCCTCCTTGGTTAACTACACTAACCTATACATATGATTTCCTCTGCTGCAGGCTGGTGTCATCCTTGCCACTCAGAATGACTGATCCGGCTGTAAAAAGGGTGGTAAGTGACATAATTCGCTCCCCCGAGGACAAACGGGTGTACAGGGGCCTGGAGTTTACTAATGGCCTGAAGGCCATACTCATCAGTGATCCAACAACGGACAAATCTTCAGCTGCTTTAGATGTCCAGATAGGTAAAGGTCTTTTTTGATAGCTGTTGTGATACCAGGTATTCGCTTGTTTTTCCTCTTCAGGACCCCTATCCCACAGTTTTTGACAGCAGAGAAAATATGAAAAATATACAATTATTTTTTGTCCTCTTGGCTATTAAAATGATCTACATTATAGATCCACATGTAGGAGCTAAAACCTTATTAACTGTTGTTCTGTGGACATTTTTAATATTCACAGGTTCTTTATCAGACCCAGCGAACATCTCGGGTCTTGCGCACTTCTGCGAGCATATGCTGTTCCTGGGAACAAAGAAGTACCCCAAGGAGAATGAGTACAGTCAGTTTCTCAGTGAGCACGCAGGCAGCTCCAATGCCTTTACCAGCGGAGAGCATACCAACTATTACTTTGACGTGTCGCATGAACACTTGCAAGGAGCACTGGATAGGTACTTTCCTGTTCATATGGTGGGATAAGTTTTGCCCTGTAGTAAATAATTTATGTGTCATATCTTAAATATATCTCATCTATGTCCTGCATTTTTTTTTTGAAGGGGAGGGAGGGGGGCAGCAATATCAATTTATGTAGTATTGCACCATCCAACAATGACTTGATTGAATTTCAGTCAAATTCAAATTTAGTCAATTAGTCTCTGATTTTCTTCTTTAAAACACTATATTTCATAAAAGCATATTGTCCAATTAAGAAATATGTCTTTAGTGCTTGTTTATCCGTCAGTATGCAGTGGTCCCCTTGGAAGTTCAGGTGTTAATTCAAGTAAGCTGCTAGGTCACTGTTTGTCAGTCTTTGGTTACCAGACCCAGTTTCATTGTGCTCTCTTTTGTAACCTCCAGTATAGTTTGTACCCCCACTCAGGCACTGGATGAGACTGATGTCCTCAGCCTTGCAGGTGGGGGGGTGGGGGTGGGGTGGTTGCTCACATGTCAACTGTGGCGGTTTAAAGAGGACATTCAGGCAGTGTCAGAATATAACCTATTGGGATAAGCTTACCTACTTATAAATGAATAATAGTCTAGAAGGCACCTGTTTATGTGTCATAGGCTAATTGTTCCCCTGCAGCAGTAAGTTGTGAAGGCCATCTGGACTGTAGTTGTGGGAAAGAACAGTGGAGAGTATATTCAAATACTGATTATTTTGTATCTTCATAAGAATAGACAGTGTCTGAAAGGATCATATGCGTCATTTGCTGGTTTGCTGATGTTATGCTTTCTCAGTAAATAGCACATTGAAATATTTGTAAGAAAACAGACATTTTTTAACCCCAACATTTTTGTGATAAACTAAAGAATAACAGAAGCACCATGTACCAGAAATACATTACATTTCTCTTCGTCATGGTTTGATTGTTTTACAATACCATTTTATTGACCTTATCAACCAGGTGCTGCAACAGAGGTACATTTTTAAATCACATTTAACAAGGATTTTAGACAAAGCTTGGAACAATATGCTTACGTTTGCATAATTTTACATATATATAGCATTAACTGACCTTGGGTGGGGCTTTAAAAACATTCAAGTTTTTTGTTTGCTTGTCATTTCTTCTATTTGCATGGCAGTTGCTCTCATTTAGCACTTATGCAAATGTATTTTTCACTGTGTCCCACTCCATGTTCTTTTCTGTGTGTACAAAAGGTCCAACACATCAGCTATTCCAGTTTAAACCACAGCAGTATTAGACTGCCAATGAAAAAGCCTGTCTAAATATTAGGAATTACAATAGTATTTAGCATCTAAAATTTGATCCCTCATACTGAACTGTACTCTCTGACGTTCCTTTAATTGTGAACTTTCGATCTCGGTAGGTTTGCCCAATTCTTCCTGTGCCCATTGTTTGATGAGAGCTGTAAGGACCGGGAGGTGAATGCTGTGGACCATGAGCATGAGAAGAACCTGATGAATGATGCTTGGAGGCTGTTTCAGTTAGAGAAGGCCACTGGCAACACGAACCACCCCTTCAGTAAATTTGGAACAGGTAGAAAATCTCTAGCATTACCACTGATGCTCACTTAAACTGCACATTAACATATTATTTAATTGTGACCTTCTGCTTGTTGCAGTTTGCCTCTATTCATCTCTCTTGGTGTACACATAAACACAGCTGAAGTGGTACTTGTCAGAACACTAGATGTTCAAACAAAGCACCTTGTATTTGGTAGATGATGTGATCACATACATCTGGGAACAGTCCACTGGCGTATTTGCATAAAGATAATAATAATGTTGATCTGAATTCAGTTGTATATTTTAATATACTGATCTCATATTTCACCACCAGTACAATGTTTTAAGAGATATTTTCCCCAAAGAGAAAAGGTGGGGGCAGTGAATTTCCAGATTTGACTGATGAAGAGTAAAACTTACAACAGTTGTGATTTCATATTGCCACCTGATGGCAGTCTTGAATTATATAATTGTCATTCCAGTTAATAATAGAAGAGGATCAGACAGTCCTAAAAGTCATTAACTCTAAGCAGTCCAACATGTTCTTATCAGGATTGATGCTATTTTTTTGTGTGCGTGTGTGTGTACACGCCTGTGTCTGTGTCTCAAAACATTTGCCATTGACACTTGACCCTGCCTTAGAAGAGCAAGATGTGGGCTGCAGTTTTATTTGAAATATGGCAGCCAAGCTGCTGGCATGAGTATTGGAGAGCTTTCTGTCACCTGGCCATCTAAACTGATCATAAAAAAAATAATTATAAGATTTAATGCCTCACAAATTTCATGTTGTAGTTCTCTAAATATTCATACAGTTACTCATACAGAAGACCATGCTGATGTTTTTTCTCTATCTATATCCTTTGTACCCTAAACAAAGAACAATGAAGCAACACTGATAATTACTAATGGATGGTTAAGATAAACTTGAAGAGTTCTATATATATTTTCATTTCATTTTATTTATATACACTTGCAAAGACTGATCAACACATTTTTATTTTGTTGGAGAGAAGTTAACAAATGTACACTACTTATGTATTCATTTCTCTTAAAGGTAACAGATTGACCCTCGAGACTCGGCCGTCCAGAGATGGGGTTGACATCCGTCAGGAACTCCTGACATTTCATTCTACTTATTACTCCTCCAACCTCATGGGGCTCTGTGTGTTAGGAAGAGGTAAGAGTTCGTTCCTCTCAAACATGATGTTTTAATGTTAAAAAACCTCACTCAGCCTTAATGTCAGTTATGCAACTTGTCAGCCCCTTGTGCTGTCCATAACTCAAGACTACAAGAGGAACAAACAATGTAGGTCATGAATGACTTGACATGAATGCCCAAAAATCATTATATTTACAGTTTTATTCAAATAGTATTAAACAGCAATACAACATATTTTTTATATTGTTAAACATAAACAAATGAGACTGTTGTCAAATCAGAGCAGCATCTAGTATTACTAGCATTCTGGTATGACTTGAAAGTTAGTCCATATACATTATGTATATGTCTATCCTACACCCCTTTTCCCTGTTTTCCTTTTTTTGCATTTTGTAGCTTCACTACATGGTAAAAATGATTAATTGTTAATTTTTAATTATCTTTTCTTTGGACTTTTACTGCTTTCAACCTTTGTAATTTTGTGTCATTGTGAAAACTCAGCTCTGCTTCCGTTGTGGTAAATGAAACATCTCTTCTTCCTGTTTTTGCTATCCAATGTGTGAAGGACGGTTAAAGTTTCCCAATAAACTAAAGTGTATGTCGCATGATTTAAAATAAACCCATTGTTTCATTGGTCTCTCAAAGATGGGCTCACATTTTATGGCCATTACATGCTGATATCTCAGAATGATTGGTAATGATTTATAAATGTTGGGATGCCATCTAACGCCCGTCTTAATTTCAAGTTAATGATTTCCTCAACCTCCCTGTATACAATCTTCATTTTCAGTCTTTCAAATTCAGAACAGACTCTTATTAAATGAAGTGTCGTTGGCTTATCACTGGCTGAAATTTACACTTTGCTAAACCTTCTCAGCTGAATTGTACAAGACACAGACCGACAGAAGATCTTAGAAGAACATCCTAGAGGGATTAATGGCTCCAAGTGACTCCCAGATACTTACTCTGCTGAATGTCTTGTAGGGGTTTCACATAGAATAATTGACTAACAACCAACAGTCAGCACGGTGGTAGATGAATACTCAATCTGAGTTTTGTAACAGTGCAGTAATAACACAGTGGCAATGCATCTACAGAAAATATGCAGCTGGGGGCACCATCAGTAGTTGTTGACAAGTCATAGCTGTCACACAAGATTTGAACAGTGTGTGGTGCTAAAATAGCAAATATGCAGCAAGAGACGGGCAGAATGGAAAAAGTCCTGTTGAGACAAGAATTTGTTATCATTTTGGGTTAGAAAATGAAGATAGACCCCTTGCGACTCATCAACAAGTTGTCAACTTTTTGGGAGTAGTCGATGAATACTAAAATAAGGTGTTACAGCCCGATATGTGAGATCCGACTGATGCGTAAGGTCTTTATTCATTTTCCATCATGACGAACTCCTTAAGGCACTGTGAAACTGTTTTAGGAACATGTATACAAAATGAGTGATCGTCAAACAAGACAGGCGTCTAAAAAAACACAATGGCGCGGTACAAAGGTCCGCATCTGTCACACATCAACAGAACTGAACTCAAAAGAAAAACAAAGTGAAATATTGCCAAAAAAACCTCACAAACACCAAAAAAATCTTACCCGGCCCAAGCATTGCTGCAATCAGCCGCAGCTGCCTTGACGGCTGTGTTAACTATCGCTCTGAGTCAATCGGATGTATTTCAACAATCCTGGGGCAGGTAACTTCCAGATCATTTAAATATTTACGGCACAGAAAGGTCAAATAAAATAAATCACAAAAAATATTTCACAAATAATCCAACCCACATTTGCCCTTTTTTGTTGCCCTTTTTCCCTTTTTTTCGTTTTTCCTTTTTGGACACTTATACACACAACAAAATCACATTATGGCCTTTTACACTCCCACCAATCATTCATAACAGACACTACATTTATGAATGATTCTAATTCTTAAAGGACCCTACAACCTTTGAATGGTGCAAATAGGCCTTGGGTTGCATAATATGCTAGGCATTCCGAACACAAAGGTGCGTATGTGCTTTTATCACATTACTGACTTTCAAGAAGCAGCACCAATTTTTGAACTGGTCTTTCTACGACCATAAGTTTTACTCTCGAATGGGGCTTTCCCGAGTCCTTCCCTCCAACTTGTAGCTTCACTCTTCGCACTAGGCCCTCACTGTCCCAACTGCTTGCTGCAGCCAATAATCCAGAACCCATTCAACCTGAGCTCCATCTGAGTTTCACTTCTACCTTGGTGGCACACTTGAAGATGATAGTGAGATATGATGAGCTGAGTGACATGACTGTCCTTCGGCAGAATGAGTGGATGCTTGAACTCTTCACTGAGAGAAGAATGTTTAAGTCTCCCACAAACACGCAACATACCCTCTTTCAAGAATGGATCAAGATGGAAGAGAGGACTACAAGAAGGAAGACTTTCTCAGACTTAAAGCAACTTAATCTCTCCGTTGAAAGCCTGCTGTGGGACGAGCTTTATCACTGCTTCAGCAGCACCTTCACGCTCTTTGACAGTCACAACACTAGTATGACATTTCTGCTTTGAAGACAGTCTCTTGATTCTCGCCACCACCTTAAGAAGTGTTACCCAAGATGGAAGTCTTAACAGATGATCAAGAATATCTGTACAATCACAAGCTGTTGTGGCGAAGGCCTTGATGGTTTTGACCTCTGGGTCACCAACCATCAGGTCAGTTGATGGTCTGAGCTCTTCATGAACGTTCTCCTTCCATAAGAATCCAGGACCAGATAGCCAATTTGTCAAGAGGATGTCAGAGGCTCTGAGTCCTCTAGAGGCTTGGCGGCTGGATTTTCAGCTGTATCAACATAATGCCATTGGTCTGGACTGGTATGCTTATTAACTGGACCCGATTTGCCACAAACACATGAGATCTCCGTGCATCATTATTGCTGTATGCCAGAGTGACTTGAGAATCTGTCCAGAAAAACTCTTTGTCAATCTTCATATTGAGCTCTGATTTCAGCAGGACACTCAATCTGGTTGCAGTCACAGTGGCAGAGAGTTCTAAATGGGGAATGCTAGCTATCTTTGTTGGAGCAACTCTGGTCTTAGCCATGACGAGGCTGCAGTGGACCTTGTTGTCATCATTCTTGTATTTCAAGTAAGAACATGCACCGTACCCCACACTGCTAGCATCTGAGAAGTGGTGTAATTCTACTCTCACAACATTGCCAAAATCTCGTGGATGGTAACATCTGGGGATTGAGACTCCTCTCAGGTTCTTCAAACCAATCTTCCATTCCTCCCACCGTGGACGCAAGTCCTCAGGCAGGAGATCATCCCACCCAACACTTCTGCGACACAGCTCCTGCGGAATGCGCTTTCCACTCAAGACAAATGGAGCTACAAACCCCAGTGGATCATACAGAGAAGCTATGACAGACAGAATGCCACGGTGTGTATCTGGCTTGTCTTTTAAGTTTATGTTGAAGCTGAAACTGTCACTTTCAATCAGCCACTGGACACCCAACGCATGTTCCACTGAATCTGAATTTGATTTTAAGTCAAGGCGTTCTACATTTGCTGCTCTTTCAGATGGATGCACGCAGGAAAGAACTTCTCTCACATTTGTGTTGAACTTATGAGGTCTCAGGCTTCCTCTTTTGCACAGCTCTTGTGCTTCAACAATCAAATCTGAGGCCTCCTTGACTGTGGGGAAACTCACAAGCCCATCATCAACATATAAGCTGTTCTGAACAAATGATGCTGCAGCTGGATAGTCTGAATCATGTTGCTGTGCCAGATATTCAAGCCCGAAATTGGCGCTTGATCTTTTGCTTGGGCATTAGTATTAAGAGCCTTTGCTCTCTTGGGGAATTTGTCGTCATGTGATCTGAAAGCAAACAGCCGAGGAGAAGCAATGGGATTATAGGCTATATGAGCCTCCTTCTGCACAAACCCAGTAAAGCGTTCTAAGGTGGGATATTCTCCGGATGCATCAAGCTCCACAACAGTTCTGCTCCATTTGCGTACGGTCCAATCTGGTAACTTTTTTAAGAGCTTATGATTTTCTTCACTATCATTTAAAATAGACAGACCTTTGACGTGGGGCATAGCCTCTGCGCAGCGTTTTAAAAAGTCAGCGGAATCCCTGAGTGCAAGAGAATCATTTGGACCAATCTTAGGCCACTTCATGAGCTTATATTGAAAAGCTCTCTGAACAACAAATGAACTCCCATACCTGTCCCTTAAAACAGACCAGGCCTCCTGATAAGCATCTTCACAGGTCCAGAAGAAGAATCCCTCTACGGCCTTGCGTGCCTCTCCTGTGAGGTAATTTTTCAGATACAACATTTTTTCACGAGCAGGGATAGGTCGTCTATCAATTAGCGTTGTGAATGACATCTTGAAATCTACAAACTTTAATGGATCACCAGCAATCATAGTTGGTTTGGGAACAGGCAGACGATTCGAGGTAAGAGAACTTGCAATTGCTTCAGCCAAATTGGCTGTTGAACTCTGTGAAGACTCTTGCAATTGGGATGGTGTAGCTGCTGTGCTGAATTGTCTATTTACATTCATAGCTGGAGTTGTTTTGACAATAGGGACTGGGATGTTACACTCACCACCTGCATTACCTTCAATCTGATTGTATGTTGGAACACGAGCTGCAGCCACATTAACATCCATTTGGGCTTGCAGCATTTCTAGCTTTGTTTTCTCTTCCTCTAATCTCATGTCAACTTTAGCTTGCCTTTGCTTTATTTGAACCATCATTTGTGACTCATGCAGTTTCCAATCATTTTCAAGCTTACTGAGTTTAGTTTGTTGAGCTTGTATCTCCTGCATAGACTTTACTTGTTCTAATTTAGCTGCAAGATCCGCTTCTGCATCTGCTTGCTTACTTGAGGCTTTTTAGATGACTGACAAGTTGTTCAAGTTTTCAGAGAGGACACTTTCTGTGCTTGTGCCGACGAAAATTGAAAAATATTCGTCACAGTTTAAAGTCATTCGCACTCTTTCTTTTCAACTTCAGCTTTAAAAGTCGTTTTATCTGGATCCGCTTCCAGTCGTTTGCTTACAAGATCGTATATTTCTGTTAGTGTATTACAAGTATCCATTTTCTACACAATGTTGTCAGTATTTAGAGAATTGCGTTGAACACAATTTTGATTCACATGATCATATCCACTTTGAATTTGTTTGTTTATTTTCTCCAAATTCTCCGTTCAACAGAATTGCTTGAGTCATGATCTAGATTCTCTTGCTATCGCCTTCCAGGATTCATAAGGTTTAAGAAAAGCCTTTAGGTGTTTTGTAGCCGTTTCATCCCGCATTTGTTTCCTCTTCTCTGTAAGCTGCCATTCTGCCAACAGGCCTACTGGGAACGTCTTCTTGATCATCAATGGGCCTTTCATTCCCTTTTCCTGATGAGAGTTCTTCAGGATTTAAATCTTCCTCATATAAGAGGTTTCCCTTTTCTCCTGATGCTGACATTTTATACAAATTTATGCTTGACTGAATTTGTGTTATGTAAACTTAAAATAGCCAATTATAGAGTGCTATGCAATAGCCAGGCTATGCTTCGAGCCCTGAATGTCATTCCCCCAAGTCACTATGAAAGGGGTAAAATATTTTAACAACTTTAAATAATCAAATTGGCTTCAGACAAACCCTCAAAAAAGGAACTAAACAGGATTATTCAAGTTTCAAATAAAGCTTATGCCCCAAACCTCAATTTCAGTTAAAACCAATCAGCATTAGATTTAACACAAATCTTTAACATTGCAGTTGATCATTCAACATTTTATGCATAAACCTTTCATTTCATTTCACAAACATTTGAAACAAAAATATGACTTAGCTCGATCAAACATCACCGTATGCAGCAACTCAATTTGTCTTAGTACAATGAAGTCAACAATTCAGTTCGTTTTGGTAAATAAATTTACTGCAGTCTCTCACTGCACCTGTAACTTCCGTTTAAATCACTGTCAATGTTCGATCTTGCCTGAAAGCGTAGATCAAAGAGGAGCAGGCTCGCAGACTGCGACAGCAGCAGCGTGTAGCATAGCAGCATAGCAGAAGACCCAGGTGTAGCATCGAGTTTCACTGTTACAGCCCTTGGAATAACGATGCGTGAGATCCGTCTGATGCGTAAGGTCTTTATTAATTTTCCATCATGACGAACTCCTTACGGCACCGTGAAAGGGGGCATGGGAGTTGAACTGTGGTGTACTTCTTGGAGAAACTATACTACTAGTATGTCATATGTTATTATGAAATTAAATCAAAGCTGAATTATACATTTAAATTTTCTTATTTTTTTTTTACTTTTTACCCACAGAATCATTAGATGAGTTGACCTCCATGGTGGTTAAGCTATTTGGAGAAGTGGAGAACAAGAACGTGCCTATCCCAGAATTCCCTGAGCACCCCTTCCAGGAAGAACACCTCAGAGTGAGCCCGCTATTTATCTTACCATTACTTCTCACACTGTACTGTACACTCTTTACACATTTCTGCAGTTTAAGAACTTGCTAAGTGTTTATGAGATAGTTTTTTTTTTTTAAATGAAATTCTATGTTTTATATATTATTATAGTGATGTATTATTAGTATTCTAGACTGTAGATAATAAAAAAAACATCATAATGACCTTTTCTAAGTACCAAATAACAACAAGGTTTCTGTGTTTGTTGTGTTTTGTCACAGCAATTCTACAAAGTGGTGCCCATTAAAGATATCAGGAACCTCTATGTGACTTTTCCCATCCCAGACCTACAAAAGTACTATAAATCAAACCCAGGACATTATCTGGGACATCTGATTGGTCATGAAGGACCTGGAAGTTTGTTGTCTGAACTAAAATCTAAAGGTAGGTTTTATATAGAGCTCCAACATGATAAAAAAATGTTGAAAGTGAAATAGAAAATGCTGTACACAAGCTTAAAACAAGCTTGAATCAAGATCAAAACATATTGAATGGTTCACATTATCCTTTGTTCTGCCTCAAAGGTTTGTTTGACCAAAAGTTTAAACTAATGCAAGAAATAAATATTTACAAAAATTAGAGTATGTACCATTTTCTGGCTCAGGTAGCTCTACTTAGCCATAGTAGGTAGAGTCACCACTCACATCAAGTGGTATTCAAGACATACTGTTTAACTTATTTAGATTTTCATTTTCTGAGTTGTAAAAGACATTCTGTTTCTACTAATAATTTACTGACAATTACCCTAATTATTATTTGTAAGGCTGGGTGAACACACTTGTTGGTGGGCAAAAAGAGGGTGCGAGAGGATTCATGTTCTTCATCATCAATGTGGACTTGACTGAGGAGGGTCTCTGTAAGTAGTGCAGCCGACTGTTCACACATTTAAGATCCTTCAACATTGATGTACTTTGCTTGTGATTGTTTCCTATTGTGGTCAGATAGATTAAATAATGTATCTATATAAATAATGTTTATTGAGGCTCATTATTTCTGTCACTGCAGTGCATGTTGAGGACATTATCTTCCACATGTTCCAGTATATTCAGAAACTGCGCACTGAGGGACCTCAGGAGTGGGTGTTTGAGGAGTGCAAGGTATTAAATGTTCTCAACATATCAGATAGAGGGACAGAACAAACTTGACCCACTTATTTCTGGTCAAAATTATTAGAGCAACAACACTATATTGACAGCTGAGACTGGTTGATTTAAAAACTGCCAGCTATTTTTTACTATCTTATCCGTTAAACGTAGCAACTTCAAATGAAGCTTGATTATATTAATTTCTATGCTACAATGTAAAATGCTACAATTTAAAGATTGTTTTTCCCCCCCAAAAATAGTATCCTACCATAATATCTAAATGCATAACAAAATGAATAATACTCTAAACATACTATGGATTTAGATTAATATGATGGTTAAATTCCTTTTTTTTGAATCAGCCTTTAAAAGTGTTTTTGCTGTATGTAAATGTTTTGCATGTCTCTACCTGTCACTTCCATTCTCTCTCTGTCTTTCTTTGTAGGATTTAAGCAAAGTGGCCTTCAGGTTCAAGGACAAAGAGCGACCCCGTGGCTACACTTCCAAAGTGGCTGGTTTACTACACGTAGGTCCCCTTTCTGTCTGCAAAGGTTGTTTCCAGGGAGACACATGCAGCTCATTGTGTCCCACCTGCTGTCGTCATCAGGCTGCCTGATGCTGCTGTTGACTCAATTTGAGAGCATTATGAATTTACAGGGATACAGTCAGACATTAGACTACGCTTTTTTTTGTTTTTGCCACATTTCCTGGTTGACTGTGGCAGCAAGCCACAGTAATTACCTAATGGTCACTTATGCATTAATTATTGGAATTTCCTTGCATTTGTCTTATCACCAGGTTTGGCAGTGAAATCATCATTTCAAACGTGATTATAACATGTGACAGCAAGTCCACAGAAAGACCTCTCAGTCTAATCCTTGCTCTCTTAACAGTTTGCAGGCTTTAATCCAGTTATTAAACTTTGTATTGGAAATCTATGCACTGTAAAGATAAGCTCAACAACACAGATAAGCTTAGACAACAAATGTTTTCCTGTGAGTCACCTCAGGTGGCAATTTGTGACAAAATATTTAGCCTTAAGGATAAACAAAGAAAGTAATTTAATTTTAAGCCTTTTCCACAAAGGTTTATACAATTACTAGCAATACAATGCTAATAGCTCTCTGCTCTGTTTGATTCAGTACTACCCTCTTGAAGAAGTCCTAGCAGCAGAGTACCTTTTGGAGGACTTCAGGCCAGATCTGATCGAGATGGTGCTGGATAAGCTGAGACCAGAGCATGTCAGGTCAGTGAGAGAACATTAGTCTCTAAAGCCATGCACTTGGAGTCCGAAATAAACTAAGTGCAGCTTTAGACAATAACTGGAGTGTTTAACAGGTGCCTAGTGTGAATCATCATGAATAATGATGATGTGTATTGTGCACATAAAAATAGCCTTTATTCTTCTTGATTTTAGTGTTGGTGTTATTTATTGATCATAGATGTAATACCAGACTGGTATACATATAATGTTTTAATGTATTGCTCTTTGTACATAACTGGTATCTGATAGATAAGGGTATTAATAAGGAGGATAACAAAGTCTGATTGTAAATATTTTTGTTGCTTGCCAGTTCTGACGTATAATGTTGGTCGGCTTTTATAGTTGGATGAAACGTCTTTTCAATTTTCTGCCTTGAAAAGGAATGCTAGACAACTTCACAGATTTGATTATCTCCACAGCGTCAAAGGTTCAGTTTGTTGTGTGAGGAGATGGAAATGTGTGCTCAGGAATACATTAACAGGTTTTACTCAGAATCCGCAATGCTGGTATGACTTGCATTATTTTATCAATAATTTAACTTTAATTAAATATTTTCTAGCTAACATGTTATAAATTCTCCATGTTAATAAAGATAATGCCCTATTAATTAATTTTGCATGTTAATCTACTTTGACACCTTGATATAGCATGCTGGTAAAACAAGGCAGCCAGAGCTAAGTGATTAATTAATGAAATCAAGAAGAGGAGAAGAGGTTAAAGAGGTTCAGCCATTTTTATAGAATGAACCTTTGAAACTGTTTTCTATTTGTCTGTTTTACTTTATGTTGAATTTATAATCTCCCATGTGACTTAAACTGTGGGAGAATAGCACAGCTGTCTCTGCTGCAGCCTCACTTAAAGTCTTCTGTAAAAATCTCCACTACTGTAGCTTTAACACTTGTTCATTTTTACCTGATGCTGCTTGTCTCAAGGAAAAGTGCAGACTTGTAACTAGTCCATCCCTAATACTTACCAAGAAGCAGACTGCAGACTGCACTGCATGCCAGTCTCTGTATTTAACCTTGGGGCTTTGCCAGCGCTACTTTGCATTCATGATGGTAGCTCCTTAAGCATCAGTCTCATTCCACCAGCCTCTGGGAGCAAAATTACAGCATGCTAGGCTGCATCATTAAAGAGCTAGAAATTATAATCCCATCAGTACACTTTGTTTTTACACTGAGTTCTAGCTGTTTGATAAATAGGAACCTGCCTGCCCTTTTGTGATCAAATAAACGTTAGGTACCAGTGAAACACACTCTAAATGCAGCACACTGAGAGCTTTTAGGAATTCTAAACATAGCTCAGTTACAGGCAGATGTGTTGATGGATCTTCCCTGCCTCAAACGTGATCCAAATGCGATATCAATAGAAAAGCACTCACATCTGATCTTGTGAAACAATCTGTGGAACAGAACATACATAATCTGCTTTTGACAGAGATGTTTTTGTATCCATGTACCATTACATGGTTTGCACTTTTTTCTCTCCAGAGTTGCAGTTGTGTCAAAGTCATTTGAAGGGCAAACCGATAGGACAGAAGAGTGGTACGGCACACAGTACAAACAGGAGGCCATCACTGATGAGACCATCCAGGTGAGTCATTGTGGTCGCAGTACTCAAATCAAATCACACACAGAAAATACTGTGATTCTGTATTTTCTGCTTTGTGATGAGCTGTGATAAGCTGATGACTACAGCTTAGGTTTTATAAGAAACACCTGTGTTTCAGAAATGGGCCAGTGCAGACCTCAACGGCAAGTTCAAGTTACCAATGAGAAACGAGTTCATCCCCACCAACCTGGAGATCTACCCTTTGGAGAAAGACTCTCCATCAGTCCCGACTTTAATCAAGGCAAGTGTTTTTACTGCGTTGTTCTTTCATCATAGTATTACCCCTGTTCATTATGTGACTGCAGATAATCATTCCTTAACTAAATATTCTTAAAAAAATTGCTATGCTTTAATATGATAATACATTAAAGTGACTGAGACTAAAAGCATTTTGTACTGCTGTTACCATTATGTCAAGATCAGAGAAATCTAGCCGTTAACAATAGAGTACATATCCTCCTCTCTGAAGGGAAGGTTTAGAACAGCCTCTGTGCCTTTTTACTGTATGGCTTAAAGACAACACTGTAATCTGTTGATATCAAAGTAACTTTGTTAATTTTATGCGAATAGAAAACGCACGGTCCACTTGTGGGGTGTAGCTGAAGTGTTTCTTTGCTGGCATTTCCAGAGACTGCAAATGATTGTCTTGGCACAGAATGGACTTTGAAATGAATATGAAAATGAGAGGTGCCTGTGTTGTGGTGTTTGTTTCTTCCAGGACACTGCTATGAGCAAGGTGTGGTTCAAGCAGGATGACAAGTTTTTCCTGCCCAAGGCATGCCTGAACTTTGAGTTCTTCAGGTGAGTAAATATAAACCTTTGTTCTGGAGCACTGGACACAAACTGCCACCCACTAAATCAACAAAAGGCTTAAATTTTTCAAAGGAGCTGAAGGGTAATTTTAATTTTGCATTAACATCAGATTAACTTTACAACATGAGTAATCACATCAAATCAGACTGGATTAGACACAGTGTCACCTTCCGGATGAAGCCAGTAACAAAAAAACTTGGGAGTGAAGTAAATCTACAAACTGCAGCCACTTAGTTACACTGTAGTTACAAACCTGTTTAAAGCTAATCAAGGATGTTTTATGATCGAGATGTCTCATCATTTATTTACTGTAATAACAACAGAACTCTGCTCAAGTAAAAAACTTTCACAGCTTGACCACGGATGGTTGCAGGAAATACAAATAAGTGCAGTACATTGCCTGTGGAAACACTTCATAAACTACATAATATCTCCTTATTAAAGCAGGTCGAGCCAATTGTGATTATAGGTGTTCAGAAAAATTTAAAAGGTTAAAGGAAAACCGCACCCCCTGTTCAGTGTGGCTACTATGTATTGGGTGTCCATAATGTTTCCAAATACCCAATCAAACTCAGGAGGCTTTCAGTGTTTGTGTATGCCACACAAAAGATATTTATGTATAAGATGGGAAAGGCCAGCAGCTCAGTTTATCCAACAGTAAAAACACAGCCAGACTCTTCTGGGTGTGACTTTATTTAAAGAGTATTAGTCTGTTAAGACTGTCATTATTTTGATTCATGGGATGTAGCAAACTGGAACAAGTCTGATCCCAAACCAGACATCCTGCACTCTAGCATTTGTGTTAAATCACTGTGCTAGTGCACCACTGATAACTACAATTACTTTTTATTTAATAGGTAGAATCTAGTTGTATGTCACCTGCTGTCTCTTCAGCTCCTACTGTGAGAAAATGTCAAGAGCAATAACTTGACACTTTGTTTCTATGCTGTTTGACCCCTGCCATTTTCTCTACAGCCCGTTTGCGTATGTGGACCCATTGCATTGTAACATGGCATATTTATACCTGGAGCTCCTCAAGGACTCCCTCAACGAGTATGCATATGCAGCCGAGCTAGCTGGCTTGAACTATGACCTCCAAAATACCGTCTATGGGATGTATGTAAGTATTCACTCCCCATCGCCCTCCACGCTGCATCCCGAACCTTAATGCTCCCAGCCTTTATCATCCTCAGACTGGGCTATTGTGGCTCGGCTAGACCTGGGTGGACTGGTAATTTAAAGCCATCTGTACGACCAGATTGGTGGGTTTTATCACAGCTGATAACAATTAATAAAAAAAACCACGAAGTTTAGATGATTACAGAAAATTACTGTATATCACTGCCTGTTATCGTCAATACTGTAAAAATTCTTAGCCATGTGAGACCCATTTCATGTGGTAAATCAAACCCATATAGTTTGAAATAATACCAATACATGCAAATACCTTTTGACCCAGACCTGGCTGGTTTAGCCTCTACTCTGTCTGCACCTTCCTCTTCATCCTTCATCAATCCTTTTTCCCCTTTATGCTCACCCACCTCCCGCCAAAACCGACGACTTAGTAGGTTTTTGTTTGTTCCCGTTGCCAGACATATTGAGTCGTTGTCATTTCTCTTTTTAGACGTTTTAGGGTTAAATGCACACCTGTACTTTCTATCAGGTGAAGCGACGTCCACGAACGACAAAGACTTTATGTTTTAAAGGTTGATCTGAAAACCTCAGTGGCCCGAGTCTTCCAGAAAATATGATTATCTGTCAGTTTTAACGAGACGGAAAGCTGGTCATGAGGCTGCATATACATACTCTTCTTATCGTTCTTCTCATAATGCTTTGTCTTGTGATTGTTTTTGATTTATATTTTAATTTTGGACAACCCCTCATGCCCAACAAACACGTATTTTTGTTTTTTGTTCTTTTTTTTCCCTTCCATTAGTCGCTACCTATACGCAGATCCCCTGCACTGCAACATGACCTACTTGTTTCTGAGGTTACTGAAGGATGATTTAAAAGAGTATACATATGCAGCCCGCCTGGCTGGGCTGGTGTATGGCATAGCCTCGGGGATGAATGCCATCCTCGTAAGTAAGCCGTTTGAAGTCAATGAAGGGTCCGCTTTGAGGCTTTAACAGTGTGTGGAAATGGCTTGGTTCTCTACGCTCCATTTGATTATGTGAAGTGCTCTGTGTCCTGTTTGTCCAACCTGGAGGATTTACAGAAATCTCTGCTTGCTGTCGCCTTTCCCGCCAACACCAACCTACTGTGTCTCTTACCTGCTTACAGTGCTTTGGAAATGTCATATATTTGCATTGACAACCACAAATCAGTTATTAGAGAATTATGTCTGTGTTTATTAGTTTTCATCAAAGGAGAACACTGTCCAATAACATCCATATTTAAGTACTGGTTTTTTTTGTTTTTTTTATTGCCTTGACTCCTCCAATTTAATACTTTTTACAGAACTTTTTCGTTTCAAAAATTAGTATTTTTTTAACTAATATATTGATTCAATGGGTTTTTATTGTAGGCTCCAGTGTCAAAAAGCTGAAAACTTGAAACTTTTGGCAGACTTTGGGTCTCAGACTGAACCCTGATCACTTCACAGGAAGCGAGGAAGTAAACGATATTACAAATTGGCTTCCAAAATTCTTTCAGGGCAATGTATTCAGACTGTGAAAGTGCAGAAAAAGAGAGGAGAAAGACAATACAGCCCACAGTTTTTCCTACTCTATATAATTACTTTTTAGTCTTTCAGCTAATAGTCTGAGTCTCTTGTTTCTATTGTGTCTGTGTCGAACTGCTCTTCTATGAAAAGTGTCTGTGTTGCAAAACACAAGGAATAAAGCAAAGCAATGCAGATTCTTTGACATAGTTTTTTCCTGATGACAGTGCACAGAAAAAAATTGGCAGTGAATTTCTTTGTCTGAACCAGTATGGAGCAATTTGCATAATCAGACAAATTGGTTTTTCCAAATTTTTAAAAACAGTAGTTTTCTTGACGGTGTGAATCAAACTGGCTTGCAGTGGTGGTGTTTTTTTTATTCTAATCTTTTCTTCTATTCTTTAAAGCTTTCTAACTTTTGCACTAACACTCTGCGCTTAGCGTCATATGACCTACTAACCAGCATTCAGCTTCTCACCAGTGAATTCATGACACACTATCTGTGTAGCTGTGTGATGGGTAGTATGTAACTGATTTGAGTAAGCAGTATTGGTGTGGCTGCCCAGGTGTTTTTCAAGGTTAATGATGTTAGTAGAGATGACTTTAAACAGGTGTCACTGTGGGTATGTAGTGACAGAGAGCAGGGAGGAATGGGATGAGTCTGAAAGCATAGCCATGTACCTAGAGGTCTTCTGAATCATGAATGGCCATAATGCACAGATGACATTGCAAAGTGGAGGCTTTAGGCTCATTTACATAGAAAAATCTCATCATCAGCCACTTAGATCTGCTCTGACTGTCTGAGAGACTACAGTGAAAATTGTTTGCAGCACAGGAGATGGTGAAATGATGCTTCCTGATATAGATCAGGCTTTTATTTAACCCCTGTGGTAAACAGAATTTTTCTTAATGTGTATTTTCCTCCTCATTTTTAGTTGAAATTGTTTACTTGAACATTTAAGTAAATACAGACTGCTACATATTTTGGGATATTTATAGCAATGACGGTGACTCATCTTAAGTGGGGGAGTGATGTGCTTTCCTTGACAATAGTTTTAATCAGCCAATTAATTACAATATTCAGTCACACTTTATAAATACTCCAGAAACTTCATATCAACACATGAAGCTACAATATTATCTCTGTGTTTGCTGATAATGCACCCTCTGTCCTCCGTCACTGTCTGCTGCAGCTGTCTGTTAAAGGTTACAATGACAAACAGCACATCCTGCTGAAGAAGATCATCGAGAAGATGGCCACCTTTGAGATTGATGAGAAGCGCTTTGACATTATCAAAGAAGCGGTAAGTTCTGACTGCAGCCAGGTGAAAAGTTATGATGAGTCATGATTGATCCAATAAATGCCTTTTCTGTTTGTGGAATAGCAAACTTTTAACTCTTGGTTTACTGTATAATAACACAAGAGCAGTAAAGTAACAGTAGTAGCTTTTATACCCTCCAGTAGTTTTAAAATAGTCCCTTTAGAAAAAATCCACTTAGAGTGTTGATGTGGAACTGACTCTGCTACTTTCTTTCTTCCTGCAGTACATGAGGTCTTTGAATAACTTCAGAGCCGAGCAGCCTCACCAGCACGCCATGTACTACCTCCGTCTACTAATGACTGAGGTCGCCTGGACCAAAGATGAGCTCAGAGAGGCTCTGGATGGTGAGACACTGCACTTAATCTCTCTTTTACTCTCTTTACTTTTGCCTCAAAGTCCCAGCCCTTGTGCCTAATAGCCCCTTTCTACTGCAGGCCAGACTGAGTTCACTGAAATACAATGAACTGAGTCAAGCCCCTCTTCAGGCCAGAACTGAGCAAGTGAAACTTGGGCTGTGAAGCTAGTTTTACAAGATTGAATAACATAGTAGCTGTAGCGACTAATGTATGGCCATATGAAATTTCTCTTTTTGCCTAGTTTCGTAGGCTTGAGTCTCTGGGTTAAAGTTTCAAGGTGTTAGGCCAACAGTCAACAGAGGATTACTCTTTTGCCTCTCTCACTTCAGGTCTTTTCTTCTCTTTGGTTTTCCACCTTAATTCCTCATTTGAATGCTGAGGCTGTTTCCCAGCATATGCCTCCTTAGCTGCAGTCTCTTCCTCTCTGCAGTGCCAGTCTGGATCCTGAAGGGCAGATTGTTATATTTTTATCATGGAGCTTACACAGACTATCCTCAGATTCACATGAGACTCAATTAACCTGCAGGCTCAAAGCCTGTAGCCCAGTCACCAGGGTCTCCAATTACCATGGCCTCTTCCTTTATCAGTGCCCTTACCCTCCTGCCACCTCCTGTCTGGGGTCTATTAGACACTTTGATTCAGTCTCCCTGTGTGTGTGTGTCTTTGTGTGTGTGTTTTGGTGTTGCTGTGGACAAACAATCATTTAGAGAATGTGTGTGTGTCCCTGTAGTTGCTCACCCTTGAATCTGGGTCAGACATTACTTGAATTCACATTGGCCAGCCTGCATTTAGACAGACTTGATGTTTTTATGCACTTTGAATTGAATGTGAAAGTGTGTCTTTTATCAGGTTTGTACTGTTTTATATGTCTACATGTGGCCACTGTTGTCTTACCCATGACAGGAATACAATATGATGGAGAAACTATTCAGTTTGGTTTTGTTCTGATTCAGTCTTGATAGCAGTTTAGGAAATTGCTCTTTGATTGATTGCTGTTGTCTGCGATCTGTATTCCAGATGTAACTCTTCCACGCCTCAAGGCCTTCATACCTCAGCTATTGTCAAGGTTACATATTGAAACCCTTCTCCATGGCAACATCACCAAGGAGGTTTGTCACAAGAATCACTGTTTTCTTTTCCTGCCAGCTAAAGGAGTTCAAATTTTGTCAGATAAATTCACAACCGTGTAGGTTTTGTAAAATTAATAGATATTGAATGGAACTTTTCTATTCTTAAAATACTTCTGAGTCACCTCCAGCCCCTTATCTGCCCCCCCTGGTATCACAGAGGATTATTGTTGAAAACCTCTTATAAGATCCTGGAAGCAAGTCACCCTTCACATGCGGTCTCAGCTGCCTCAGCACCAACCGTACACCATGTAATGATGACAGCGTCAGAGTCTGGTGGAAAGAGAATTAGAGTCATCAGTGGAAGCAATGATCCTTTTCGTCATCGTAGAGCTATAGTGTAGGCCTGTACGCCTGTAAGGCCAGAGCAAGAGCTGACCCAGAGTTTGGCAGAAAAGCTTAGTAATAAAAGACTGTATGATAAATGAGAAATCAGTTAGTTATTATTTGATGAGAAATTTGAACCGTTTAGGCAATTTAGATTACAGGAAACATCACTATAAAATATGGATTTAAAAAAGCCATTTGGTGATAACTTAATAGCAGTTTTTAGGTGAGGCGAAATGCATTACCAACGTGCACCATCAATTTGCAATCCACACTGAAGGTGGAATAGTGCCAATGTCAAGATAACTTAAATCTGCTCACATAGAACTCATAGCTTAATGCAGCCTGTTGGAAAATGTCAGAAGCAATTCAGTAGAATGTACATTGAAAACCGCTGACTGAAATAGGAGCCAGTTTAAGGAAAATTGTGTAAACAGAAAGATAAATAAGAAATTCTTGGAAGGAGCTTAACGGAAACATGTTTTCCTGTGAGCAGAATTTTCCATAAAAATGCTGGGTTTGTGGATTTAAATGTTTTTGTTTTTTCTCCCTGTCTGGCATGGATCTAGTCCGCTCTTGGCATGATGCAAATGGTGGAGGACACGCTCATTGAGCATGCACACACAAAGCCCCTCCTGCCAAGCCAACTGATTCGCTACAGAGAGGTGCAGGTTCCTGATGGTAAGTCCTGTACATCTGCATAACCCATACACACACACACACACACATAGGGCACAGTTAAGGACTCTTAACAATCATCTGCTAGTCATGTCTGTCTCCCTGGCAACCATGCAGAAGAGTCCTTACCCAGCGCTCCTTCCCTCGTCATCTGTGACGCCATGTTGTTTTTTTTAAGGACTTGATTAAAGTCAACATCGCTCATTTCTCGTCACTAAGTGGAGACGGACGTCATCGGCCAAAATGCGCACACACCTTCACCTCAGCTCAAAGAGGAGTGCACATACGCCCCGTACCTGTGCTGCTTCTCTGATTATATTAGGAAAGTCGAGTGATGCGGGGAAGAAAACCAGAGCTGCGCAAGGCCACCTGGAGACATCCTGTGTCTTAGAGGGATTTTCCAGGCTTGGCTCCAGACTGCCAATCAGACACAGAGCAGGAGTACTGGAGGGGGGCGTAAAGGATGTAAACACAAAATTGGCTCGTTGGATGAATGACTGGCTGACAGTCTGTCCAAGAAACACGTTATTACTCTCATAGCTGAAAGCTTTAAAGCGGATACTCTTTATACATTTGTCCAGTTACACATTCTTCTTTGTCAAAGGAAAAAACGTGCGCTCTAAACGCAGTTAGAAAGATTTGCTAATTTTTTAGCCAATTGCACTGTTACCAATGATTTACTGGAGTTTTTACTGGACTGATATACCTGAGATTTATATTGTCAAAAAATAATAGATTGGGCATTTAAAGTTGAGAAGATTGCAGTTGCGCAATGAGAAAGTTGGGGTGGGTTGTTTGTTGTTGTTTGTTTGACTGAAAGTTGGTTCTTGCCAGCATCAATAACAACTTGATGTTTAACTTGCTGTGACAAACAAAATACGCACTGACACTCGAGCCTGAAATGTCCACACTACACATTAGTGTTTTGATTAATCAAAGAGCTTGTCTGTCCAAAACTGTTCCTTTTCCTGTTTTCTAAGTAAACTTAGGTCAGACTTTTGACAGGCTTGAAAAGAATGTGAAGGGAGATGTTGAGGAGTGTGGACACGACACTCCCCGAGCGCAGAGCCAAAGCGCCCTGTCAGCATGTGCATTAAGTTACCTGAGTTAACTCAGTCTCAACTCGTCCTCCATTCAAAGTGAGCTTGATCATAATGGACTCAAACTGAAGCTGAAGGTAAAAGGATCCAGTTTTCCGTAAGCTAGAATGGATGGCTCCTCTCCATGTTCTGCTCGAAAGAAAATTTAAAGCACAGATGAAAGGCAAGCGGAGCTCGATTTGGAACCACTCAGCAATAAAAGCGCAATGTTGGCATTCAGCGAAATGTCTCCTTCTTCCTGGAGAGTGTCACCACTGTCCTCTATTTGAACTTTCCTGTTTCACCGTATTTCACTCATCTAAGCTCAGGAAGCGCTAAGGAATAAGTGCACATGTACCATTGATACAACTCAACAGCTCCTTTGCAGCTGGCAGCATTGATTGTGTTTTTGAAAGACCAGATTATGCAAACAGGGATTATCATATAGAGTGGATTATACAGAGGTGAGCAACACAGCTGGTAAAACTCATTTCTATGCTTATCTGAGTCTGCAGATCACTGTGGATTTAAGGTTAAGGTTTGCACATTTGACAGAACCATTTGGATGTTTACAGGCTTTATAATCTGAATTAAATATGCACATCCACCAGAAATACATCTAAATGCTTGCTGTCATAGTTTGTCTTCCATTACCTGTTCCATGATCTGTTTTATATTTTAAAACTGGATCAATACAAGGAGAGACGGGAGGGAAACAGATTGTCAATATTTCTGTAAAAATATAAATGGATGGAGAAAAAATGCATTTGCTTTTTCAGATTTATTACTGCTTTTAAACTTTAAAACTTTCAGTCCCAGCTCTTTTCTGTGTCAGTGATTTACATCCAGAATGTCTTTACTTCGTATAATTACAGTAATGGAAAAAAAAACTAAACAAACATTCTTGTGTTTGCCTTAGGTGGCTGGTATGTTTACCAACAGAGGAATGAGGTGCACAACAATTGTGGCATTGAGATCTACTATCAGACAGACATGCAGAGCACCCAGGACAACATGCTGCTGGAGCTGTTCTGTCAGATCATCTCTGAGCCCTGCTTCAACACACTGAGAACCAAAGAACAGCTAGGTGAGCCCAAGAAACCAAAAAAACAAATGATTTACAACAAAATGGATGTTTTATTTTGCTTCCCTTTGTTTTTTGTGGTAACTATAGTTCATTCATTTTTCTTTGAAAATGTTGCAGCTTTTTAAAGTAATTAATTACTACTCTGCGGAATTCCAGAGAAGTGGAGATTTAAAGAGCTGTTAACCATGATGCTGTTAAATGACTCATGAATTGTGAAACACATTTCTTGGAAATAGTGCTTTAATAAAAGTGTCAGATTTAAATTTAAAAATGGAGATGGTAATGTGTTTTTTAAAACACTTCAAAGGCTTAAGGCTTGAGGACACAAGTTTATAATTGTAAAAGTTAATAGTTTTTCATAAGTTAAGGTCCCCTGTCTGCCCTTTGTGCTGAGTTCCTGCTTGTCCCCCCCCCAAGGCTACATTGTGTTCAGTGGGCCCCGACGAGCTAACGGAGTGCAAGGTTTGCGCTTCATCATCCAGTCGGAGAAGGCACCTCACTACCTGGAGAGCCGCGTGGAGGCTTTCCTCTGCACCATGGAGAAGGCTGTGGAGGAGATGAACGATGAAGCCTTCCAAAAACACATCCAGGCTCTGGCCATTCGCCGCCTGGACAAGCCGAAGAAGCTGTCTGCTGAGTGTGCCAAGTACTGGGGGGAGATCATCTCTCAGCAGTATAATTTTGACAGAGGTGAGTTCTGTTTGCCTCACTGCTAACTGTTAATTATGTTTAGGTTTAAAAGGCCAAATACATCTGTTTAAGCGTATTGACACATACTTGTATTTTGAAAGTGGTTCCAATCTACTGGTTATTAAAAACAGCTGGAGTTGTGTTGAAAGTCAGATATGAGTTCTTGAGAGTTATCAATACTTCGGTTAGTGTGGGAGGTGAGCAGGATCTTGCTTAGAGCTGCACAAATTGCGATCGATTAAAGCCTGAAATAATCTGCAGCCGTAGCACACCTCTCTCTTGCAGCACTCTCCTGAGTGCCATAATGGATTGTAATGGGCCTGATTCACTGGTAATCTGCCTAAAGCCCTGAGAGAGTGATGGCAACACTGAAAGGCTGCCAAGGGAGTGGTGGTGATTACTGATGCTAGCAGCATCAGAGGGGGGGTGGGGGAGTCGGCAGAGTGAGGGCAGCTAACATGCTGAATGCCAAGGGCACAGAAAAACATACAACACATGTCATTAGTCACCGTTTACACACAATCTGCTCCATGGGCTCACTGTGAGAGAGAGCTGCTGTTAGTTAATTGTTTTCCTTCACTCCGTCCAGTGGTTTTTTACATTGTGAACAAAAAGATGCTTACTTAATTTGGTTAGCTTCTGTTTTTTTTTTTTTTTTCAAGAAACCTTTTGTTTACTATGAAACTCTTAAAAAGTCTTGCTTGTTGTGACAAAAAAATAAGCAAAAATGAATATCATGAAAGTGATATTTGGTATCCAAAGCCTCAGATATCACAGATATCACCTTTTAAACACTGAGTGGTTTCAGTTGCATTACTTAAGTATAGTCATTGTATATGCTCCTTATGTGCAGTCCAGCCCCTCATTGAAATGCTCCTTATAATACTTACAGTATTGATGTTAATGCTTGTTTTCCTTTTTTGTGATGCAGATAACATTGAAGTTGCCTATCTGAAGACTTTGACTAAAGAAAACGTAATGCACTTCTACAGAGTAAGTAGTACCACTTGATGTATGATGTTTCCTCTCTTGAATACATTTGACAGGCAGTGAGCAGTGTCTTATGCAATCCCAAGCCTGAGCTCAAACTGTCAAGCTGGGTTTAGTTTAAACTTTTATTGGCTTTTTAAACAAAGAAAACTTTGTTTTAGTAACATTAACTTTCATACTTCAAGGTTACATGTAATCTTACAGCTACTAGATTTGGTTTTCATGGTAATTTTGTTGAGCTAAAGCTACTGTTATCAGTAGTCCAAAGTGATGTTATATCTTCTAAATAATAAGCCAACAGCCAGACAATAAATAGCTTGGGTAAAAGGCCAACTTAAGATGCTATATCATAAACCACTAGTTCTGGAATATTAAGTATCTGCTATCAGGGCAGACAGGGCTGACATAGATATGCATTGCTATGCCTCGGTTTTGATTGACAGGTCAAAATAATAGCGATTTGTCAAACACAATGTAGCCACAGCTTACAACATTACCCCACTGCATCGTCAGTCTAAAATCTAAAAATGTTGTTCAGTTTATACATTATGGTCCCATTAAGACCTTTTGAAACTAATAAATCAGTCCAACTTATCCATCTAAGTCCAGTTTAATTTATTCATTATTAATCGGTCTGTTTAACAAGGTAATAAGTTGAGCGAATAGTTTGCTTAGTAGTTGGGGTTAGTAATAGTAGTTAGGGTCTTGTTAGCTTAACAATGGACTTCTTTTTGAAACTAGTGGAGTCGCCCCTCACTGCCATAAGAAAGAATGCACATTTAAGACACTTTGAAGGCTCCTCTTTTCATACTTGTTTTATGCAATGAACGCCTATCATCAACTGAGAAGAAGTTGTTTTTTGGTGTGTTGTATCCAAATTGACCAGACTTGATTTAATCAGTGTTATTATTTAACAAAGAGCTACAATAGATCATTGGTATGTTAAACAGTGTATAGTTTTTTGGATTAAAGTTCACTTTTGACCTTTGGAGCAACACTAAAGAAAAGGCTGTCCTCTAGTTTATGATCATATCATACTTTGAGTTTTCCTGGTTGTCATAGAATTTAAAATTTACATTTTTTCTCAGAATTTTAAGATCCCTGTGCCCCTCCAAGTACAACTGTGTATCTCTATCTGCTGAAGAAGACTAAATATTATGACCCAAAGCCTCAGAACACAATTAAATAAACTTACATAATCCCCTTGATGTGTGTTGAGGCCGTCTGCTCATGCATGGAGTGGCACTCTCAGGAGGAGAGATATATATTCTTACATTACCAGCTGTTCATGCATTAATTGAGACATGAGGCATTTTAATTTTATCTTTAGAAAAAGGCGAGATCGGTTGGGAACCTTGCTTTTCACAAAGTTATAACAAAATTTTTCAGCAGCGAAAGTCTATTAAATATTTGTGTGTGTGTGTCCAGACACACCTGGTTTTGCTAGATTCAGTCTACCCTGCTAGCTTTCATCTCCTCTTGCTTCTATTCATAGCTGTGGAGGTGACACTGACACAGGACGCTCACAGCATATCAGCTGCCATAATGACAGCCAGCAAGCCTGTTTCAAGGGGGATAAAGGGCCAAAGAGACACAGCCGCCGAAAGAATTGGCATTATCTCAGCCCAGCAGAAACCATTACAGGCCCCATGCAGAATAAACCTAATGCATTTCTAATGTCATATCAGCTGCAATCACAGAAGCATTTTCTTTTTCTTTCCTACATTTTTTTTTTTCATCTTTGGTCGCCGGGGTTGATGCGGTCTGACTGCAGACGAGTCAAATCTTCAGTCTAATATTATCCTCCATCCAGAGACAGTGATTAGGCCCGACTGTGCAGCTAAATCTCCACGAGGCTGTCACACCTCATCCAAGACTGTCTAGGAAAAACACATGGCCGTCCAGGCCAATGCTCTGAGTCATTCCAGTTATTCCAGTTTGCATCCAAAGAGTGAATGAAACATGTTGGTAATAATGCTGTCTGTGTCCCTGCAGGATTGGCTGAGACTCGAGGCCCCGAAGAGACACAAGGTGTCTGTGCACGTCCTGTCCAGAGAGATGGACACCTGTAAGTATCTGCAGTCACATGTTGTCTCATGGCTCCATTGAGACGCAGAGTGGGTTCAGTCTACATCATACTGACCTGTGTGTTGTTGTTTGTGTCCTTCAGGTCCAATAGTGGGAGAGTTTCCAGCTCAGAATGATGTCAATCTGGCTCCTGCTCCCTCCCTGCCACAGGTAATGATCATGTTCTGTATTTGGTTTCTGTGTTCATGAACCTGACTGCTTTAGCTCGTTTTGAGAGATATTAATGTTATTCAGACATTATTCAAAACACTTGCAACTGCATACATCACATTTGTGTTTATTTAACAGTAAAGCTGCTGTATACAAAATTAAGGAGGCAAAATATCCCTGTCTTTGTTTAACAAAAACTCAAAAAAAAATTTTTTTTAATTATGTTTATATGTCATTGTTTTTGTAAATGGATGATGTTGTTTCCATACCAGCACTGAAATTTAAAGGACATGTCTGCTGATATTCTATATTTTTCAATATTGTTAACAGATTGTATTAAAAAAAAGTCAAAATAAGTTATGAATTGATTTTCCTGAGAAGTGTTGCTTACTTGGTCAATAACACAGCTTATCTTTAGAAACAGATAAATGCAGTTAAATTAGGATAAATTAAAATAAAATAAAATAATAACAGTTATGAAAAGCTAAATTGAGATCAGACTAAAGCTGATTGGTTCCAAGTTGCATTTCAGCCAAAGCATTTTGTATTTTTTTCCTTCCCCTCTGTCTGTTTACCTGCATGCAACCAAAGCCCCCTTAAAATGTTATTGGTTAGTAATACTCGGATTACAAATAAATACTAGAAATATTGTCCTTTTGCCTAACATCTCTGCACTCATATGCATGTGGGAATTGCTTTCAATTGTTGGGTTCCTATAAATTTAAAATACAAATTTAATTATGGAGTGTGGTCTAGACATGCTCTATGTGTAAAGTGTCTTGAGACAACTTTGTTGTGATTTGACGCTATATGAATAAAATTGTATTGAAGTGAATCTATTTATAGAGACTAAAGCCCACAACTGCGTTGTGTTAGCACTATTTAAAGTATTTAAAATTTAACTAGTTACCATGGAAACAGTGTGCATGTAGCTTTTTTCGCTATCAGTGCAAATGCCGTTCAGAGTGCACCTTGTCCTCAAAGAAACCGTGAGAGCAGTAGTGTGAAGACAGCAGACATCAACAGGATGTCCCTCTGACCTGCCACCTCTTATTGTTTTTTTGTTTTGCAGCCCACGTTGGTTCAGGACATGACGGAGTTCAAGAGGAGCCTGCCTCTCTTCCCCCTGGTCAAGCCTCACATCAACTTCATGGCTGCCAAACTGTGAGCGAGTTCGGCAGGTCAACACACAGCAGCATGGGGGCACCAGGGAGGGCGATGGCAAGGGACCCCAGCTGTGTTCCCCACCCACACCACCCCCCTCCCATCAGGAAGACTTTCATCTGACTGAGCCTGCATTAGTGTGTGCGTATGTGCGTGGGTGTGCGTGTGTGCGTGTGTGCGTGTGTGCGTGTGTGCGTGTGTGCGCGTGTGTGCGTGTGTGCGTGTGTGTGCGTGTGTGCGTGTGTGTGCGTGCGTGTGTGTTTGCGTTTGCCTGGGTGCATGTAAATGCGTGGGTGCATGTGTGTGCACGAGTGACGGGCTAAAGCCACTAGAAGAGATGCTTGGAAACAAACGCGTGTATTTGAATCACAGAGTTAGCCGTGGTCGTTGACGTAGCTGTGGTGCCGATAGAGGTCACAGCAGACACACTTCATGTTCTACGCCTCTAAACGGAGACGCAACACTCACGCATCACAGAACTGTGTAGGCTGTTGTAGAGGAAATAGAAACAACCTACAAAAAAAAACAAGGGCCAGTTCCCTTTAAAGTGTGTTAAACATGCAGCAGAAACTCACAGCAGGAACCGTTTGATTTGATTAACTCAAACTTGCTGCTTTGAAAACGGATAGCTGGTTTATTGTGATGAACTGGGGGCTTTAGAAGTTAAAGAGAGTAGCTCTATGAAGGTCTTCTTCCTTTTATTTTTAATTTTTTGGACTGGAATGTTTGCAATTTAACTCTCTAAGGCATCACGATGCTCCTAAAAACAAATCTCAAAAGACGCGCTCAGTCAAATGGATTATTTTATTCAAAGTTATGCATTTCTCAAGAATATTTGCTTTTACGGTTTTATGGTTTTATGGTTTTATGGTTTTATGGTTTTATGGTTTTAATCCTCATGTTTTGAAATGTTTTTGCTTGTAAACTGGTAAAATGTTGGGATCCTTTGATGAGCTGTTTGAAATTGCTAATCACAGCCATGCCCATCGAAAATTGTTTATATTGATTTTTTAGCACATTTTACAGTAGTAGGGAAATCAGACATCTCAGGGGAACCACCATGCTGTTTTTTTACATTCAGTTTTATTAGTGATTAATTAAAAATAAAAAAACTTTTATCTGTCTGTCATCTACATTAGTACTTCGTTGGCGTCACTAAATGTGATCAGATCCTCATTGGTTATTTTTGTTAAACTGAGAGGCTGTAGAGACCAACAGTGTTTTATTTTCTCCATTTTAAAGGCTCTGGGGAGATTGTCATTGTTCTTACACTCTGTGTCTGAGACTTGCAGAGACTTTCTGCAGCTTGTGCCTTTCCAGGGGGGCATCAGTTACTTTGTATCTGGCTGCACTGAGCTGCTCCTGGTCTGATCCGGGGACAGAGTCCTGAAGGATCCATCCCACCCTAAACTGCTGGATTGTGCATGAGCTTTTCCAGCATAGATGTCAAAATAAGCAGACTCACACATCAGCCTTTTTTTTTTCTCTGAAAAGTAAATACATTGTGTTGACTAAAGAATTTTTTTAAATTTTTTTTTAAATGGATATATGCACTTCTCTCACTGAGCAATAAACTTAATGATGCGGACAGGGAACAATGTGAGGAAGGAAGAATGACATGTGGCTCTGCACTGCTGATTAGCTCCAGCAGCTGGATCCACACTGATCTGCGGCTCCATCCTAAAGCGTGGAGAGAGCTGTGGTGGTGCGAGGATAGTGATGTCAGTGCCGTGCAAGCTTGACCTGCTCTCTCAGGTGCTAACCAGCTTTGCTGTGACAAAACCACTGCTGGTGGAGCTGCCAGCCACTCTGTTCAAAAGGCCAAAAAAAAAAAAAATCTCTTTTATGATTTTTCTTTTCTTTTCTTTTCTTTTTTTACCCCCCGTCCCCAGCGTACCTGCTCTCAGGTCAGTTCATTGCACACTCATATGATGCTGCCTAGTTTTAAAGAATCATTTCAAGAGTGAGGGAGGAGCTGTATGATTCTCAAAAGCTTCTTCAATGTTTTCCAGCATTTTACTACGTCTCAACCAGATCAAAACCATTTCAATATTTTCAGCGAGCCCCCCCTTCATTATGAACTGCTACTTTGTTTAAGAGGCAATATTTCCTTTTGTGGTTCAAACCCAAAGAAAACCAGCAGCAGCAGCATTAGGTAGTCTCTCACTCCCACAGGCAGTAGCTTGACGGCATCTGGGGGTCGATGACAAGCCGTTTTCATGCAGTGTTCACGAGAAACTAGCAACATTACATATCAGGCTTGTGTGGGCCATGCACTGTTGATCATGTGAAGTACCTAGTGATTGGTTTACACTTAGAAAATCTGAAGCAGTTTTTAATTTCTGGATGTCTTTAGCAACACAAGAGACTAATTATTGGCTGGCTGGGTTTATGGACCGGTAATACAAGAGTGCTGACATTTCCGGTTTGTTCCTTTTATTGTCTCCTGTGTGTGTTTCTAATGAATAAATTACTGAATGGAACTGTTGAGCTTGTTTGTTTTTTTCTTTTCAATGCAGCGTTTCCCTCCCCCAGAAATTTCAACACATGCACATCAACATTGGAAAAATACATTTATTCACAGAACTGATACCATAGAGCTCTAAACTCAGACACAATGTCCTTACAACACAGTTCAGACTTGAAACGTCTCTTTTGGCAGAGTGGAGACTTTACAGTGAATGTGCAGGGGGGAGCTGTGGTGTTCAGGCTGTAGGACGTCTGTAAAGCAGGCACAGTTTACGTGTGCAGGTTAAATATTCAGAGTGGTCGGCTATACGTCATGCCTTGACACAGGAATTCACATACTGTTGTTTTCCTAGAACCTCAGAGGTGAAACAGTCACTTAGACTTTGTTATAATAACTGCCAAATAAAAGGGTGGTTTGTCATTATAACATGCTCCCGATGACTTCAAACCTATGTACCTTGTAAAGGAGCCAGTTCATCGAAATTACAAGAGGCTCTATTTTCACACATCAATTACACAGACAGAGCCTGGACAGTTAAAACACTTCTGTTGTAGTATCAGCATTTCAATGTTGCATTTTAAAAAAAACAGCAATTTTCCAGAGACCTTGCCGTGACCTGTATTTTTCTACTGAAGAAATGGTCCCAAATTACATGACATTTAAATTAGATCTGATGAAAATGCAATTGAGTTGCAGGCAGGAATAAAACATAAACCATCTGCACGGCTGGATACCAAATGTAGTAAATGAGAAAAATGTGGCTTTTGTCAATTGCTTGAACTGACCCTTTAATTTTCCCAAGAGTTGTGCCAGAAATGCCAACTGCTCCAGCCGCTCATTTTTTTAATTACCAGAGTCCGAGTTTCACTTTGTTTGCATGATAATGACCTCATAAGCCGCTCTGACCCAAGCTAACAGTCCACGCTCAGGCAACACAACAGTCTGATTATCAAGAAGTCCTGACTAAAATATGCGTTTTGCATCTCCCAGTGAAAAGTGCTGCATCGGGTGTCATCTGAGAGGCACCTGAAGCTTTTGAAATGCTTTGTCACAGCAGTGGCATCCATCTCATTCATGTGCCCATCTGCTTGACACAGTCTCACGGCAACAGGCTTGTCCTGTAGGAGCTCACTCAGGTGCGGTGATTTGCCGACAAAGCTTTGAAAACACCACATAAGAACATTCTGTAAAATGAAGAGAAAGCTACAGACAGTCGAAGTGAACACTGCCAAGGCATGTGAACAGAAGAACTTAACGCCCCTCAAATAATGCAGGGCTCTAAAACACAAAAGTAGCTTCCCATCTGCGGTCAGTGTGTTGGGTTTCTCTTCAGAATAATAAAATTCATCATTACTGTTTGTGGGTAATTTACTGCATCATGATTCACAACTGTTAAACACATTTTATTATCATTATATCATTAATACATTCCACACACTAAGCACTTTTCTTCATTCAACAGAACCCCTCCAACATTGCTAAAGGGGGCTTTTCAAATCTGCAAAATTCACATTATAAAACAATTATTTATTTACCATTATAATTATAAAACATTCTAATTACACATGCCCCGCATTTATTTGTTTTAAAATACAGTTAAGCTTACAGTAAGTATTAGTTATGTGATTGTAGAAGCACATTCACACTACAGTCACACAGCACGAGTTCTTAGGAAGGAGATGCGGTGTGTGTTAATGAGTGTGTGTGACGGCACGCTGACTGCATACATGCTCCAGTCTGTGTCAGCAAGTCTTCTCCATCCTCACTTTACGAAAGCGTTGGAAAAATTTTTAAAAACGATGTGTAGTGGTGGTTCCTTGCGTGAATGTCAGTGACGGTGCCGTGAATCACTCCAGAAGGGGTGAGAGGGGTGAGGTGTGGGGAGGAGTAGCAAAGTAAGGGGTGACACTGATCCTTAGTCTGTTCCACCGGCACTTCCTGCTCAGTCAGACAGTTCGTATCCTCCTGCCCCTCACCCCTCCGGCAGGGGTGTGTGGTTTGTCCGGCCCTCCTCCCTCCAGACTCCGGACTGGGCCTCCTCAGGCCTCCTCTTGCTCAGGGAAGTTGAGGATCTTGCGGTGGGCTTGCCTCAGGTACTGCTGCTGTTTGAAGTACACCTTAAATGCTCCCTTGATGGCCACAAAGGCAATACCTCCCTGTAGGAAAAAGAAGTAAAAAAACAGAATAAAGAAAGTGTTGACAGAGGCCCTGAAGTCAGATCCAGCTCAAACACATCAAAGCTTCTCCCCACTCATGGCTTTAGAGAGATCTGTTATTTCTACGTCTGCTGTCACATGTATGACAGCTACCAACAGCCCATAAAAACAGATAGGACAGACAGGAGAGCTTCCTGGGTGCTTCCTGAGCAGCTATGAGCGGAGAATATCCTATAAACTCTAAATAAAGACGTAGGCAAGCCATCTGGACTCTGTTCAACCAACAGTCTGAACTGTATGAAAGAAATTTCTCAACATTTTAAAAATATACGCTTGATTGCTTCCTTGCCAAGTGTTGGATAAACACAGGGATGCAAGACATTTCTCAGCACCAATTCATTATCTGCTGCTAATGGCAAATTAATTTTATCAGCTATTTTTTGACTATAATGAAAACAAAGCCCATATTGAAGGTAATACAAAGCCACATTTCTTTTATTGACTTAAAAGCACAGCATCTACTCGCTCCAATGCAGCAGGTGGTAATTTGCACCTTTAAAGTTGGCTTGAATTCTGCCAATAAACAAGATGAAGTGCAGCACCCTGTCTTTGTGCTCCTGATATTAAATTGCTTCTCCTCAGTAGAGCACTGAAGTGTAGAGAAGAGAAACAAACTTGTCTTGCTAGTGTGGATTGGTTATAGTGTGGTTTTTTACGGTTTCAGAGAAACTCCAAGAGGTCACTACCTGACCAACACAACGGAAATGTGCAATACATGTTCTGCAAAAGGCCAGAGAGGAGGGAAAAGTAGTATTGTCAGTCTTGATTAGGTCAATAAAATATTTTATCATCTTTCTAAAACTTTAGATTATAATCTCATTATGAGAATGAGAAGCATTTAATTCTTGGTTATCATATTAGGTAAAAAAATCCATGTCATGCATCCCTGGATGAAAAGGTCAGTGTCTCTCTCTCATGTGTGTGTGGTACATGTAAAGCCACAGCCAAGAGCTGATTAGCCTTGCACAGCATAAAAGCACAGCTAGCTACATTAGCTTAAGCTGACACAGCTAATCAGACTGTCTGAAGGTCACATCAGCGACCAAAATCCAAGCACATTATTATTATCAAGTTAGACTGTAATTAAGACCAGATTTGTGCCAGACTACTTCCTGACCATGTGAACCTTCTGAAGTCACCTTGGGGGTTGCCAGGCAACCAGTCACACCAGCCCACATGAGGTCACAGCACCTGGTCAGGTATGTTTGGTTTGTGTGTTGATTTATTTATTTGAGAATTATATGTAACTATTAGAATATTATTATTGTAATTATTACTCTTACATGTGTAATTTTGTAATGGTCAGGTTAGTTCTTTTTTTTCTAAAAAAGCTTTGTGAATATAAATGAAAAGCAGAAATTAAAGTATATCCTGTGGGTTTTATAACCTTGAGGTCATCCAGTTTTTTAAATGTACTATCAATGCAACAGAGCCTCTGTAAATGCTAAAATCATTTAAAAAACTCTGTCAATTTTTGCTTTTTCCAAGTAAAACCTGTAATATTCATTTATGTTAGTCATGTTTTCCTTTTGAAACACAGTACTTAATGTTCCTCTAGAATGTTTTTGACCACAGGATCTATGAAATGAACTTGTTTGGATACAGAGCTTCAACCACGGCCTTTCCTCCTCCTCTTTCCTGCAAAGGTGAAACTGTCAACACAGAGCTTTCAGTCCGTCCCTCACAGAACTCAGGAGATGAGGACAGAGTGTTCAGTCGTATCGGTGCAGCCCGGCTTACAAAAGCCACTTTGGTTACCTTTCTGTCCTCAGCATTAGGTCAGAGAGGAGGTGGAGTTTCTCTTGTGTACGAATGGCTCATATTTTGCGCTGTTAACATTTGCTTAAGTGGAATCTTTTTCATGAGTGTTGTTGCTGTATTTCCTCCAACTCACAAGAGACTAAACAAAGGGAGCGAGTGGTAAATAATACCATTTCACTGAACAGAATATCTCCACAATAAATTTGATTTATAAATTATAATCAATCATCCACACATGTAAAGCAGCAGAAATGACTCCATTTGCTCAAGTTCACTTGTTTGAAATATTGGGACATTAATTCTGACTCTTGACAAGAGCTGCGTAACACCAGTAAATCCTATTTAAACTCTCATTATCAAACTCCTTCCTGTGTGTTTTTCTGCACTGGAAGTCTTAGGAGTTTTCTAGTTGTACCCACCAGGATGGTCCTCTGCAGGTTGGAGTTGACGCTGCTAAACATGAGCTTCCCCACAATAGTGGCGATGGTGGGGAAGACCAGAGCGCCACACAGGATCCGTGTGGCCGACACGTGGTCTGCCAGGGGGCTTGCCTCTGCCGGGATGCGGGGCACTGGGCAGCCAATCCCTGCAGAGACCCAGAAACAGAAGCAGGGAGCCACTTTAAACATGCAAGATTGTATTTGGATCTGAGAGTACAGCTGATCTAATAAGCTGAGATCGACTTATTAATTTAGCATTTTCTCCCACAGTGGAGGCCGTTCTCAAGCTGCTGTAACAAATTCCTGCTGAGACAGCTCCTGCTTTAATCCCCATCATCCCACAATGAAAGCAATATTTGAAAAAGGTCCAAGATGTGAACTGTCATCAGTAAAAGAAGCAGAGAGAACAAAAATACATTGTTGAGTGTTCGGGTTTTACACATGACACAACTGTGTGTCCTGACCTGGGAAGATGCTGTTGAGGATCTGCAGTTTGTTGGAGTACTTCCTCCACAGGCGAAGGACGTAGTCCTCCCAGCGGATCATCTTGCCGAGGATCAGCATGACAGGGATGGTCGGAAGGCCGATGAGCAGGAACAGAGGGTCGGCCCGCTCCATAACATCCAAGCCCTCCTTATGGCCAACCACCTGGAGAGCAGACGGGTCAGAAAATTGACTTTTACTTACAAATAAGAATAATGAAAGAAAGGGCCACAAAAACTTGACCACCACTACTTCTAATCACGTGCACCTTATTTGTAGTTTTGTAGAATGGAAAATCACGGCTGAAACTAAATACAACAGTCTTATTATGAACCTGAGCTTCTCAGGACGGTTCATTGCTCGTACCTGCATGACAGTGACAGCTCCATAGGTGACAGCAGTCCAATAGATGGAGCCCACCATGATGCCAGCAGCAGCGAAGGGGCCAGCCTTAGAAATGAGCCGGTCAGCCAGGTCGAGCACATACACCACAGGACCTGGTGAAGGAAAACAGCTCAGAGTGAAACTGACGTGTACTCATGCAACTCTTATTTTTCCTATGGATAGCAGTAATACAGTTAGTGTATAACCCAACTAATTTTTGAATGTTTGAGTTTGAAGCAAATACAAATATTTGGGATTGCAAAAATTATAACGAAAGATGTGCCAATGGAAATGTATTTAAACATATAAACAAAAAGTTGTGATACAAAACCCTTAGATTTGCGTTTTTAAAATAACTTTGTTTTTCACAGAACTTCTGACTCAGCAGCTGGGTTGGGCATTTTACAGTGTATAAACCAACCTGACAGGGATGCATGTGGACCAACTATGTCACTGTTTTGACTGTTTCTGAATGACCTCAAATCAAGTTTGGTATTTCATTTCTGGATTGGAATTTTAGATATTGGTCAACATTTACACTAACATGGACACGCTGTATTTGAAATATCAGTAATGATTTATGCATCCACCTCTAGCACTGTTTTGACATGAGGAGTTACATTTACAATCTGTGGTTCATTTTTTGTACATAAGCAACAATTGTTAGTACCCAGGTAATCTGAGTTGAGGTTTGTTTGTTTTTCTTTTTACCATATCAGACTATTTCAATATTCTGAGCTCTGAAATGCTTGAGTAAACACTACTTTATTTTATCAGAAAAATAAGAATATCTGAAGAAATATCTGATGTAACTAGCAAACACTCAGAAACATTTTTGTTACAGTGTCAATCACATGAGAATGAACATTGAGGCAACCTGTGAAAAACTGTGGTTGACAACACAAGTCAAAGAACAGTGTGTGAGTGTACAGCAGGGGTCATGAGACACCTGCTGGTAAATCAACCAGTGGAACTAGAAAAACATCTAAACTCAACACACACACACCTCTCAAAGAGAGAAGGACCAGCCATCATTGCTTGTATTTCCTACCCTTGTGTAAAAATTGTCTCATAAACAAAAGGAATTTCACCTGCACTGTGAGCTGTGACCATAAAGATTCCCTTTCTACCTCAAGGCTAAATAACTATTGACAAATGACAGCGAAAAACTGTAAACACAAGGAAGCCGCTCTGCATAAAAACCATGTGTACAGACTGACAATCTGTACACAGCAACAAGAAAAATGACAACAATGCAGTAGTTTAAGAGAGCAGGTATGGAGCACACCTCGCACTGCAGAGTTTATTGACACAGAGGGAGGAGCTTCCAAGCAGGTTCCACCCAGATCAAAACTAACTGGGCTGATTATTGAGAATGTGATAAGGACTAATCAGAAGTCCAACATGCCTTTAGAGAAGCTCGGTCTAATATCAGAAGCAAGATCCAAAAAAGATTCTCTTCTGCATCCTCCTCCCTGGCATTCCAGGCTGACTCGAGGGAAATCATGCAGTATTTACAGGAAGGCAACCTGATTTCCTCACCCAGACAGACCCATACACATCCTATTAATAACCAGCCCAGGAGTCAGTGGGAGGAGAGCAGGGTGGGGACACTACCGGAGGGACCGAGCGTAGAACAGAGCACAGGGCCTTGATGTGTTGCGCTGCAACTCTCTCAAAACTGCAAAATAAGATCCACAGCACAGAGCAGTCTGGGTTTCAAGGCCCTGAAACCTATTTTATAAACTCTCTTACTGAACTATAATCAGTGTTGTCCTGTATACAATAAACACTAGATTTACTGCCAGAGCTGGAACAGTTTGGGGCATTTTACATGATGCTCCTGTGATTGATCATTTTCCAAGTCTTGGTTTCTGTTTTCACACCTGTCAAGCTCTCTGTTCTCACACATAGGATTTTTAAATTGATAACTGGGGTGATTTTAGGCAAACTTTTAATCTCTACACCACTTTCTACCCCGACCAATATGCAAATTTTGCACTGTAGGTGCAGTGATCAGCTATTTGGATTAGCTGGAAATGCTAACACTTGTTTGTTATGTTAGAGCAGACAAACACTGTTTAATTCATTTATTACGCTTTTGCTCTTGTGTTTTATCATAAAAACAACAAACAAACAAACAAACAAAAAATCTCTTTGAGAACAAACCTCAGCATCAAAAAACTAAATCTTCAAAGGCTACCTAATGAATAACAGTAAGGACCCAATCTATAATTTTTGCTGCACTATTGATACTGGTGTTTTTAATTTACAGGAAAAGCTATAGAGATTTGAAGGTTTTTAGCAGCTAAATATATAAGCTCTGACGAGAAAAGGCTAATATATCAACAAAATTCAAATATTGTCTCTAAAGCCTAAAAAATCGGACAGTATCCTTTTAGTTTTGGGCAGTTGAAGCGGTTTCCCCTCACACATCTAATGATGGGTTACTACACAGAGATCTAAAACAATCTCACATATTTATAAAAGTGATTGAAAGGTCATTTCAGTGACTTTTCTAACAAATATGTTTGTCTCTTGGGAAGGCTGACATTTATAATTGCACTTTAAAAGTAGTGATTTGGACGGGTCTTGTCTAGTTGGGAAATACGACGTGAAGTTTTATTAAAAACAGTGCTGAGTCATTGGTCATTGTGAAAGCAGGACTTTGTTCAAGAACACTTTCCCTTCTGGCATGTCAGCAGCAGATTGATAAATATATTATCCTGTTCATTTACGCTACAAGGCTGGGAAAAAAAAAAGGAAATAGATCGACCTTGTAGCACAGAAAGCTTCCATCACTTCAAGCTAAGGACAAATGTGCTGTAGTTGGTTACAGGCTGCTGGCAAGGGACATGCTGGCAGAGCTGCCGAGTCATCTCCAAGTCATCATTTAGGACGTGGACAGATTTAATGCAAGCACCTGAGCTGATATATTTTCATGAGCCTGAAAGGGAGGCTGAAGTGGTGAGACCAAACTGTGACACTTCTGACTACAACGTTTACATTAGCCTACACATCGTGATTTAAAAAAAGCTGCAGCTTTCAAAAATTAGTCTGAGGCCTTGGTTGTTATTTTGAGGTTAAGGGTTTTTTGCAGGGAGAACATAAGACACACTTTATTAAGTTGTTTATACAGTCAGGCCACTGTGCCACAAGGTATATACAATTCAGCCACTGTTAGCTATATAGCTATTTCTGCAGCTGTTTACATTCACACCTTAAAAGCTTCAAGTTTAGAGCATCTTTCAGTGCAGCATTTATAGCAGCCAATCCTTAAGATCTTATTTTTTAAAGAGCAGTGTTCCTGGTCACTTGTTGAGAAAAAAACCCAAAGCAAACAAGAAGTATTTGGCACTTTTGAAGCTACTTAACACGCAAAGGAAATATCCCTTTTATTTAAAAAGGAGTTATAAACACTGAGGCTCTGCTTCGTCTACTGCCAGCCTTTTGATGCTTTCCAGAGCACCTTTTTTACTGCACCTGTGTTTGCCGACTGGATTGATCTCACGTTGCTTGAGTGCAATAATGTGGCATATTTTGATGACGGGGTTGGAATCTCTTCCGCTTTCTTCCTGTCTAAGCATTACGCCATCCCATCCGGAGAGAACTGGGTCGCCCGTAATGGCCACTGGCAGGATGAAGAGCTGAGCAATTCATTTCAGCCACTGGCAGCAGATTCCATAATTAAGATAATTAAAAGAAGGGAGGGGAGGGAAGTGAAGGAGAGGTGGGAAAAGTGCAACTGCAATTCCTCAGTAGTGGCACGCATGCCGGCACACCGTTCCAGCTGGCTTGTTTACTCTCTCTAGACAGAGTGTCAGTAAAGCAGCAAGGACACGCCGTCCTCAGAGTTACATTGCCGGCCATATTAGCATGATAGGCTGGCTTTGACTCTGCAGCAGGTGCTGGTGGGAATTATGCCAGAGCAGCATATATCTGTCCTACTCTTCATGGGTTGCACTGTTGCTTGCTCCGTATCTCATGTGCTGTAAGTGAGTGAAAACAATCGAAACTTGGGTTAATAGAAAAGGTGATCTGTGGCTTCAGATCAACCCCTATCTGATCTGGCTGCCTGCAGGGGTCCCACCCTGGGAGCCAAACATGACTAATGCCTGTCAAGCCCACAGAAATGAGCTGGCCTCTGCAGCAACCCTGAGAAAATAACCACTCTGGTACCTCCCAGTGCTCCCTGCCTCTACCTGTCTGCAGCTATCATCCAAACTGAAAGCTGTCATCCTAGTGTTGTCACCAAGCTGTGTAATTGCTGCTATTCTGAGGGCTAATTAAAGCTGCTGCAAATACCATAGATTGTGAGGGCAAGCCACAAAAATGATATTCAAAAAAGGAAAAATATTTGTGCTTTAAAGTTTTAAACTAACTATAACTCACATGGAACAACTGGCTGCCTATAAACAATATATCATAACTATAACGCAGCACTGTGCTATGCAACAATAGCATAGTATTTGAAATGGGAAAGAAACACTGCAGCAATGATGCAGCAAAAGAGACAAAGCTGTACTCTTCCTGCTCACTGCCCAGCTGATCCTGCAGCTAGACATCGGAACTCCTTAGAGGGTACAATATAAACTCAGGTGGTAAGATTAACTCTGGAGTTTATTAGTGACAGCCAAGATATCCATCAAGCAAATATAGTAAAGCCCTGTCCATCAGCATGTGTGGCTTCTGGATGCAAACACACTTGTTTAAATGTTATCATTGCTGTTTTAGGTTTCAGGACAGTGTGTGCATGTCAACACATCTCAAAACAATTACCACAGAGGTATAAATTTCAAACGCACCCTTACAAAACAGTCACAATATGGTAAAACTCTCCTATCTGGTAGTCAAAATAACAAAACCAAAAGATTTGCCAATGCAGTTTGGACGCAAGTTTAATGTCACGCAGTGCAAAAAATGCAAAAAAACTACCTATCAGCATGCAAGTTTTGCATGCAGTAGTCTGCTGAAGAAACAGATTGGAGGCACATCCTGGTCTTTACGGTTTAAAAATGTCAGCACCACAGACCCTAGTTCTAATGAGTGGATGTCTTGTTTATGGCACAAGGAACAGCTAGAGCAGAATCATCAGCAGAATCCATGTTTAAAGCCAAGGGAAGGACAGCTGTTTCATGGGTTCATCGGCAGAGAGGTGGCATTACTTCACTCATCTTCTGTCTGCTCTGTCAGCCTGTGATGAGCTGCTCCATCAATGCCTCCCGTGACCCAGTTTCACTACCACTCTTCTCTCCCAGACACCTCCAGCATCTCTGCACGACTTTCCTCATCCCCCTCTGTCTGACACTAGCTAATGGGATTAGGAAAAAGACACTTTCCCCTGAAGATGAGAAGCACCTGAGGTGAACTCCACAGGCTTTGTGAATAACCATATTGCACAATGTTCTGGTCGGATACATTCAGCGGCTTGGGGAAAAAATGTGCCTTTTGTGTGTTCAGTACATGGATAGAACTTACTTAAGTGGTTCTGGTTTTTTAGCACTTAAGGGGCAGGTCAGTCAAAACTTTAGGATTCCAATGTTGTTATTTTAAGGGTACTTTAGTGCCAAAACTTCTACATCTGAGAAAAGTTAGAGAAGTGGCCTCCTAAATTACTTACACAAACTCATTAATAGTCAGCTACTATAGCTACTGCACCTCAGAGTGAAAAGTACTGACAATGAACTTTTAAAAGCAGCTGTTAATTGTGAATAAGTCAGTAAGGATTCATGCCTTGGACACTGAGCAGGGGAGTTTGCAGCACTGCAATAACTCATCTGTCAAAACAATTAAAACCCCCCAAAAAAACACTCTTATAGATCCCACTGTTGAGGACTTGATTATAACATGATCAGGCCTCTCAGGCCATCAGCTGAAAGTTTTCTTGTCATGTCTTATGTGCCTGCATGTACTTGCACGGTAGCACCCGTTTCCTGTAGAGCAATAACATGTGTGGCAAACTGATAGGGTCTGGGTTTCTATTTGCTTGTGTTGATGTTTCTAGGCCTTTAATGCTTAATGTTTATATTGTTATAAGAATGTAATATTTATGTTGCACCTATTTTCTGTGTTCTCATTTATTCATATTGTCACCATATCCGTTTTGTTTCTATACACACATTAAACATACTTATAATGAAATGAGTTATACAGATAATATTGTCATTGCCATTTTGTTTGACGGTTAATGAAGTGAACATTTAATTCTCACAAACTTACTGAATAAATAAATATTATCTGTATTATTTATTTGTCAACAATATTAAAAAAATAAAATGTATTTATTATCTGTATCTGTATGAAAACAGGTAAAGTAGAACTGAACCTTCAGGATGAAAAAATGACAAATGGTACACACACACGAGCACGCACGCACACACGCACGCACGCACACACGCACACACACATCACCAGATGCAGTATTCTAGGCAGTACTGAGGACATTTTAATACTGGATCATGATTGGAACAACAATACTGTATAGTTCCTAGGTTTACACGACACATGGTCAGCTCTGTCTTCTAATTTTTTTTAGAGGTTTACACAGCAGCATTAGGAACTTTTATCACAGTTTATGACAGTTTCTAATTATGAGATACTTGAATACGTTATTATCCCAAAGCAATGCTGCTCTGAAAAAGCAACACATTATTTACATACAAAGGATGTTCTGGAAGAGGAACTGTCTAGACCACACTAGACACTTCTCTTATTTAAAAATGAAAAACGGACTCTTCCCTCCAACAGCTGGTTAGACATGCTGTCTCCACCCACACATCCTGACAGTCTGTCATCTAAACTGAAGGCAAACCAAAATATTACACAAGGTCAAATGGAAAGGTAACACAAGACTGATTTTTTGCATAAAGTTCTCAGTAAATGAAAGATGATGGTGGCAGAGGTTTGCTGTATCATTCTTTAAGGGCATCATCACTCAGCAAATGAGCCACAGTAAAGAGGAAGTTCCCTTTCAAAATAGTCCTCTATATAATAAATCTCAATGCTCCATTGCTGTTGGCCAAACCACTCGAACACATGACAATGGAACACAAAGTCTGGAGTTGGCGTCACAAGCTGATGAGCGCAAACATTTTAACTTCTAGACCACAACTCCTTACTGGCTGTTACGAAAAAAGATCTGGCCAAAAATAACGAACCACATAGACATAATGATGAGGAACACTGTGAGAAAAATTATGCAACTGGTCTAAAACCTAACTTCAAAAGCTAACTGTGTGAAAAAACACAGTCAGTTCATAATGTGGCTCAAAGTCTGAGCATGTGAGTGAGACTTTCAGTTCAACTTCCAATGAATGAGTTCAGCAAGAAAACCTCAATTTGGAATCCCAGCAAGCAAACAAAAATACTTTGTTTAAGACTCAGTTTATAAGTTGGTCAATACAATAAGCCTAGTGATACTCTAACAACTCCAGAGTTATTTCCCATAGTCTGACCATTGCGCTGCTGCAGGGAATGACCATCCTGGATGCTGAGTGGTTTGACTATGGGTCAATGGCGTAAAGAGGATAAGGTTAAGCTAAATAAAGTAAATCTTATTTCAGTGACGCAAATTGAAGTTGAGAGTTAAACATTTCGCCAGCTTATGAAACTCAGTTGATTGTAGTTAACCATCAGGATGCATACACAGTTTTTCCGCAGGCCATTCTTGTGAATTTATCATCAAGTTATAATGATGTAATAACAACACTTTAAAAGTCTACACACTATTTGTTACTGCAGACATTTTATGTTATATATGAAGGGCACATTGGTAATTTTAACATTAATTGCAGCTCTGTTTTATTTAAATGCTTGTGAAAGTAAGCAAGCATGAACAAAATAGAGACCCTGAAACTGAAGCTGAGAATGGAGTTCATCCATAGTTGCTTTCATTATTTGCACCTGTGCTTTTCCAACTGTAACGTGTCGAAAAGTTATGTGTAATAAAAGATGTTAAACCACTTCCTTTTAACTGATTTGTGTAAAGAAGGCTAAGTATCCAAAAATACTACTAATACTACTACTACTACTACAAAAAACTAGGTATGAGTATAAATGAATTAACAAATAAATGACCTTGACCTATGACCTTTTTTTAAGTCAAGTGACCTTGAAAGAGTTTGGATCTTCATCTCTTAAAGTTGGCATCAAGAGTAGAAAACATGCTGTATATTTTATGCAATAACTGATCCTGAAACTCTCAGTGCATGTAGTGCACCTGCAGAGTGAGGCTCTGACAGGAACTGCAGCCACCTTCACAGATGTCCAATCCACAAACCCAGTTTACTCCTTTCTGTAAGGTTCCAAGTGAACTATTTAAATGATGTAACCATTTGTCCTAAAACAGAAACTGTCTACTGAAACCTTACATAACTAGTTTTGAGAGGTCGCTTTCAGAAATAGACTACTTTGGCAGTTATTTCCATTTTCATTGGCAACCGAATAAATTTGATATCTTAATGACTTATTAAATATCATACATAACACATTCTAATAAATGTGTTATCAAGGCCCATTTAGGGTTCAGTGTTAATGTACTTTTTTCCACATGGGTCAGAAGTCTACTTGCCATTATACAAGTGGTTTTTCTTAATAAAAGTTATCAAACAACAAAACTTAATTTTCATTTTCTTTAATTACGTATTTATGTAAATGAATCAGAACAAGGACATGAACCAGCAAGGCCTTGGAGGGAGGGTTGTAAGCAGCTCTCTTAGCTGGATATAAACCAGATGCCGTCAGCTCTTATTATGGCATCCAGCTACAGTTTTCTGTTATATATAGGTAGAGTTCTCCTCACATCTTTTCACACCACTCAAATCAATTCCTTTTTTCCAGGATAACTGAACGGTTTACCATCTTTAATCGACTTTCTACTTTTGAAATTATTTTCTTGCAAACCCCAATCAATACTACACATGCACAACCTCCTCTCTCTCTTTTGGCTCTCATCTTTGATCATTTCATCGTCAGCTCTTGGAAAACAATGTGTTTAATTCTGACCCAACACACTTGGCTGATCAGGCAGGTTATTTGCCAGATTCACTTGCCTCACATGGCATTTTGCTTGCTCAAGGAGATCGGGCAATCTTTCATGGTGAGTCCTGATATTAGACCACTCTCGTAGACATTATGTTTTTCTGCATGTAAGTTGATGCAGTACTAATTGACTGTCCTATGAGCCAATTAACACAACCTCTCAGATACAAAAGGACCTGACAGACACATTTACAAATACCCAGCTCAGAGCCAAGTGCTAACAATCAGCTCTCAGAGGGAGACGCAGACATACACAGGGTTATTTACTGAGGAGAAGGAAGTGTGTAATGGAGCTCAGCTGAACCTTCTTATAGCACCAAAGCAACTGACAGCACAGCCTTGGTCACTATAAATATACATGAACCTGTTTACCAGCCAGGCCAGACCTCCCGCTAACATTGTCTTAGGGCCAGCTACTGTCTCATATTGCAACTTCTCTGTCTTTGAAAGACTGAAATGGAAGTTGCCCAGTGGCTGATGGGTAACCCAGTGACAACTGTGCAGCATTAACATTATATGTGTCCGGGATTTGACATTTAATGGTAAAATTTCAGAAGGGGTACAAGTTCATTTGCTGTATCTAGAGCTTTTTTCTTTTTTGTCCCTGCACAATTCTGTTCAACAAACAGCATAAAGACAGGTCAGTCGCTGTCTGAGAAATATAAAGAATCTGAAACAGAGAAACTAAAATGTGAGGTTCTGTCCAAATAATCATTGCCACGCATGTTCACTGGATGAGTCATAGCTGAAAAAGGCCTCTGGGAACAACTGACGCCTTCGTCGCTCTGACGTGTCATGATAATTGATGCAGCTGCTCCTCTAAACTGTTGCTGGTCAATCAGCCTGGAGCTGGGCTGTGTAACAAGTGAGCATCCTTCTGTTTCTCATCAGGCAGAAAGGAAATATTTACCCTGATCACCACAGAACGAATGCTGGCTCTCGAGTAAATAAACATCCACTCAGGCAAGACAAACAGTTAGGCAGCAGTTATTGAGAGTGCTGTCAAAGAGAAGCTTCAGAAATCTATTTACAATAAAACTTACAATGCTGATTCAACATTGACAAGTGCTGAAAAAATTACCTTTTCACGGCATTTTGACAGGAAAAGACACAAAATTCAGAATTAGCACTGCACTCCTATAAAACTGTTGTCAAAATGGACAGTAATGACAAAAAGGTTCAAATACAGCAGGCGATATGACACAGCAGATGGAGAGCTATCCAATTTTTATTTCCATGGATCCTTCCTCCTTGTCAAGCTGGTGCCTATTACCCACAACACACCTTGACAGCATACAATTTGGCCAGAGATTTGAGTGTGTTATGCTTGTAGCAGTTAATATAGTCGTAAGTCACTGGCTTTGAGCAGTGATGACCAGCAGACTACACAGGCCTTGTTAGATCACTTCCTCAGCAACGACCATTGCTGACTCAAGTGACATTGGTTGACGTAGTTTATTAAATTTTGTGCAGCTCCCTGTGTACAAAAAAAAGAGCTGATACTGCTTTTTCATTCTGCATATGCAGTGGTACTAATTATAATCTTCTCTTTAAGCAGTTTAGCAGAAGATTCCTTCAGAAAGTCCTACACATTTTTTTTAAACTTTTGAATATACCTCTTTTAGTTTTTCACAGCGCAGAAGCCTTGCTCTAAAACTCGACCTGCAGAAGGCAGAGTGGGTTGTTCTTTTATCAATGAGTCAATTGATTCCTGACTCCTCCACGTTGTATATTGAAGTGTCCTTGGGCAAGATATGGAACCCAAAAGTGCTCTAGTTGGTTCCTTAATCAGTGCAAGTGCTTGTGTGAATGCTTATCACTCCTGATGAGCAGGTGGCACCCTGTGTTACAGCCTCTGCTACCAGTGTACGAATGTGTTTTGCTAACTTGTATCTGACTTGTGTTGTAAAGCGCTTTGAGTGGTCGCTAAGACTAGAAAAACACAGCATACATGCAGTCCAAATGGCAGAAAGTTAAGCCAGTGCATCTTTATGGTTTTGTTGCTACTTCTAAGCCTCAATCTAATTTTTCCAGACCTAGTTTTATACACTGTTTGATGCAACTCACCTAGTTTGGGAAAGACAATGAGATACTCTGCATTGCATTGTGGGCAGGCCACGCGTGCTGTGCTGTTGCCCCGCTGCTTCTCGTCCACCCAACGCTGCAGGCAGGCCTGGTGAACCCACTTGGTTGAGCCACGGCAGCGACATGGACGCACCCACTCTGCTGTGCGGTCATCCTCGTCTGTGGCAAAACACACCCAGCAGCTCCTAAAAACAGAAACACACATACACACACATTAACAGGTGAGGAGAAGACAATGAAACATATACAAATTCTGATAAACACTTTTCAACAACTAACTATTTAGATATAGAAATATATATAGCCCCTATAATGATTATAGCCCCTGTTACAGCTTATAGAAATAGGCCTAAATTCCTCACTAAGTGTCAAGCTTTTTTTATTTTTTCATGTAATGTCTGATATTAAGAGTGCCAACAGCCTTATTAAGTCTCTCTCTCCTCCTGAAGTTTCCATGCTTCTGCTTCTGACCGAAAATTTTTAATGACAGGAAGTCTGATATTGCTGGAGTTTTAATAAAATGTTATAATGTTTTATATGTTGTGTTGTATATAGGTTATTCTTTATGACACTGAGAAACATGCATAAGCAAATCAATGTTTGAGTGGTCAATTAGAGGAAAGAAGAGAGAGAGCATGATGGGTGTAATCTTTCATGTCCCCTTTAAGTGAAAAGTGGACAGTCAGCAACACAAAGTCGCTTCACACATGATTCAAAGGTTTAGCTTAGATCAAGCTTATTTGAAATCCTTTCTGAGAAAAGTGTTGGCAAGGCCATTTTCAGCATTTAGGGCAACGATCAAAGTCTCTCATGTAACTGCAGGCCTAGGAAGAACACACTCACTTACACACACACACACACACACACACACAGAGCGTCACTGTATGCGACTCTGCACAATATCAGCCAAGATCAATACATAAACCTGATAGGCAAACAAGTTATTATGCTGATTGCTTGTCAAGCATATCTGACAGCACAGCAGGAACTATTCGAAGCACACGCAACCGCTCATAAAAAAAGGCACATCGTTTTCCCTTATGGATACAATGTGAAGAATTTCCAGGGCATTATATTTAAGATCACATCACAATGACAGATAACATTTGTTTCAGATCAATTTCTCATGGACCAAAAGTTAAAACAGGACCAACATTTATCTTACTTGCGTGCAGGCAACCCTGTCCGGGTGGGCACAATATTCTGACAAACCACAGCTAGGATCTGCAATGCTTTGGTTGCAGACGAACTGAGGAGACTCAGCCTCCTTCCTGTGTGACATCCAAACAAACGCCTTGTTCTGGCCTCAAGCAAACCATATTTTAACACCTCCCCTACCACTAAGTATCCCAACACATCCTCTTTTCTCTCTTCCCACACACAAACACACTGTAAACATCTTTCTGCGTTAACTCCTCTTCTACAAAAATAGCAATAAGTCCATCTTCACAAACTTATGCCTCCACACCTACAGCAAGAGCCAATAGTATGTTTGACTTGTTTGCTGTACTATCCTCCAATTAATTGGACTCCGTTTGTGAAGTTTACACCCTCTAGCCCTCCTCCGCTCCATGTCTGTCCAACATCTGGGATGGTAATTCGATATCAAATTTCCTGACCTTACCACAGTACAACTTGGACTGAGACATTATATTGCTTTTCCATAATTAATCAGCAGCATGCGCCTGGGAAGGTTCATGTTCACCATTCCTCTGTCTTACAGCATGAATTCTAGTTCAAGAATGCAGACCATCAACATTCTCACTTTAGCTGCTACGTAATAATGAAAACAGTCACTGGTTAGACAAGATTTTTTATGAAAATCATCAACACTGCCATGACTACCACAGTCATGCTCAAAAACAATGCCTATGGAGTTCTATTGGTTTTTCCTCCCTGTGTGATAATTGTTAAAATGAAGAATAATCAAAATTAAAATGTCAAGATTTCCCTTTAAGCCATATTGAAGTTAAATTTAGCCATGGACTAGCTTGTTGCTAAGAGATCCATTGGTTCACTGGCTGACTGCTGCCTAAACTCATTTACTGCCCGACTTCCCTTGTGTGACATTTACATTTTCATTTTCATAATTACACTGAACCATGAACAGTTGGCATATTGGATGAATGAAACTATGATGAGTGTACACACCAGTAAACCTTGGCAGATATTCAATGAGAGACAATCTGAAAAAAGAGATGTTTATTTTTTTTCCTCTCAGGCCATGACTGTATACATTTCAATACCATGTGTGGATGTTTGTGGGGTGCTCTGGAAAGGAACTGGCAGATTTATGTTCAGAAAATCCATGGGAAAACTTGCAATCTTCATGTCTAACAAAACACATAACAGGTGAGGACTCATTCTGTCAGAGTCTTCTACAGCAGAAATCTAAACGTAGGTCCAAGTCTTTCTATTTCATGACAATCATGCAAAAGGTTTTTAAACTGGGTTGAGAGGCATCAGACAACATCCCAGTATCAGTATCTTCTTTTTAACAGGGTTTACACAACTGGCTCTCTGTGTTGGACCTGATAAGACCAATCTAGGGGAGTTTACTGTTTCATTTCCTGTCTTTAACAACAGGTATGCTAGGAATGGAGGAAGCTTACTGCCTTTTTAGTTGAACTAGGAAATGTTTCATTCTACATCAAAAAATTATTAAAATATCCAGTATGACCTATAGCTACAAGTGCTAAACTTGTTCCCAGAACGCAGAGAGTTCTATGACCTTTAAAGGATTTTTAAGTATGGAGAAGGTCTATGGGTTAGGGTTTACTGGGAATCACTGCGGAAAACCTTTACTCCATTACTTCACAAAATTATCCACTGTTGGTGATTGAATATTTTTCCACTCTGTCCCAGTTTACTGGAACATCAATCCCCACTTTTTCTCATTTCTGGTTTGCCTTGGATGTTGAGGGACTGTGCTGAAAATGAACAGGTGTAGATGTCTGTGATATCACCCAAGGGTTTCTACATTTCTATGCCTTCATGGCACTTATTTTTTACCATGACAGAGACATAATTCTCTTAATAAAAGTCAAACGAGACACCAAACTTTCACTGAAAAAAGTCTGGAAAAAAGTCACCAGGTCACCAAAAACTTGTCACTTTAAACCAAACTTTACTTGTTGGCAAACTCTATGCAGAACTTCCTCAATGACTTTGACATTTATTCAGTAGCTGACTCGGTAAATCCCCATAGTACAGCATGTATATTTCAATCTTCCTGCTTTAACAGCTGAATAATGGATGTCAAATCTTGGGCCTTCTGTCATCGTCATACTAAGGTCTAGGTGTGCTCTGTTACTAGAGTGTAGAGGGGGCTCATCTGTGACAGACTGGATGGCCGACTTGGATTATTTGCTCAGGTCACTGCCTGCCTGCAATGAATGATTTTCCAATACTACCCTGGTGATGAATAAAACATGACAATGCAGGAGAGGAGCCTTAGGGTCGAGGAGCTCAGGTGACATGGCCAGCTTAAGGGCACAGTGTGCATAAGTGGTGAATCTGAGCCTGACAGAAACATCAACTGAATCCAATCACACTTCTGTCTAGTGGTCTCACAGAGCTCATGACAGAAGTGCCCATCTCCTCTCTCTGACAGGTACGTGAGCCTGCACTATAATCAAAGCTCTTCGATACATTAAACATTAGGAAAAAACATGCATTATTTGCCATTCCCCATGTTCTACACTGGGAGACTTATTTAACAAAATAACAGGGATACTGAGAGTGAGGCAGTTATAAAACACAAGGATAAGGAGTTGAGAAGAACAGTTTACAGATATCTCCAGAAGGACAACAGTGGAGAACAAAACCCCGGGCTCCTTTAGATCCACTGGCTCTTATTCCTGTAACCCAGCCCCGCAGCATGACAGGACCAACACAACAGCACTGAAATGCTATCCTCTGTGTGAAACCCTAATCTCCAGCTCGCTGTCGCCTCAACCCTGTTTAACAGAACTCTTGGGCGGCTAAGCCAAAGATGCACATGTACAAAATGGTCTCCTGGATACAGTGAGGTTCTCTAGAATTGAAACAGGCTTGTAATTTAAAACAAAAAACATCAACAAAAGGTCTGAAGAACTGTTTTTACATCAATGTAACTAAGTCTTAATTTACTTATTGTAGAAAATGTTATTTACTAAAGATTTTACAATGTGCCTGCCACAATCACATATGGCAAAAATCAAACCCAAACATGAAGATGCATAATGCTAATAGATGCAACCACACCTGACATATTCCAGTTACTGCTTGGTCTAGCAAGTGGCCATTCCAAGATACAGAGATGGCTACTTGCCTGGACTATGTTTAAGCTATTTAACCTGCCATTTCAACCACTTATTTACATGCTAAACAGGCAAACCTGAGTGGGGCTTTGCTGTTCCCACAATGAGCTCTAATCCATCTAATGCTAACCAACTGCTTAGAAACTTCAAGGGCAGGCAAACAGCATTGTGTATTATCCTTTTTATTTCAGAGGTTATTTTGAAAAACCTTCAAGCTGCCAGGTTCAAAAGAATGTTTAGCAATGAAGGACTGTATATCCTCCCAGCCAAGCTTGGCCAACATCATGTGCTCCATTTCAGCTTAGGATGTATTTTTTTATGATCTAAGAAAGCGCAGATCTGTATCACAAAGTCACACAAACACAGGGGAAGGGGTCTGATGGTGAGCCATGAGTGAATACAAGATGCAGGTATGATTGGCACTGTGTGCAAACATGAGTGTGACAGCATGGCTACTTTCTCATCGTCTCACAAGTCAGGCTCCTGCTTTTTAAGAAACACATAAGCCAACCCACAAAGGCTCCTTTCACTCTGTGCTGGTCACGTGATTGTGGGAAAGCTGGAGGTTCCTCAGCACAAAGGCAGAGTACAGGATTCTGGCCCACACAGATCCTAAAGGAAGGTTAAAACCCAGAAGGGCTTCTCTATGTCTGACTGCTTACACTCAATTACAAACTAGTCTCGCCCATGTCAGTTAAACAACAACCCAGGCTGTTTGCCACCCTGAACCAATACAGTATCTACTTACTAAGTGTCTAAGATTTGTACCTTTCATGTTTCATTTCAGGTTACATTAGTCTTTGGAAGCTTAACTGGTTAATGTCAGCTCTGTAAAACTGAAATACATTTTTAGTAGAGATAGACCAATATGCTTTTTTCAGGGCCGATACCGATTATTAGTAGTCAAGAAGGCCGATAACCGATACTTGGGGTCGATATTCATTTGCAGTAAAAGTGAAAATATTGGCGTCAAAATTTTGAATAATACAAACTCCAACATTTAACTTCGTTTAAATGCCTTT
>JAQMCX010000003.1:5645426-5661722 GCA_029814765.1 Acanthurus leucopareius | reverse complement strand
AGGCTTTGTGATTTTACCCACGATTTATTGACTCCACATGAAGCAATGTAAAACTGTGAAAAAATACAAAATACAAACAGTAAGATACAAAGGAAACGTGTTGTATATTTGCACCATTGTCTCATGACAGTCTCACAATTTGGTATACAACTGCAATCTTAAACTTTATTTATTGAGGTGTGTTTCAGTTGTCATTTGTCAGTCATTGACAAATAAGTAAAGTTTGTCTTCTCACTTAACCAACACAGGAGCCCCTCACCTCTATTCCGGACATAACAAATCTGTGTACTTTTACCACTGGTACTAGGTACTGTGACCCTTGTATCATAATAACACGTGGACAGGACTCTAGGAAAAGGTGTTTGTTTATTCCTTGATTGGCCCACAAGTGGCTGACTTCCAAAGTTAAGGAGACTGAGACTAGTGGTGGATTACAATCCATTAATCCAAAACTTCCTTTTTATGAGAGTCTCAAGAGTCACACTTCATGTTCACGCGTTTGTAATAAATAACCTGGCTATTTTATTTTGCTGCTATTTTTGAGTTTAGAAAGCTACAAAGAGTGAAACACTATTAAACATATGTTTCAGATACAGTTCCTAGTTTGGATTCAACAATGTTAACAGGTTGGCCTTTGGTTAATAGCTTGTGGTTTGAATAACTCAAGTTTGCCAATGACACCAGCTATCTTAAGACATGTCACTTGGCTCGAACTTTAACCCAAGTGTGCATTATGCAACATAGGCTATTTTGGCTAGCTGTGGGTTATCAGGTCACAACATGTCAGCTGCTAATCAGCTATTGATGTCTATTTAAAATATGTCCGAAACTGAGTGCATGAAAAAAATTATGTAAAGGTTATACAGTTGCTCTTCCATAACAGAAATATCAACTCAATACCTGGATACCAACAACTTGGTATTCTGGCCAACTGCTGGTGCTTTTATTTATACTCTATTTCTTGTGATCTTACAAAAGTAGGCTTACCTCTTTGCTAGGTGAATTTATGATGAAAATACAAAACAGGTTTGTAAATTATATTCATGTATATCAATATGATTATGAACTCTAATTTTATGTTTAGCATTTAACAAGAAAATAAATGCCCCTTTCTGAGACTTAAAGTGAGCCTGTAGACTCTCACCACCCATATAAACATTGCACCAAATCATAGGGTCAATTATCCCTAACCTTTATGCGCGCGCACACACACACACACACACACACACACACACACACACACACACACACACATTTATATACCCATTCAAACAAATAGCAACAGGGTCTGCAATTTGGACAACAAAAGCAGAAAAGAAAAGAGCAGGACAAGGAGGCTGTGTGAGAGCCAATAAAAAGGTCAGGCTGGATTGAAATGTGTCCCCCACATCTATTTGTGAAACACTGCATTGCAGGGGCAGCTGGCTGCTCATGGCAGGCCCAGATAAGAGCCTGTGGAGCCTTATGTTTGTCAATGATAGAGGCTGGGTACACAAGAGTCTGGAAGCAAGGGGACATGACATACATCTTCCTGCTATCAGCTCCTCAAACACTGTCAGGGTTATTGCCTCTGTCCCACACCTGCACACCTGCAGCACGTAGCTAAAACACATTTCACAAAGCTCACATGCCCTTCCTTTCTCTCTGCTACTGTACCATGTGCTTGGGAAATGAATTTCAAAGTCCCAAGTTCAATACTGACATAAAGTGCTGCATCAAATGCCAACTAATGCCTTTTAGTTCGCACTGCAACAGCTATCATATGCCGGAGACTTTTTTTGTTGTTGAGGAAAACAGCTTTTTTTTGCAGTGCTTCTGCAGTAAGCAAAGACTGCTCTTCAATTTTGTGCATTGAAAGGCATATGGAAACAATGGGATTGGTATGTCAAAGTACTAAGCATATTATGCAGCATCTGCCAACTCATTCATGTTATTATTATTATTATTATTATACTAAATTCATCACAGGGAAGTCATCCTAAACTAACGCTGAGGGTAATAACAGGTTCCTATTTTATGTTGTTTTTGGTGGCGTAGTTATATTCTATTAATGACTGAACTTTCAAAAGGTTAAAAAACACTTCCGTCACACAGGAGAATGCTTTTACAAACATGGCCAATGATCTTCAGTTTGACTATTACAAGTAAAAACTTTCAGTTCACTGCCTTCACTTACTCTGGCCAAATTAGCGGAACATACAAAAATTGCTGAAATGTCTTTTCCCCTATCATGAAGACTGCAAAACTCTGAAAAAGTATTTTTTTAACTCTCTAAAATTCAGTTGCTCACTGAATTAGCTCTTGTTGGTTCTAACCAACAAAGAACATGCCACGTTTTTACTAGGATCTGCTCTGTGAACTCAGGTTAGTATGATATAATGCAAACTTTGAAATGCATAAACTGTATTTTGAAAATAATATGTTGGTTTTGTCTCCGGCCCCATCTGAGTTACTATGTCTCTCATTCTGTCAGGTTTCACCATCACATGAAACTGGCCACATTATTTGGCTGTACTGGTTAAAGCTAAAATCATTAAAAATAATAAAACATCAACCCAAGCAACAACACATTAAGCCATCTAATGATGTCAGCTGAACACAAAAAACACACTACAGATATCTAGCCTAAATCCTAAAAGGTTAGGTTGATAATTATGGATTTCATTAGTTAAAAAAACACTGTCATTGTGAAATGCATGTAGATCATCATTTCTTCATATGGCAGTATAAACAAAAAGCTGCATCACCAACTGAAAACAACACTGCAAATGTTCAAAGCAGGAGCTGATGCTACAGCCAACACAACCCAGGATGCAAAACAGGCAAAATAATAATGTGCTGAATGTGATTTTAACCTGCTGCCCAAGAGGTTGTCCACAAGGTATCACAAATAATGAAAAGGGGCAGTCCTTAAGACATAAAGTGGAGGTGGCTGTCTAGTGTGACTGTCAAAGTGACAAGCTGCAGCTTTGAGCAAAGTTCAGGGCCTCATGTTGTTTCAAGTGGGGCTCACCATTAGGCCTTGTACAGATTTTATGCAGGGCAAGTGAAAGGAAACCCGAATTGCCCTATCAGACAAGTTAAACATCATAAATAAGAAACAATCCAATTCAAGTAATCCTTAGAATAAGAACCTCTCATAGCTTTAACACTTTAACCTCAGTGGCGGTGACACCTGTGACCAAGGCAAAGTGCCACAGAGGGCACCAAGAAAAACTACAAATGCTCTACAAAAGTTACTGGAGATTTGCCAGATGAATTTGACGGTGCATTTCAAAACACAGGATGGGGTAATGTTCTGCACTTCTGCTTGGGGAACCCAACGTGTCTGACGAGTAAATGATGTTTGCTAGTTAGGGTTAGCAGCTGTATAACTCATTAGATAACCATAACATTAGCTAAGCACCAACCTAAAACTGTGACCTGCACTAAATGAATACGTTTCACTGATGCATACTTATCAGATTTATGAAGTCTCATTGATAGTTATCAATCTTCATTAACACTTATCCACAAAAGGATGTAGGAATATTCTTAAAAATCTGTTTGCATATCAACATTTGTCCCAGCTCTATCACTCATTTGCAGTGTTAATATGAAACAAAATAAGAAAAGTTAAATTTAACTAATAAAGTGGGCTAACATCAGAAAGGCTCTCCAACAGTATCACAATAGTTGTCATTACACATGCCACTGTTGGCTATTTATAGTGCATGTACCAATAATTCATTACATCTACCTGTAAAGTATAATTGTGGTGATATCTCATTATTATAAAATGTCAGAAGGATGATGAATGATTAATCTCTATAGCTCATACTGAGAGACAATTTCAGTTTTTTACGATGAAATCAAAATATAATTAACAGGGAAATGATGGCTCCAGAGTAAAAAACAATTAAGATATATTTTGATAAATCTCATCCTTCATAAATTATTTTATACAATGCCTCAGAATAAAAATGTTCTGAGGATGTGTAGACTGAAAAATAATAATGCTATCACTGAAATTGACAAACAACAAACAATAATTCATTTGTAGCAGTGTGTACCACCTACTGTTAAACTGCATACAGTTTATATGAAAATTTACTATGGTAAAATGTTACATACATAAATGTTACAATAAAATTCACAAACTGAATCATTTATGCTTTGTCACTGCTTAGACACTTTCAATTGTTTGTCTGAATTTTAAATTCAGCATTTGAAGACAAAATGTAAAAAAATACATTGCAATTTTTAAGCCCGTAAGTGGCTTTAGTGCCAAAGACGTGTGCTTCAAAAAGTTAATGTCGAGCCCTGCTCCATGGGACTGTGTAGTTTATTGACCGTGTGGCTTGACATCTCTGATAAAATGTACTAAGGGTAGGATTGTATGTGTTTACAGCCTGAAACATTTCCACACCTGTCACAATAGATTTCAAGGTCCACACGACCATGAACCGGTTTCATTTGGGATGCAGGATTCTGCCGAGTAAAACTTGTTTTATCAGACATTTCAATGTCATAAGACATGTTTGAGCATGTCTTATGACAGTTGCAAAACTTGCCATTGTAAGACATGTATGTTCAGGCAGCAGACAGCTTTATCAGTTTAGCAGTGTTAACACAAAGCTAAACATACCCCTTAAGTGACAAAACCATGCACATCGGTCATTAGCTTCTCTCAGCATTAGCTCCATTATTGCCTCCAGTTTTGTTAACTGGGCCTGCATGCTCCTCCATCTTAGTATCTGCATAACTTCATACATTCAAAAATTCCAATGATGTTTTAAGTATTTTTATCAGGCTTTTTGTGTTGAAGTTTCTGACACTAATTCTACCCCAATTTCATTGCAGACATTGTGCTCTGTTGCTTTGCTCTTTCTTAATTTAGTACAAGGAAACTATAAATGAAGGAAGGGACATTACATCATCCTTTAGTGCATAACTGGACACCAGTGCCACATTTAAAAGATCACTCTCTCGTGCCAGCTTCACAGGTTGTTAATCTGGGTAATTGAGGCACCACTAATTTGGTGCATTGTTACTACATAATGTGTCCTGTGTTGTCGAGGCATAATTCATAGGATTGATAAATTGCTATAATAATTTATTTGTAAGCGAGTCACATTGATGTTGTGCTAGATAAATAACCAACTACAGCTTCTTATGCATGTGATTGAGGTTAGCAAAAGACTGACATTAGCAAGATACCTTAACTGTGATAATACCCTAACTAATTTAACTCTATGTGTGTTAGCTAACATTATGTAACAATCTACAGATTTTGATATAGTGACCACAGTTATTAACCATAGCAGGGTAGAATTAGACAAAGTTCAGCCTAGGTGATAATTATGCAGATACTGCTACATTCCAAATTACAATGTGTAATTTTCTGATGAGCAAGTTTGTTGTAAAAAGTATTTCCACCTTTCTTATAGCCATGAGAGGTATGCTTGAATAGTTTTCAAGCAAATGTTCATTTTTAGCTGATAACTGCATAACTGATAATCATAGGAGATTCTGAAACATTTCATCTGAACACTGTCAATCACATGCTCTCTCATTTGGCATAGGCATTTCTTCATTGTGCTTAAACATGCTAGGGTTTAAGCACACTTCTACATGCATCCCCAGGAGGCTTTCATAAAACCAAAGTCTAGCACCAAGCAGTGCATAAGAACAATGGTATCAAGACAACATTACCTTTCCTTCTTTTGGTTTTCCTATGATCTAGTGTAAAATATGTCTACAATCTTAGCTATGTGAAAGATATGACACCCGCCTTTATTTCCTCTCTCATTCAACCTTTACTTAAGAATCATGCACAACCACCACTCAGTCTTTGCTCTCACTGTATGCACATTGTGACATTTTCTTACAAAAATCTCAGTGACAACACAGACACTTTATCAAGTTACATCAGGGTTACCTAACTTTTGGTTATTCTGTGCACAAGCAATACATATCTAAGAGTGTGAAAGCAAACTTGTCATGGAAAAGTTACTCATTGTCTTCTGTAACAGAAGATAAGAAGTTTACTTTTTATTGCCATAGTGATTGTTAACTGACAGTTCTAATTTGACCGTTTCAGAGATCTTAAGGTCACTGGATAAGTGACGACCAGGGTCACTATTTAACAGGTAAAGTGTTTCGGGAAAAGCGGCAGCTGAGACTATGAGTTTTAGTTACTAACAAGATGTTGTAAAAGCTGCATGCAGGTATAAGGCTGTTGAATGAAATATCAATCCTTTAACAGAGGTGCTAGAGGACGTCCTATATCAACACTGTAAATTACAGTAACAAGCTAACTTCAGTGCTACTGAGGAAATCTTTTTGGAGTTAGTAATTGATGTAAAACGATAACCTCATACAAAAGTCGATAAGTTGAGTCAACTCCCCTCTACGTCTGTCAACCGTAAAGATTTTGCGTACAGCTAACGTTACGTAGCTTATATTAGCATTTTAGCCTCAAACTTGAACTCACCTGTCCAAATTCTGCTGCGCGACCACTGCTCCCTGTTCCGCCATTATCGTTAAGAAGCAAAAAATACTCAAATACTAGCTTGTTGGTTGTGCAGATTAACTGCGTTAAGGGTAAAACATTAAAATGGCACGCCTGTTAATTTGCTGCAGCTGAGATTGCCGTTAAATCGCTTGCCTACTAGCTGCATAACGCTAGGCCTTTGTGTTGACACGGCGCCTCAGCTCCAGACGAGTCAAATATAATGCATAGAGCAATTCCTTCGAGGTCATGACAGTCTAAACAGCGCTGAACTGCGACCAATGCACTATTTCAACTAAAATACTCTCTATATCGGCTACGGCCTCGTTTGTCACTAATATTGTCGCTTTGGCATGACCGCTTGACTCCATTGACTGCCAGTCTCTGAGGTAACGCAGAATAGCACGGCTGTGCGTGGCTGCGTCATCAAAACAAGGACAGCACCGATAAGAACACTGTTCCCTTTTCATGGGAAATGTAGTTTCATAACGCTCCTTTATACGCTCCCTCTTATGGCCAAAAATATCAAATTAATGTTGCGAATCCACTCTCGGTAGATGTGTCAAATAGAGATCACAGCTTATTGGAGATATAACCGTCATGAAGATGCATATATGGCTACAAAACATCAGTGGTAAGACCTTTTAATTATCTTTGATAGCCATGCTAATCACATCTGCATGTAATGATTGTGAAAGTTTTTTAGTCAGACAACGTCGAGCTTTATCCTAAATCTATTTGTACAGATAGTCTAAACTTGATATTTTTTCTGTTCTGTCTAGAATATAAACCTTGCGCGTGCGCTTGTGTGCACGAGGGACACGGGGAAAGAGAGGGAGAGCATAAGAGACTGTTAGTGCCGAAAATTACTGTTTTTAACGCTGCTTAAACGAGTAACCTCGTCTCGTAACATCATTAATAAATTATCTTTGAAGCTAATATTTTTTTGTAGCACTAGTCATTAAAGAATAGGCAAATGTGCTAACTTTATAAAGCCACCGCAATAGTGAGAAACTACAACTCCCTACAGCCTCTTCGGCATCATCCATGCGCTGCAGTCAATCAGCTGTTGAGGCAACTGCTGACTACCTCGCCACAAGGGTAGCTCGTTTGTCATATCTAAACCCAGACGAGGCAAACAGAAATATCTTTATTTACAGAGTCCCAAAAAGGTGAACGATAAAGGTAATTTAAGCTTCACGTTAGGTAGAGGAGTGACAACGCTGTGTGTGCATGCTGTTTTGTCGTTTATGTGTAGGGACACATATGGATTAAAGGGGGATTTTAAGGCAAGGCAGCTTCATGAAATCCATCGGATGCCTCGATCGGCGCGATAAATAGGCATTTAAATGGTCAGGATTTGGCGTTGTCTGTGGTAGAGGGCCGGTGAGGTGAGCCAGTATGGGCTGCTGATTATGCTGCTTTGATGACCTTGGAAGCGCAGCTCTTGGAGGAGAAAACACGGATTAACTGGTGGGGTGTGTGCAATGCAGGCTATTGCGATTACCTTGAAAGTCCAACTTGTACCACTGCCATCCTGCTGCTGAAATTATCCGGCATATCATCTGGAGTGTTATTTTCACATCTACAGACTATTGCATTCATTATTGAAACTAAGGCCTCAGTGTAGGCTGCATGTTAGCTCTCCTGCAGCCAGGTTTCGACAGTCAGTCAAAAGGAGCCCTATGTAATCATGGGGTTTAATTTAGCATAATTTTAACCTTGGATGATTTGACACCCTGCCATATGGTTGTGCCTTGTATGTGCTCCAGCTGACCGAATATGCTAATTGTACATTAACGAAATCAAAGATATTGTGGTTTATTTACATTTTTGATGGTCCTGCTCACTGTTGAATTCAGTATCGTTGCAACTTTATGGCTCTCTGAATGTGGAATTATCGTGATGATAGTGATATTCGAGGTTGTACTTATATTGGCTTTGCAAGGCGTTGTCTCTGAAATGCAAAGTAAAGGGTAATTTTGCATGAAGGGTTCAGTAGAGGACAGCGAGCACAGGAGCTTTTTCGTGATATTCCAGCCTTTTCTTAAAGTCATTTCTTTAAACTGCAAGTTATCAAGCTATGTCAGTGCCAACCCGTGGCTGTGTCAATGCGGACCTCGAGCAGAGTCCTTCTTTGCGCTATAATAAAATTCCCGACTAAATTATATTTTCCAGTTTTGACTTTGTAGTTATTGTATTGTCATTTCTTAAGTCAACTTGATCTTTATTACGTGATCTTCGTCCGATACGCCTTGCTAGAATATAATAAGGCTACATGTTTTATTGTAATCGAAAAGTTTAGCCGGTACAAGAGAGATCTCTGCGGTAAAGGGCTAAATGAAGTGATTCAGGTGCGTCACTTTCTACTGCATAAAAAAGGGCGAAGTGTGCCTTTTGGTGGAAGTCGTTTTATTTGAGAAACTCTGTGGTCGTGCGTGCCTGGGTCAAGGTAGAACTGCCTCTTAACCTTGTTGAAGGACAGCTGTATTTACTGACGTATGTAAATGAATATAGGGGAGGTCCTTTGGCAAAAAACACACACTGAATCAGTTTCACATTGCAGCTCCGGAGTTCCTGCGTGGAAGGAAAAACGAGACGTGGCGAAATCTGGTGAATATCTGCAGCCTTATGCTCCGTGTGTAATTTGTGGGATTTATGAATCATTCTGGTCTTGGGAAGTGTGTTTTTCCTCTTCTTCTTTTCGGCTAAATGGGTGATCAAGCATTCGCTTTACAGTTGCCTGGTCCCTCTAACATCATATCCTTGTCGGAGTTGTCCCAGTTCATCAGATACTACAGCAGCCCAGCGAGCCCGGTGTATGATCTCGTAGATTACAACAACAATAATAACTCCTCGTCTCTGTTTCCCCTCGTTGCAGCTCAGAAAACCATGCAGGATGATTTACTGATGGACAAAAACAAAGCCCAGCCTCACCATCAGCAAGATCCGACGCAAGTAGACCCTCCTCCATCCACCCCGACCCCGTCATCCGAGCCCAGTTCTTCTTCATCGGAGTCTGAGAGCCCGTCGACCGGGAGCAACCAAGCGGCTTCAGCGCTGAACAGCAGCAGCAAGGACAAAGTTCCGATGGAGTCGCCGATCCTGCCCGGGTTGAGCTTCCACCACCAGCCGCAGGAGACCGGCGGCCCCCTCTCCTCCCCTTCTTCTTCGTTTGGGAGCACTTGGTCCACGGGAACCTCAAATGCCGTGGACGATAGCTTTTTCCAGGGAATACCCTCGGTGAACGGGACGATGCTTTTCCAGAACTTCCCCCACCACGTCAACCCGGTCTTCGGGGGCAATTTCTCCCCGCAAATCGGTCTAGCTCCCCAGTCCCAACAGCATCAACAGCAAGCCCAGCAGCAGCAGCAGCAACAGCAGCAACCCCAGCAGAGGAGATCCCCTGTCAGCCCCAGTCAAGGCCCCTTCCCCCAGAGAAACGCTTATCAGACCATCATGAACAACAGCAAGGGGTCGTCCTCGGCTTCTTCTGCCCCGTCGTCCGCTTGGAATAATCACCAAAACGCCGCATGGAGCACAGCCTCCAACCCCTGGAGCGGGCTGCAGGCAGGCAGGGACCCGCGCAGAGCGGTGGGCGTCGGGGTCGGTGTCGGGGTCGGGGTGCCGTCACCCCTGAATCCCATCTCCCCTATGAAAAAGCCCTATACCAGCAATGTTATAGCACCCCCAAAATTCCCAAGACCTGGTCCCCTCACCCCTAAGCCTTGGATGGAGGACAGCGCCTTCAGGACTGACAACAGCAACAACATACTGCCTTTCCAGGTAAATAGCTGCATTCCCAGTAAGAGCAGGCCTAGGCCTACTTCTGTTGCTTCAGCCTTTATGCTAAAATGTCGATCAATTTGACATTTTGTCAGTTTTATCCTAGTGATCGATCTGTCAAAAACATAGACCTAAAGAATAACTGTTTTCGATGCAGGCTTTTTTATAGCATATACAAGGACACCAGTGCCTGAGATTAAAAATAAGGCAAAATAGGCTAAGGTCACCCTGAACTTATCAATTCTATGGATTCATTGAAGGTTCATAAGCAATGTTATTATAATCGAAAGACTTTTTAATTGGCAGTCAAAAAGATGATTTTGCGGTTAAGTAGGCCTAATTATTATGCGCATGAATCATAGCCTACCATTATCAATCATATTTCCAAATCCAGTACTTCTCAAACAGTGATTGTGGGTTTCCATTAGGTCGCAATCGCAGAGACATTTCTTTGATCGCGTTAAATTGATAAAAAATAGACCAATTCAGCACGAGGACCTTTGTTTTAAATGTGGGATATACCGATGCTTTGACTGATGTGGTTTTGTTGAACTAACAAATGACCATCGGGGTTTGCCGGTAACAGTGGAATTTTTATAAGGCTTGAATGCTGATAGATTTGCTGTGGAGGTCAAAGAAATCGAATAACACAGAGAGTCCTTGGAGTGTTAATCATCTATCGTAGGCTTTTTTTCGAAATCAAAGCCAACCACAACCGAGTCAGTCCTCGAAATAGTCGATGGGCACAGTTTATTGCGCTAAATGGTTAATTATCCTCTGCCAGCTCACGCTTCGTGAGGTTTAAAGGACACATGACGCATTCAAGTGCTCTACGTAACAGTCTAATTGCAGGCTGACAGGACCTGTGTGCTCACCTGATTGACATTTTATCTTACTGTTTGGGAGGGATTAAAAAAAAACAATACATTCTTTTATAAAATTATGAACAGTTAACTGCAGAATTAATATATTTTACAGTAAACAGAAGAAATCATGCATCAGCCATCGAGCTCCTAAACGTGCCCTATGCTTCTTTTTAAGTGAAAGATTGTGTGCTCGTTAAGTAAGTGATAATTTTTTATTATCATCAGCGTCTTTAGACAGTTTACCCCTCACCCCGGAAAAAAAATCTTTATTTTTCAGTCCCTGTTTGAAAAATAATGTAGATAGATCGTGTGCGCTCTCACATTTCAATACACATTACACACCGTAATATATTCGACGGTACTTGAAGGCATCATGTATTCTCGCATTTGATTGGCTCGGAGTCGAATAGTGGGTTGGTTTTTGAACTTATATGGAAAAGGACTGCAGGTCAAACTCGAAAGGTAGAGGAAGATTTTCTCTCACAATTTAGAAGCAGAAGAAGCCAAAACAAATGATTGTTGTGATTCTCCAAAAAATATGAAACTTAATACAAAAAAAACTGTCTGCTAAAATGCAAAGTAGCTGAAAGATAAAAACTTAGGTTCAGAAATCGTCGACTGTCCGTCTCAGCAACAGCAACAACAACAACAACACACCCTTGAATTAAGGTTTATGCCACAACATGTGACCGACATTTGTTCCAAAGTAGTATAATACTGTCAACAGAGGAAAGGACAGGGATGTCCTATTTATTTTTTGAATACATAATGAGTTATTTTCAGTAGGACATGGAAAATGTAAACACTGACCCTGACACCGGGGAGTCAGTTTCAGACACTTTTGAATTGGTTTCAGTCTGCATCCCACCTTGACTGACATGGCAGATTGCAGAGTTCAGTACTGTGTGGCTGTTTTCACATTGCTAGTCATGTATTCTCCCTTTGTTTAGTTTATGCTTCCTGACAAACAAACCAGTATTAAAAAAATAAGCAATCCACCATTGAGTCACTTGTTCACCTGATCAATGGGAGAATTGGGCCATGTTAATCTGTTACTGCAGAGAGGACTGCGTGTGCAGACGGATCACAGCCCGGCGCAGGCTGAAATTCCAACCGACTTGAAACGTATAGCCTCTTCAGGAGATAATGATTGTGTGTGTCAGTCAGGCCTCCCTAGGCTTTATTACACAGTTTCCTCTGCTGAGTGCCTCTGTCTCTTTTCTCCTGACTTGGCCAGCTTACAGCTCCAGTTATCACCAGGAGACAAGGTCAGGGGGTCACATGTCATGCTGTATAGAGCGGTCTGTTTACTGAAATGAAACTAAGACAAATAGCAGAGATGAAGCTCAGTCATCTACTCTCATGTGGCCATGTGTTGCTAGATGAAACATCAGAACTGAAGGGGACATATTACTTTAGTGCACTCATGTTGTTTGGAGCTGACATGAGACAGTGGACAGGAAATGACTCTGAAGTTATTCAAATAAACTGTTAGTTGTTTGAATTTTAAAAGAAAACCAAAAGCCACATGAAAATGGTAATTTATTCTTTTTCACCATTACAAATTAAAATCAAATGAGAGAACACAGAAAAAAACAGTCAGCTAATTAATTAATTAATTAATTTTAGGCAATTGTGTGTCTCATTTTATGTGTTTCACTGACTTCTGCACAAACACCAGTCAGAGAGCAAGGGAAGGAAGTAATGTGGATAAAACTTTAACACATTGCCTGGTCCCTGTGAACATTTCTTCCTGAGTCATCCAGGTAGATTTTTATCTACAGTGGCGACAGAGACACCAATAAACAATGAAAAAAACAAATCCCATGATCCCACACTATTTTATTGTGTCATGAAACTACTTCTTATATTTTCATTGTTTTGATTAAGAGACTTATGGCAACATTATGTGTTTCATATCAACTTGTCATGATATAAATCTCCATAAAGCAAAACAGAAAATCTTCATAACTTCTGGCCACCATCTTAATGACTTTAATTACTGTTATGCAGTAACATTTCAAGCATATGCCTTTTTTATTAGACTTGCTATAGTGACACAGACTAACCCTCTTATAAAACTATAACTTATAGCCTATTAGAAGGCAAAAAGAACAAATAATTAGATACATTTGTTGTAAGTAGACATAAGCCAAAGTTGAGCAAAACACTTAATAGGACCACTCCATCAAAGAATTGCCTTTACATAAAGAACTTTGCAAGAGGCAGATTAAAAAAAGAGAAAAATAAATCTGAAGCAGCATGGGGGGGAACTCAGGACAAATAGTCACAAGTTGTCAGTCAAGCTAACTTATGATTTCATCAGGATAATTGAAAAAGTTTCTCTAAAGCCACAAAAGATGTACTTCAAATCTTTTCACAGGCTGGAAAGTGCTTGCATTCTTTCAGGAAATTGACCTTTTTTGTGTGTAAAGCTGGGATTTTCTCAAAAATCAATTCTATAATAAATCCTATGCCAATAATTGTTTTAGTACTTGAAATCATTGACTTGTATTGAATAACATAAAGTTAGCAGAGAGGTTTTTTTTTTAAGGTTTATGATTACCTCAGTGATGCAGCCCTGCCTCTAGCTCACACTTAGCTGTTTAGCAATTACACCCATAATTGGAGAGGAGTTATCACCAGAATGCAAGGTCAGGAGGGCCACGTGTCGACCGAGCTGTTTACTGAAGTGAAATTCGGGCAAATACCCCAGCAGGGCAGCGGGCAGGACACACCGGTCCTGCACTGTCATGTGGACAGCCGGTGACAGGTGTACTTGTCTTTCTGCAGATCAGTATTCTCAGTATTCCCTCAGTATTCTTCAGGCGCTCCAGATGAAGCGCAGAGTGAAAATGTTGAGTCCAGTGTGATCCGATATGGGCTCATGCTCGCCTGTTGCTGGCTGCCACTTAAAGGCAGAGGAATGTGCGGAATTTAACTTCACATGTCAGTGTGAGGCTGAAGATGCAAAGTCACATGAGCTGCTCGGGAGATACCCTGATTTGAAATGATGTTAATGACTTTTGTGGTCCTCTCAGATTGGGATCACATCAGATCAGATCAAGAAGTTGGAAGTTGGTCGGCAGACTGACAGGTGGAGTCAGATGCTGTCTGATGGTCATGGAAAATGACAGGAGCGTCTTCAAGTTTGAGGGTGTAACCAGTCGGGTTCACATGTTTTTTAGCTTGTTTCTTGTGACCTTTTTGCTTTATTTGCCACCTAAGCTCACCATTCTATTTTGACAATACCTTTGCCTCATTTTACCTGTCAGATAAGCTAGATTTAACCCTGCATTTAAATAAGATATATAATAAATGATGATTAAAGGGCACAGCCAATCCGCTGAAGGTGCAGAGGGCATGTTGGCTCATGTCCTTTGGAAAAGTTCACATTGATGTTGATGGATTAGTCCATTGATTGTTCAGTCTGCTGAGAGGGAATGATCAGAATTGTAAGCAATTTCACGAATGGATTCATTGTTTATGTCAATTATGAAGCCAAATTGCCATACAAAACTATGCTTCCAGCTTTTTTTAAATGCTGCTCTTGTCCATTCCAAATCGATTATTAGGAGTTTTGCACTGTAAGTCAGACAAATGAAGTAATTTGAGGACGTCATCTTAGTTTTTTTTTAAATTTTTCTCTATTTGCTAACAATTTCTAGTCTAAACAGAAACCTGTAACTAGGATATTAATTGTCAGATTCACTAATAATGATAATAAATGTTGGATCCCCATTTGAAACAGGTTCTTGAATTCAAAATGGCACAATTATTACTGATAAAAATATAGCCCAAGGTTGTTTATTTTATGTGAAATTTCTTGGAGACTAATGTAGTTATAAAAGGCTATTTTTTTGATGAGTCAGTGTAATATGTTGTCTAAACATCAGATGGGATATACATATTGTGGTCATAACTCTATGGGTCTCTCCACCTTAGACAGTTTCGTTTTCTCTTTTGGCCTTTTCCCATTGATTCATCTGTTTTCTGGTAGCGAAGCTGCACAAATTAACTTCTGCTTGCACATTTTGCAATTTATGATAGAAAATAAAAACAGATTACAGATTCACCATCTGCTCCTGAATCTGGCAACCCTTAACCCTCTGGACCAGACTTTATTCATTAAAATCAGCCAAGTCTTAAACGCCTAGTCTGTTTCTGATCATGATCTCCCTCAGCACCACTTTTTTATATCTTGTTTATGTGTCATGAGGGAGGATGAGCTGCAGTGAAGTCAAGAGAGGTCAACTGAAACTTGGGTTTCACAAGTTTGGTTTTTCTCATGTTATGTGTTAAATAGTAAAGTCTGCTTGGATTTTTTCCAAAAATATATGATCTCTTTAGATCATTTGACTAGCTCTCCAACCCCCACTCGTCACCGTGCTCATCCACATGTGTCAGAGAGGAGAGGAGGGGAGGGGGGGGAAACTAAAAGCTCAGCGTTTTAAGTGTTTACCGTTTGTACCAAGTGGGCAGATTTTTATCTACGTGGCGCTGTCGGGTCCAGAGTGAAGGGAATAACACTTTTGAATGCTCAGCCGAATGGGCAACAATAGCTGTGGCGTGCAAACAATGTGGCCCCGGCTTGGACAGCGGACACAGGACACAGCTGCCAAGGCTGCAGCCTCCAGCTCTGGTTAGGCGCACTCTCAGGCTTTACCTTTGGCACACAAGTCAGTCTCATAAATTCACTCACACACAGTGGGTGTCTGAACATTTCATCTGCGGTGAAAGGTTGAATCCCAAGGTGTCTGATGTTGTTTTATAACTGTCCAGTGTTGGACCTGACTGGACCTTTGTACTTCATGGAATCAGGAAATTATTCTTATTTTGTAAATCACCGCGTAAAAATACATATGAAATAACACAAGTGTTAGCTTTGAGAGTGGTTTCAAATCCAGCTGAGTTCCTGTGCTGAGTAATTAACATATAAGGTGTAGATGGCACCAAAAAGCTTTCATAAAATCTTTACATAATCCTTAGTTAATCATGATCAAGTATTTCATGGTATGAAAAGAAATGTTCTTTGTTTTGTACAAATTGAAGGTTATGCTCAGTTATTTAACAGTTCAAGTCAAGTCAAGTCAGCTTTATTTGTCAATTTCTTCACATGTACCTGACATACAAAGGAATCGAAATTACGTT
>JAQMCX010000003.1:5604406-5640258 GCA_029814765.1 Acanthurus leucopareius | reverse complement strand
TCCTGGGTGTGGTGATACACCCCCAGAGTTTTACAAGAGACTAGTGTTGTTGTGGGTCTGGCCCTCACTATCATCACACACACACACACACACACACACACACACACACACACACACAGGATACACACAACTAAATTGTTTCTGACATGTAAATCAACTGTGACATTCCATGCAAAACAGTCTCACCTCACGCACCCTTTCCCAGGCTGTTATATTTGTCTTAGGCAAAATGAACTAACAGGCATGATACATGTGTCTGCAGCATGACACCACTCCCCTTATGCACACACACACACACGTTACACACACACACACACATTACACACACAATCAATGTTCTCATTGATCATGTTGTCCCTTAAGTCCTCATGAAAGCTGTGCATGGAGCACATCCACCCACCGTGTTTTTTTTCCCTCTGAAAACACACACACAGTGCATCAGCTGGTCTGACTCACATGATCTTACTCATGCTTCAGTTAGGATTTACATTGTTTCTTGTGTGTTAAGTGCAGCTATTAGAAGATTGAACTCCATCGTATTTTAATGCAAATTTAAGCCCCTGAAGTAGAGCTGCAACTTGTGATTAGCGGAACATAAAGACTTAAAGAGAAGGGAAGAGCTTGTCTGGCTAGGTTCATAAGTAAAAATGAACAAACTGCAAGCAGCTCTAAAGCAAACAGATTAACACATTACATTTTGTTTGTTTAATCCTCACGAAAACTTAAGCGTAAAAAGGCCAAGCTTCATATTTCGGATACTGACATGAGAGCGGTAGCTGGCATTTGTTCTGAAAACTAGTTTAGCTTTACACTCCATTTATTTTAACAGGCGTTGTTGTGTTTGGGTGTCAGCTGTCACGTGTTGGTTAACAGCATGTATGAGGCATAATGCTGTAACAGATAGAAGGTGTTGGCGATAGTTGAAGTCAGTGGTTGAGAGAGAGCAAACACTGGTGCTGTTTGACTTTGTGCACTTGTTGACAAGAGCATCGGTCAGTGGCTAAGAGCTGACTCACAGCGCCTTTTTGTTTTTCAGGAGATTGAGAACTGCAAGTGCACTATAGTTCAAATGAGCAACGGTGCTATTAATCAAGGCACTTTAAAGAGAAATGAGTAAAAATTAGACCCAATTTCGGTTTAAAACTTTAAAAAAAAAGAATTTATGTCATCAATAGAATGTGAAGAAGCGGCAGTTCTGACATAATGTCAAACATGCCTCTGTATTTTTTTGCAGTGATATCTACTGAAGTTAGCATGCTAACTAGCCTGCCCTGGCTGGTCTTAGCTGCCTCTTTACTAACTTTAAAACACGCTTCATTCACATTCAACAGAAATAAAAGCCCTTCAAACTGTCAACAACTCTGTTTTTGTCAAAATAAACCCTTAACTAACAATTTAGATGTGAAAATTACCACTGGTGATGCCCGACCATCCTCCTGTTTGCCTCATGCCTCTCCTGTCCCCCTTTGCCATGTCTCTGAAACCCCTGGAATCTGCGTCCTGGTTGGAGCTGCTATAAATCACTTCAGTACTATAATCCCTGTTGTCAAACTGGGCTCAGTCAGTTTTGGGGGCTGTGTTCAGTCCGAATCTGACTGTTTTTGATTGGAGGCTTGTAGTCGTGATATAGACATTCACTCATCTAGTGGCACACTTATCAGCTAATAGGGCCACTAGCTGCATAGCTAACTTGGCTAATAAGCTAATGACAGCTACAGCCAAAAAGAACAACAGCAAAGAACATAGTTAGCAGTTGTTGGGGATTACTGTGGTGATATTCTTTCCCCAATACTTTTACACATTGTGCCTTTAATAATTGGAGGAAATGGGTGTTTCCAGACACTTTTCTTGGAACCTTTACACAAATCGAGCCCACAAAGTGTCCTCTCCATACCTACAGTACATTAGGTAAAGTTGTGGTGTGAAGATCTCCAACAGTATCAGTAAAAGTTATTAAGGTTTTTAATCGAAGATTCTGCTCTAAAAAGAATAAAACCTTCCCTCGTCTTCTTCTTCTTAACTAGGTCCTCGAGTTCATGTTTATTTGGAAGAAGTCATCTGTGTGAACTTTGGTTCTTGTTTAGATTCAAAGAGGGGTCATCCAGCTTAACCGGAGGTGAAAGGTCAACGTTTGAAACACTTTGTTTTGATGAAGTTTGGCTGACAAGCTGAACTTGACCTCTCAACTTTTCAACTGTTGTAGTAAGCAACACTTGCAATGTCCTCTGTGCCAGAGTGAAGCCCTGTGCTATTAACTGCCAGTAATGACTCCAAAGAGATAAGACATTGTGATTGTTGGCTGTGTTAAAGGTTAAATCGCACCTTGCTTTCAATAAACTACACTGTTGGAGTGATATGTTTTGTTATGTTGGAAAATTCATGGCTCCTGCAAGCATGACTGGGCTAATCCAGTCCAGGCAACAAAACAAGTCTGGGCTTGTTTTGTCTATTAAAAATCATGGTTTGTCCAGATCTCAGAAGCCATGAAATACTGTTGAAAGCTTTACTGTTACTGCCAAGTTCTGCAGCAGGCTTAACTGGATCCTGGAAATCCTCTATCATTGTATGTTAGGCATTTAATAGTTTTATGATTATTACTTTCATGAAACATTAAATCGTGGGCGGTTGTTATATTTTGGGATTTACTTTTTAGAAATATGCCATTACAGTTTGTGTTTCAAAGAGGACATGATTTTATGTAGTTTTCTGTGTTATAGTTTGATAGCTGAAGGAACTTTGGCCCTGTTGTAATTGTTTTGTCCAGGGTTGCTGGGTTCAGTTTGTGCTTGTATGGAAGGAAAGAATTGGGCCACTTTGACAGAGACACAAAAAATAACTCTCCCTGCTGGTTTCTAACACAAACATCCATCCTGGTCAGTCTTTCCAGTCATAAGCCGGCTGCTTGCAAAACATATGCCCTTCAGAGGGTATTGACCTCTTTTTTTTTTTTTGTACTCCTTTTTGCCAGTGTTATGTTGGTAGCTTGAGGTGTCTTTGGCAGTAGTCAGCAAGAAGTGCAGCTTCAGAAAACTCTGCTGCCAAGGTGTTTTTTTTTTTTCATCAGGGCTAATATTTCCACACCTTGCTGTTGGCACACCCACTCTCTTCCGCTGCCAAAGCTTTCTCCTAGAGGTGTTACTGGTGGCTTAAATATGTGCTATAATATGGAACAGGGGGGAGCAAAATGTGACCAAAGCAGTTGAGAAGAGCTCCAGGTGGGACACAGTTGGTGGTGATGAGACACATAGAATCTTGTGAAATTTAACCATTTAGGAACTTGAAGCATTAGCACTCATGAACCCCTCAGTTGTTTACGAAAGACAGTCTGTGTAGCTCAAAGATCCTAACCCTGTTTTCTTTCTCAGATTTCTGGAAACCCATGCACTCTATACAGGACAGCATGATGTGTCAGCTGACCAATTTCTCAGTTGGTTTCCTTGCTTTTCTTAAATCTCTTAGAGGCCTCATACTCCCCCACAAAAAAAACCCAAAAACTTTCGAGCCCCCCATTTGGGACCACAGATCCCAAACTGATGTCCAGCTAATCCATCTCTCACTCTTTATCCCACTTCTACCCAAAAAGTCACTGTGAGGTCACTGTCCAGCCTGAGGATTGTCAGGCGGTGAATGGGAGGTTTTGTTGGATCCATGCCTAAGGAAGTGGGTTGCGTGTCTCCCAAGTGGCCATGCTAATGTGCAACCATCATGGGGGGGTTTAGAATATCTTGAGCTCTCGATGAGGAAATGTCACCAGAAGAGCAGTGGCAGCAGCGGCAACTCAGCGGCCCCTCAGGTCCTGCCACTCAACTCCTGGGGGAAGCAGATGGCACATGCCCAAAGCTATTTCAGGGTTTCAGGAGGGCAACTGCCCCCCTTGGTCACGCAAAATGACTAATGTAGATGCAAAGGCAAGCACTGTTGCTACTTTTGCCCTCCTATAACGTCACTGTTTGTAAATGTGTTCAGTGGAGTTTACTAGTCTCCAGTCTATAATGTAGTACTCTATTAATCCTCTCCCTTTTTCTTTTTTTTTTTTTGCCCAACCACAAGTAGTGGTGCTAGTTTCTCTCCCAGAGACACTTGAGCCAGTCAGACATTTGGCTTTACACCTTGTAATTCAGTTAAAGGGATAACAAATAGACCACCCACGTGTTTACCAATACACATGATTCCTGCCCAGCCACCCCATAGGACTCTCAACTAAGATAAAACCTGGCGCGACTATCAGGTACGAGGCTGGTGAGATAGAGGGCAAGAGATGATTGGAGAGCTTTGTGGAGATTAAAAAAAACCCCTCAGTTCCAGGACACAACATTGGGTGTTCCTCCTTTGGGTTGTATCTGGTCTATGCCAACAAAGTTTTTATGTCCTCATGATAAAAAGTTGGATAAAGCAGAGATAATGTGACCCTAAGCAGTGTCACATATATCCACGTGTTCAAACAAACGTGTTTGGGAATGTTTGGGCTAGTCACACTCCATTTGCCCCTGGGCCCTACTGTTGCCTTGATTCTGAGTGGCTGAGAGGAGTGTGGGAATCCACATCTGTGGAGCTGCGGGGTGGCTGCCCCTTCAACTCCCCCTATCCTGCCTCTCTGGTTTTGTAACCAGGTCTAACTGCTAGTTTCACTCTTGTTTGTGAGCCAGGAAGAGGCCCCCTTATTATCCCCACTATCTGCCTTCTGTGGCCAAATTTCGAACCTTTTTGACATGTCATCTTGTTTGCGCCACAGCAGCTTGCAACACACAGTCGTCTGTCTGTCTGTCAAAGTCCGTGTTACATATGGGGAAACATACTCTAGTGGTAAAGCAAGAGATCCATTGCAGTTGTCTCCCTCAACTGTAAATCCTCACCCCTCCCCACACCAAAGTTAACACTGACATGACGCTCTGTACAAGATAATGGGCTGGTTCATAGAGTTTGTGTCTCATAAGCATAAAGGGTATTTCTCAAACACATCAGTGTATCCCAGTAAACCTGTTGCTTCACCCTCTGTCTTTCTTAATTGACTCAAGATAGACTGTTGGTTAGCTGTGTGTTGCATTAAAAGCTGGAGTAGGCAGGTTTTGACAGAGGGCTCTAATTTTCAGCGGTTAGGGATAAAGGGTGTGCCTCTGCGGCTGCCACTGCAAATGATGTTGACAGTCAGATGACAATGTTTTGTCCTAAGCCAGGTAGGCTATATCTGTCTATACCCAAGTGCATTTTCTTCGTTGTTGCCTGTGAATAGGAAGACGGATAACTGTGATGACTTTCATTCAGACATCCCACACCACCCCTCTCCCCACAAAGGCACTGACAGATGGGTCCTTGTAGCATGCACACATTGTTACCATAGCAGAATGCACGCTCTGTTGAATTCCTAGCCATATAGCTGCCTTTGTTTGTGTGATTATTTGGTGTGAGCGTGTGTGTGTGTGTTTGCATGTGAGATATGTGACAACAAAGGAATGTGTGTTTCCACCTTGTTTTCCTCATCTTTTTTCTGTGGTCCTCCTCTCTGCCATTGTGTCACCTCAGGTAAATTTGTGTTTTCGTTAGTTCATGTAAACATTTCATCATGGCTGGCCTTTTTCTGTTGCCAACTGTAGAATGGAAGATTCAAACATTTTTTTATAAACAGGGTGGCTTTTGTCAGTGATGTTCATATGTTCGAATTTTTTTAAGTGTTTTCTATTTTTTTTTTCTACAACAGGACGTATGGGTCTCAACTTTCATCATCCTGGAGCAGACCACATAATGCCATTGAATAGTAAGTCACATTTTATTCTAGTACCCATAATCTTCTTCTCCATGTGGAATTAATCATATTTGTCTCAGTTTTACTTTTAAGCGTTGCTGCTGCTTTTTGTCCTCTGTGTTTTGACAGAATTAAGAATGGAATGTTTTTTTGTCGTGTTTCCATGAAAAACACATGCTCCCTAAAACCACAGGGGCCCATGTCAGTATGCACCGGGCACACCTGCCTACCCTTTGCTAAGGTCTGGATTCCCTGACACCATAAGCCTAGGACAGACCTCTTCGCACTGTGTGAAGCACTGTCAATCTGTGAATAGTACTTCCCAAAATACCCCGACATGTAATACCCCCCCTCCCGTGTCCCACCAGCCGGCTGATGACCAGCAGTGACAGGCCAGAGAGAGAATCGGGTCTTAATGCTGCTGCATGGAGGCCACAGAGTTTTCCAGCATAGGCCTGACTTTTCAAGGGCTTTTTATTGGTCCTTAGATGGGATCAGGGGCATGATTTCTTAGAGTCTTACACATATTTTAGCCTTTAGGGGCAGGCATGTTTCCCCACCTGCAAAATATCAATGATGTCTGCGATCAAAGCAAATCAACACAGCCCTATTTTTTTTTTATTGGACATATTCAGGTGTTCCTCAGGGTATTTTAACAGATAAAAACAAAGGAAGTGCAAAATAAAAAAAAAAACTTTCATGCTGAAGCAGTTTCTATCATCACATCTTGACAACACCACTTCTCCTTCCCCATTTTGTTCCTTTCAATGCTCGCACCTTTAGAGAATGTGTCCTGGATTGATGTTAAACTGTTGTGTCATGGGATTGCACTCAGGCAAGCAAAGATCTGCCCAGATCTTCCAAGTCTGTCAGAATTGCCTCTCTCCGGTGTAGCCTGTGATGTGTTTAGACAGAGAAGCTTTGGTTTAAACTTTAAAGTGCTTTACTCAGTGTTTCTCCTTCATTTCATCCCGTTAGCTTTGAGGCTTCATGCTGTGACAAACTGTAAGGTCTCTACTTTCTCCGGATGGTGTTAGCATTTGAAATAGAGAAGAAAGAGTGGAGAGTAGTAAGCGTAGGTCCTCTATACAGATATATTGGTTTTGTTCGCTTGACAGCTCGGTAGAAGTGTCTGAGGCTTCGAAGCCGAGCAGAGCAGGAGACATCAAACTCATCACGCCCAGAGGAATCACCCGGTTTCCTTTTTAAACATTTTCTCTCTCTCTCTTAGACACCACACAGTTTGAAGTTTGGACTTGCCCTTAACCATCACTTTTACCTCCTCTCCCTCCTGGGTTGTATTTTCTCTCACTGTGGCATCTGATGGTTTCCCAGTGCAACGTTTACTTCATTTTGCCCTGGTTGCTAGGTGACTTTGTTGCTGCCAAGGCCAGACAGGGAGAGAGCCACACAGCAGAGAGACTGCTTAGGTTTTTTTGGATTGAAGAGCGAGATCTTTTTAATGAAAACATAGCAAGGGAGAAGAGGCTCAGAGGCAATATATATTCCTCAAGAGAAGCCAGAGGGGCAAGTCACACAAAGGGGCCCTCAAGTTACAAGAGCCCTTATTGGTTTTTTAGGTGATGAGTCTGCTTTGTGACTGATGCATTTAGGGGAGCAGGAGGATTTGTTAAGCACTGTGTTAGCCCTCCTGCTGTTTGCTGGAATTTGCACAGTTGTTAAGATCCAGTATGTGGGATCAAGGGGGACCTATTTGTAAAATATTGCAGAAATAGAATTTTCATAACTATTTTTTCATTGCAGTTTAATCACCTGGAAATATGACTGGTAGTATTGAATTACTTGAGATTAAGCCCTTTATAGTTCCAGGTGAGCAGGTCCTCTGTCACTGTCTCTGCCATGTTGCACCATCATGTTTTTTCTACAGAAGCCCAGACTGTTCAAACCAAACACTGTCTCTAAAGTGGGCCTTATTCAAAATTGAAATAATGATGCCCATCTTGAAAAATAAAGTCTTTTTAGCTTTTTCTTGACCCTAAATTGAGTCTCTTGGTCTTTCTTAGCAGGTAGAGCTTGCGTAGTGTTTATGGAAGTAGCCCAGTTGTCATCACACAATATAAGAATACAAATTCAGTCATGTGATCACAGGTGGTTCTATAACATAAGAGGAATTAGATTTGCAGAAAGCTTTAGAAAAGCCTTGAACTTGACTAACTGGAAATATTACGCTCCATTTGACACCAAAAAATGTTACACAAGCTTTACTTATTCATTTTTCCTGAAACTGTCAGCTGTATCTCTTTTTCCTTCTCACCTGATGGAAATTGCTCAGTACTCACAGACATTTAGAAGCTAGGAAGTAGAATTTGAAATAAAATTAATGTGTTTTTTATCCAAAGAATAAGTGGTCCAGTTTGTCAAGAAATAAACTAAAGTGGAGAAAAGTGCATTGATGTTATCTTTATTTCTTTAAATTTCATTTGAGTAACTGCAGAGAAATGAGCATTAAAACACAGATAAGACAGAGCACTGGCACGTGGCCAGCTGATTAGATAAAAGTCTCCACAATGCTGTACATTCTCCTCGCCACAGACTGAGATCAGTTCAGTCCTGACATTATGGCCAGCTCTCCACTGCCTCCTTCCCCTCTGCATGTCATCGTCCCCTCTCAGAGCCCAGACGCTGCCAGCCACATGGACGTGCTCTCCTTATCCTGTGGGAAGTTTCCACTCGCACCTGGCCTGCCATACCTGATCTCCGAGCAACTTTTAATATTTCACCAAGGCCATGATAATGACTAATCTGCTGTACCCTCAGTCCTGCATGTACTCTGCTTTATGGCCTCATTTGTGAATATTCACAGAAGATTAGCACGAACATGAGCCATTGCAGGTTCATTAAGCTGAGATTACGATCTCAGGCTATGGAGCGTTGCATTATGCTGCTAAATATCTTGGCCATTTCCATTTCCATGACTAAACTTCACCTATCCCCTCCCCCCACGTACACACACACACACACATACACACAAATACACATGCACTCCCCGACCCCATGCACATCTGCATGTGTTTGATGCCAATGCAGGTGCTGCAGGTTTACTGTGGGCTGGTGTTAGGGTGTAGTAATCACCCTCCTTCCTGTTGCTGAACCTCAGGTGTGGCCATCTGTGGTTTCACTGTTGCCTTAGAGATGTTCCTGCCTGGTTATGGTTTATTTCCACAAAAACCCATGTCTGTGTATCTCTTTCCTACCCTTGTTCCTGACCCAACCCTCTGTCTCTCCTTGTGTCTCTCTCCTTGCCCCACCGTGCTGACAAGCAGCCCGGAGCTATGGCCGCAGAAGAGGTAACGTGTGGCATTTTCTCTGGGGTTCTGTTTGCCATGCCGGCCGTGCGTCTCTCCCAGGCCGAGGGCGATCTTAGTGTGGTGTTGCTATCTGCTTTACATCTGTGCTGTGGTTGAATGAAAATCACATTTATTTTGACACACAGTTTTCCATGTTGTGCATTTTGTCAACATGGGGCAAAGCTCCACCAAATCCAGCTGTATGAATCTTCCTTTGCTTGATGGTGAGAGGGAAAAATATCTGTCTGCCAATTTTCCTTTTTCTCTATTCTGAGTCAGTGTCCTACCTATGATATTTATAATATGAGAAACATTGCAAATTGGGGATGTTGAAGTGCAAATGCATCGCACCAATAAAGGAAAATTGAAAGCAATTTTAAAAACGTGATCTGTTTGCACTATTTGGTTCATCAGGGATGGACTCCATTTTTCCTTTTTACCGGCAGTGTGATCAGTGTTGGGAAGGTTACTGCTGAAAGCTAAGGTTACAGATAACTAGTGACCCTGTTAATAATGTATAAGTGATGTAGCTATTCTAATTACTTCATCAAAGTCATGTAAATGATTGATTACTTTTTGATCACTTTTTAAAATATTTTAAACTGCTTTCTTTTATTTGTTGGAGTGTGGTTAGGTAAACTTCCTGTAGATGTCTCCTCAGGTTTGACATGGAGCTTTATGAAGTTGACAGCATTGTCATTGCTGTTAAGTAAGCGTCACACTGTGCAGTCATGTTCAAGCATGTTGATGATTTCATAGGGGTAATTTTGTTGAATTGCCAGAACTGAGAGGTCTTCTTGTTAAGTGACATGTCAACCTGCCTTGACATGGCAGTCTATTCACAAGCATGGCAGACTCCAGTTTATGCATACTGATTTGATTGGCGGATTCAAGGCACTGCAAAGCGGAAGTGAAGGACCAATCAAAAGCAACACTCAAAATTTAAGGGTGTGCAACCAAATGAATGGAGGCTGTCTATTTGTAGAGAATAATGCAAAAAAAAAAAATATTCCTGTAAGGCTAAAAGATGCAAGGCTACTGAGAGAATGTTATACTCTGCATATAAGCACTTTACCAAAAAAAATATCTTTAGATGTATATAATTATTATTACTAGCATTTAAGTTAGTAACTGTAACCCAATTACATATTTTTTTTCTTAGTATCTGAAACATATTACAGTATCATTTAATCACAATTTGATTTTTTTAATTTAATCACTTAATCCCAACACTGAGTGTGATGCTGCCACCAAACTAAAAATGAAACCTTCCCAAATGTTATCACTAGTTCTGTTGGAGTGTTTCCAAAAAAATAAATCTGGAGGGTTTGATGGAGGAGTATGCTGACTCAGAAGTGATTCATCATCTGAATGGCAAAGATGGGTGCTTCCAACATGGATCATCTCTGATTTGAAGTCTTTACAACTTTCATAATTCTGTCTTTCTTCAGCAAGGAGGAAAACTGCTGTGTGTGGCACTTTAAGGTCACTGCAGTATTGGGCTGAGGGTGTGTGTTACAGTTGTAGCATGGTGAAGTGCTCTGAGTAATGTCTGAATCAGATTCTTTTCAGATTAAAAGTGTCAATAAGGTGCTGGCATGAATACAGAGAAAATAGAAATTACAGTATTCCTTCTCATGTAAAATGTCATTTTGTAACCACATTTATGAAAAGGTCAGACATGAACCCTGCTAAAAAGAGACAAATGTGGTTCCTCTGCATAGAGATTACATATTACATTTGGACAAGCAACACCACAATTAAAAAAAAAAGCACTAAAATATTCCCAAGAAATCACCACAGCAGTGGAAGCCTCTAAAGTTGGAAACATAGTGTGTTTAAACTTCCACTGGCACAATGTGTTCAGCTAGCAAAGAAAAACCATAACCATGCTCTTTGCTGACTCATCACCAGTAGCTCCATCCTCATTATGTGCTGCAGCTCAGCATGGTGCCTGCTGGTCAGGAAGACTGATATCGTAATGAGGATCAGGAGCAGGAATTAAAATCAAGTCTCCAAGATGACATCATGATACCATTATTGTGATTTTAAAACCACTATGGCTAAAAGTATGTGGACACCAGGACAAGCAAATATGACTGTTAAACATCTTCTTTGCACGATACTTTAGGACCTCGGAAAATCTATGTCTTTATGGGTGTCCAAATACTTTTGGCCACATGCTTTATGTTTTTGGTGGGTTATCTTTCAATGCCAAAAATAATCTGACCTTCAGAAAAGATTAGGAATATTTGCATTAAGTCATAATTATGACAGTATTCAGAGTGATTCTGCTGCCGTAAATGTTTCTAGATGGGATTAATTTATTTTTATCTCTCACACCTTCTCTCCCTTTTTACTTCACGCTCTTGCACCTCTCTGTCTTTCCCTGCTATCCCTGTTCGTCCTCCTGGTGTCCTTCTCTTTTCCTCTCCTCCCAGGTCGTTCCTGTCTTTTTCCCTTTGAGGACGGTTTCCTTGACGACGGCCACGGTGACCCCTCCTTGACCCCTGGCTTGAACTCACCAACCCGCTGTCAGAACGGAGAGAGGATGGAGCGCTACTCCAGGAAGGTCTTTGTCGGAGGTCTCCCCCCTGACATAGATGAAGGTAAATAAAGGATTGCTTTTCATTTACACATCCAGAGGAGTTTTCACTTCACTTCAGCCCCTTTTTTTTTTCGGCACTTACTGCAGCAGATTTATACTGACACATGGTGTATAGTACATCCACAGTTGGAAGCCTCCCAGGAAAGTCGTTGTCTTTGGCTCTTTGCCGCTAACAGTTTCACTGGAGCATTTTAGCCTTGCTTAAGGGCACCTTGACACTCTTGCTGAAGTTAATGAACACTCTTAAAGGTAATTTAACACATTATTTAGCTACTGTAAACTTCAGTTAAACAACCTTGGTGTGCTACACAGCCTGAAGCCTTTACACCAATGAACCTTCAACAAAGAGCAGATTTTTGACAGTTTACATTCAAGGAATCAGAGTAAAGGAATATTTCAATGTTTTCAGGTAAAGAGACTGATACCAGTCATACAGGCCTATGTAGGTATATCAGATTTGAGGCTACCAGCAGCGGGTTAGCCTAGCTTATAATAATGACTGAATCAAAAGGAAAAATGACCCCAAGAAACAGTCTGAAATATAACCACAAAGCCATAACATGTTTTTACACTTGAATGGATTAAACAAACTATAAATCATAATTTATTACCTTCTGATAGAGCCGTGCTAGATGTTTCCTCTGTTACTAGACTTTGTGCAAAGCTAATTACCCCCTGCTGGCTTTAAACTAACATTTATTGTACAGACTTGAGAGAGGAATCAAGCCTCTCTTTTAATACTAAGTGTATTTTCTAAAATGTCAAAGAACTCTTTTGGGGGATTACCTTAACACTTCTTATTGGTGATATTTATTATGTCCACAATTTTGCAAACATCTTTCAAAAGTCTAAATAAATCCCTGTTTGCTTTGCATTTACAAACTTTACAAACTTACACCAAAAAAGTCCCAACTTTTTATCAAAATTAAAGCAAAATTGTCATTAGTTGACCAGACCGGCGCTGAAGCATCACATTAGGTTCTGCTTTTATGTGCCTCTTATGCCTGTATATGCCGTATTTTATAAGCATTTTTATAAGTGTCTGAGCCTGTTAATATTTAATTCACAGTGCTTTTGTGTAACATCTGTAACCAGTTGCGTCATTACAACCTGTAATTATTTGCGCAAACTCTGGAATTTGCCAATTAGTTTAACATTTATGTGAAATGTTTCCTTTCGTATGTCTACACCTTTGAACAAGCGAATGTTGGGTGACGGAGGTGACGCACAACGCGTGTCCTCAGCTGGTTGAAAAATTAATGAGTTTCCACAGCACGAGTCACCCCAGTCCAGACTGGATGTGCCCAGCCTGTGTTCCTGTTTAATGCAGTGGCTACTACTGCAGCAGGAACAGAGCAAAAAATAGAAACTGTGCCTGTCTCATCACTGAGTGTGGCTCTGCATAGAGTCCTCCATATGCATATTACATGAACAGCCATGAATGTTATCTTAACATTTCCTGAAAATAACATCAAAATATCTTTCTTTCTTTCTTTCTTTTTTTCATTAGATGAAATCACCAACAGTTTCCGTCGCTATGGTCACCTGGTGGTAGACTGGCCCCACAAAGCTGAGAGCAAATCCTACTTTCCACCTAAAGGTAACAACAGTTTCTCAGAGTGTAATCTTTATTTTCCCATCAGACATCAAAGTCTGCACTAATAAATATCACCTCGGGTGCGTCGCCATTTTAGAGTTTGTAAAGAATCATATTACCCAGAATTCGGGAGCTCATGCTGGGTAAGCATGGAGGTGTCTGTTTATCTGAGTTACCCCCTGTAGTCACCTTGCAGAAAGACTCATACAGCTCATGATGACTCCATAACTGCTCTGACCCTGCATGATTGAGTACCTGAGGAGTGTGAAAGTTGTTCTTCTTTCTGCTCAGCCTCTCGGGTGTCATTTTTTAGGCAGGTGATCAGAGTAGAGCACCACCCTCTCCTGAGCCTCTACATCACTCCCTCTGGCCCAGGAGCTGCTGTGTGTCATATTAGGAAAAGTTATTAAAGACGCTCTGGAAATAACTAACATTCCATGGGCAGATGGTAATACGCTGCATCTGGAGGACCTGTGAAAATCACTGCCAGTTTCTCCCCCACTCTCATTTTTCAACATCCCTTTTTTTTTAGCTTGGCTTGGATTATTTTGAATAGGCTTGGCTCTACTAATATCCAAAGCCAGAAGGAAAAATGCAGCATCCTTTTAGGGGAATGAATGAGCTTACGGCAGTAAGAGGACGTCACCATGTAAGGGGAGGAGACATATGGGACTAGTTTTTGTCTGGAACGCATCTGTCAATCTTATTTAAAACCCCAGTACCCCAGAAATGTAAAAGGACCTTGTTACTGTCACACTCTTAATATTAACAGGCAGGGGAACTTGGACAGATACCTGGTGACAGAGTTCTTAGTACTAATAGCTTCATGGTTGAGAGCTGGCGCACAGCTGCATGCGTGTGTGTACTGTTGTGAGGAGTGTAATGGCTGAATTACAGATGTGGGATTTGCATCAAGAGGTCACCGGCCTCTCCTCTTGTTAAATGTTCTTCCAAGCTTGACCGAATGGAAGATAGCTGTCACTTTCCACCCTGCTTCGCATTAAACTGCCATAGATGTGTGTCTGTACGGTTATGAAAGTGTTCGGGCTCAGGGATGACTCATATTGTGGGACAGGCTAGGACTCATTTGGTACTTGGAGAGAACTGGCAACCTGTGGAGGAAGTAAGAACGGGGATTAACAAATTGTGCTCAGTGCTCTTATGTTTTCACAGCTCCAAGACATGATATCATGATATTGCACACTACCTTGCAATAATGATATAAATGCAACATAAGGTTAAAATATTTATTTTTTCCTTTTTTGTTGTTGTTTTTTGTTTGTTTTTTGTTGCTAAGGGGATACAAGTCAATTTTTTTTAAAAAGCATTCTCTTGTCTTTCCTCTTTCTTAGTTATATTTCATGACATCCTTCCTTTGCATGATTTGTTGAGGAAAAAACAAAGGAAACTGTCAGTTCAAGAGCATTTGTTTTGCTAATTTAGTGACCAGACAGTGGCAGATGAAAAACTTGTTAACAAGACATGCTATCTCGTGATGGTGGCCTTAGATTTGCTTAAAAAGCTGCAATTCCCTTAGCTTTAAAGAGCATTTTGGCTTCTTACAGCCTGTTTTTTTGGTTTTATTCACTGCAGTTGTTGACTTTTACCACTCTTGTTGAGCTTATTTTCATACAGGCACCTGTTTTCAATGACCAAACACCAAAGAACCTAGTTAGCAACTGGTGTCCATAGAGAAGCATTTAGCTGCAGAGCCAGATATTTCCCTCAGGAGTTGATAGAAACTAAAAACAGAGCTAGTAGGAAGATAAATATTGTGCTTTTATTCACCTGGTGCTTAGAAACATGTTGTACTGTCTTTCCTAGATCTGTAAATAGGTAAATACCTGGTAACACATGCAGCATATAGCTTTTATAAAAAGACACTATCAACAATGTATTTACAGCTTTTTCTGATGCCCCCAAGTGGTCAGCAAATCTCTTACTGCTTCTTTAAAGTCAGACCTGTATTATAATGCAAAACATAACATTTTCTCGGTCATCCAACTCTTCAAATAAGTGTGAACAACAAACTCTGATGGCTGTAGTGCTGTCACACACCCCCTCCCCTATCGCCCATCACTGCTGTCACCTTTGTTGGCAATCAGCTTGAAATGTTAGAGACCTATTTCTGTCTCTGATTGGGGAAAGCAGGGGGAGGAGGAGGTGACGCTGTCTGTGTGTGAGTGTCTGAGTGCTGGGAGCTGTAAACTGCTACAAATGCTAATGCTCACGTCATGCTGCAACTGTGTCAGACCTGTTTAAAGACTTCAAAAGGTTCTAACACAAGTGTGCTTTTGACTATAGTCAATCATTATCAACTTTTTTGAGCTGTCGTTTGGCAAAACGGGAACTCAAATTCGAAGTCTGTATTTTCTCTTTATTCATAAAACAGCAATGCAGCAAGGCTTAAATAACGGCAGCAGGGAAATGCTGCAGTGGCAACAATTGCAGTGTTACATCGAACTGCATTACTCAGATCTCGGTGTCTCTTTGAACCTTTTCTTAAGGATTATATCCAGTGAGCAACTTCTTCAACTTGAGATGATTCGCGACTAACTCTTGATTTCACCCCACCTTTCCTCCATCACTTACTACTGTCCAGTAGCTTCAAAGCCTGTTTGTTTTTAGGGAGGCAGATGTTCGTGTCTCTCTCTGCCCATACTACAAGGCCTTCTCTCTCTTTCTCTTCCTCTTCCTCTTCCTTTTCTTCTGCTTGGTCCATACTTTCTGGGAGAATTGACTCCAGGTTTTTTCGGAGCAGGCTGATGTGACTTTTTTAGCTAGTAAAGCCCTGTTTTGCTCTCTTGTTTGGTCCCACATTTCTCTGATCGCGAATAGCTGATTTATTTCTCGGTCACTCTGGTCAGTCGGAGCGAACACATCTGTGCCCTGGCCTATGTGAAATAAATCTGTTGACACACGTCTGTTGCTGAGCATGAAAAGATAAGCCTGGATTAAAATGTCACCATTAAAGCCAGGGAAATGCACATTGTGACTGTGCTCATACGGTTTATCGAGTCATCATGGATTGGATTTCAGCAAAGTCAACACAACTCTCAGTTGATGGGGTAATGGAGAGAATAGGATAGCAAGGCGGGACTTTGACATATCAGTGGAAAGATGATGTGTACTACTAAGTGACTGAGTGACCCCACAGTATCATTTCCACTGTGGTATGTGGATAATGTGAAGTATCAGCTAGCATCAGGTACAAATGCAATACTTTGACTCAGCAGTGTATTTTTAGACCATAAATCCAGGTTCATAACTTAAACACGACTGAGATGTTAGCATTTTCTGGGAGTTGCTTTGCCTAAAACTCTTAGATGTTCTATATGTTTTTCCTTAAGTGTTTAAATTTCAACAATCACTTTTGGGTCAAGAATTCGATGAAAAGATTAAAAGCGCTCCTGTGCAGAAGTTAGCTTAGCTTTGCATTAAAACTGTTAATTGCGAGGTTAAGAGGTGAGCCCGGCTAGTCGCCAGTTGCTTCCCTGTTTCCATTCTTAATGGTAATCTAAGTCAACCAACTCCTGGTGTTAGCTTCATATTTAAGCTAAGCTCGGCTAACTTACTCCTGGTGTTAGTTTCATACTGAACATACTGACACAAAGGCGTATCAGTCTTCTTGTTTAACACTTCATAAGAAAGCAAATAAGGATATTTTCTCAAATTTCAAACAATTTCAAACAGTTACATTATCACCATTAATGCCCATTTACTCTAGAAAAGCTGAGCCTAATGCTATATTTAAGTAACAGTTGCTTCTACAGTTAGTGAGTTAATGTTTTTGTTTTTACAGCAATTGGACAAATTGTCATCAGTCTGCTGTTGAGGTAGCCGTTTCTCTCCCAATGAGTCAGACTGCTGGTCTCCATTTGAGGAAAGACTCTGTCCTGCATGAGGTCATTGGTTTGTCTGTGCAAACCACAAGGCACTCTGCCTATCGTTTGTCTGTAAACAGTACTTTTTAAACTGGAAAATGTTGTGGGTGTACGCATTTCTCTCCTCCCTGGACAGTGCTGGGAGCTCAGCAGCAAAGCCCTATAAATCTGAGGCACGAGCCACTGCAGATCTGCGCTCTCCTCTGGTGTAAGCCTCTGCACTGCGCAAGACGGATGGAAAAAGACACATCCTCAGAAACATTCAGGCTAAATATCAGAGCAATAATAAAGAGGCGTAGAGTCCTACTGATTCTGATACAGTCTGCCTGAATGGGGCACGTTGGGTCTAGATACAGTTTATATTAGACACGGTTTATTGTAAAGCTGCATCAGTTTCATTCAACTGTGTACATAGTGACCAAATCAGAATGTGTGTCTTCTACTCCTGCTGTCCAAATTAAACTGTATTGTAGTCTATATGCATGAATTAGGGCATTAAAACTGTGTAGAATAATAATAGGAAGCTGCCACCAGGGAGACCTACTCACGGTTGAGAAATCTATGCTTTCTTTTTCTGTTTTGATTGTTTGGTTTCAGTATAACACTCATTTATTTAAAAGACACAAAGTTTTCCTGGAAGTTAGCTGTCCTGATTTGTAATTTTCAATAGCAGTTGCCTTGGCAGGTTTGAAGGATGTAATGGAAGTGAGCAGCTGGTGTTGTAGGACACGGAAAAGGTTGTCTGCCTCACTTTTAAAGTCCCTTGCATCAGTTCTTTAACTCTATAACAGGGTACATTAAAGCAGCAGCTTTACGTCTGACCCTATAATCAATACAGACCCCATGGTCCCCCCCACCCCCCCACCATCAATGTATTTCTGAACTCTGTTTGTATGTCATTCATGCTGCTGCTCTCTCTCTCTCTCTCTCCCTACCTTTTCTCACTTCTCCTCTCTCTTTCCATCTATTGGACTCCTCTCCCCCTCCTTCTTTTCTCTCTCCCCGTCTCTCTCTCTCCTGCCCTGGGTCATGGAACACGTTGTTCCCTCCTTCAGACTGTATGAGCTGCTGGCTAGCTCTGCCTTTTCATGCTGTTTTTTTTTTTTTTCTGAGCAAGACTGCAGTTGTTTTTCCTCTGAGGGGGATGTCAGTCTTAAACCACATGATTTCACCCAGTGACAAACCCTCTTTATGTAACCCGGCAACTCAGACACAGGGGTCTTATGTCAGGCGATGACGAGGCACGTGGGTAAAGATGACGGTGCACAAAATGCAGAGTCTTGTGTGCTTTTTTTTTGCAGCTGGCCTGGAGAGCACTTGGCTTTGTGTTGACCAGTTATAAAAGGACAGTGATTAGCAGGTCACTTAAAGCAGGTGATTGTAATGGTGAATACTTTGGTTTTACCCATGATGGTACAGCTTGTTATTACAGAAAACATTATGGCCCCACCGAGGTTGTTAGCTTGTTACTTAACTCTACAGGGCTCAGAACAACAACAACTAAAAACCTGTTAATTAGTGAGAGCCTCTGTGCTTACTTTGCATAATCCTGGATGCATACAATTACACAGCATTGTGTATGCTAATGCATTAGCGTGGAGCAACATCCTATATTGATCCAAAAAGAACACATAGTAAATAAGAAAAATTAAAGTGTGCATGTTAATGATAGTGTTGCAGTTCTCTTGAGGGCAAACAGACCTGCTTCTGCACGTACTGCCTTCTCTTTTCTTGTTGTCATTGCTGCCCAATGAAACACTTTTTTCTGTTGTTTGCAGTTTTACTTTGGGGCCCATATAAAGTACTTTGTGGTCTATTAAGAATCAAAAAGGGCACATCCTTGAGTTCAGAACAGATCAATGACATCCATTTTCTCTTTTCTCTTCAACCTAAATTCCATCAACTATGAATGGGAAATGTGGAAAAATAATTCCCTTCACCCCACAGTGACGTCTTCCCATTGTCTTTTTGTACAGTCAACAGATTAAAATCCAGCAGCTCAGTTTAAGGTAATAAATGACAAAGATAAGAAACAAAAGCTCAGAATGGAGACGCTGGAAACAGCATGTTTAGCATTTGGCTTCAAGAATGACCTAAATAGTTTATCTATTATCAAAGCACTTGTTGAGAATCCAATACTCAAGTAATAGTTTTGTATTGTTGTTAGCCAGTAAAAACTCTGATGTATGTTCTTATTTGACATTTGTCCACTAACAGAAGCTTCTTATACAATGTAGAGATCTACAGAATCATCTGCTGATACAGACGCAAATGCCAGAAAGTCCCAGTTGCCATCACTGCTCTAGATAGGAAACTGTCAGGTCACTGTGACAGTGAACACGTCACATGCAACAGGACACGCGTCACACATGGACAAAAGCTGCTGTCAAAACAGCCACAGTTTCAGCCCTCATGAGGACGAGCACGTCTGCTTACGCACCTGCTTTTTCCATTCCACCTTTGATACTCGGTGACTTTTCTTTCTTGTCTTGCTTTTAACTCCCCCAACACACACACACAGCCACACACGCTTATAACCCCCCTCTACTATACACACTTTCACTCAGACCTTTCCACATACCACAGTTGACTGGGTCTGCCGATTCAGGCTTTATTCCTCCTTTCCCCTGATCCCAGCTGCAGCAGCAGCTCCATTCAGGAATGTTAAAAGTGAAACATGACAGTTGTACATTCCTCTTTCCTGCCATCTTCACACATGCATTTGTCTGCATAACTGCATGTGTTTGAGTTTCTGTGTGTGACGGGGAGGGGGTTATAGTAAGAGGAAGGCATGGCTTTTGTAGTAGTCTCCAGGGGCACCACGGACAAAATGATTGAAAGTTGGAGACAGAGTGTACTCCGGTCTCTTGGTGTGTGTGTGTGTGTGAGATCATGTGCACTTGTGCATATCGACCCATCCCAGTTGCTCCACTCAGACTGCAGCTCATATTCCCCTGACTCATGGGTCCCACAGGTGGTGCCGGGCTTTTGCAAGCACCACCAGAACAAAACACTAATAATTTAAAACCCATTCAGGGATGATTGTGTGCACCAACATCTGCTGCTTTTTGGTATCTGTAATGTATTCACTCCTGCCAAGTATCATGTATTTATTACCTGGCTGTCAAAAAGTGACATCGGGCTCTCAGCTCTTGTTTTTCTGTCCTTTCTCAGTATAAATCAGATCCTTATTGCTCGATCATGTACCCTATTGAGTTTGCTTTTTGTCCCTCCCGAAACAGCTTAATAGCTCTGACCTTGGATAAGGTCCCTTCTCTCTGTGCTAAATAATTCAATAGTACAGAGTGACTGTCTGAATTGCTCTTTCTTTCTGCCTTGCACAGACATCACCAAACTCTGTCTACCTGAACCAATTCTCAGGGAAGATCTGCAGTGGGTTAGGCTGATCAATTTTGCATGGTTTCTTAGGAGTGGAGCACTCTTAGCCATTTAATCTGAAGCACTGCAGAAAGCGAGGTACTGGGTGCAGAGCGTCTTATGGGGGCAGATGAGGCAAAAGTGGACAGAAGAACAGGCTACAAGGTCATATGCCTGCGTTGAGACAAATTTTTCTGAAACTATGAGTAATTACAGGGAGAAATATGGGCTTAAGGGGCTTAGTCATAGGATTGTGACAATATAGACACTGTAGAAAATACCCAGATGTCTATGAACTCTTGCCCAGAGGACAGAGTTGAAGGCATCGTGGTCACAAGGGTATGACTGTTAAATGCAACAGATGTAGTTTTGTAAGGGAATTTCTGCTTTTTTCCCCCTAAACCTCCGGTCTGCTCTTTTTTTTTCCAGGCTACGCCTTCCTGCTCTTCCAGGAAGAAACTTCTGTCCAGGCCTTGATCGACGCCTGCATCGAGGAGGATGGCAAGCTCTACCTGTGTGTGTCCAGTCCTACTATCAAAGACAAACCGGTAAGCTGAAGACATTTAGTAATAGAATATTCAAATACATTTATGTTTTCACATGGCCATTTTGTTCCCCCATCTGTCTCAGAGTACTTTAAAAAAAAACAACAACTTTCTTACGATTGAAGAATTCCCTATAGTTTGTTCACAAAAGTAGGAATACAGTTATATAATAAAAAAACAATACTAAGAGCCCACAGTTGTTCTAAGAACAGTGTGAGGTTGGTTTCTGGGACACTGGGCAGTGAGTTAAATGCTATGGGTCAGCATGCTAACATGTTGTTTAGTGTGTTATCATTTTTAAGTTTTGCACATATTAGAACTAGCTTACATATTAAAACACACTGAAACTACCAGTAACTGTGTAGGTTTAGCGTGTTAGCATGCTGTGATTTGCTAGTAAGCAGTAAACAGACCGTACAGTCGAGGCTGATGGGTTTGTCCATAGTTTTGCTGGTTAATAATTGAACAATTTGACAAATTAAAACATCAAACTGATTTAAGAGTCAGATTAAAGCTCAAGGGATCAGCACAGTCATCAGGATGCATCATCTGGCAGCATTAATGCATGATAGCATGATATCTCTGAATAAATGAAAACTTAAACCTGCTGTTGGCACTAAAGTAAAAAAGTCGGAGGACTCCCAAAGTCATGCAACCATGAATGTCTGCTCAAATTGATGTGGCAATGTATTCGATAGATACAGAGATGTTTTCATCTAGACCAAAGTGGCGGACAGATGGACATTAATCTTCAAGGAGCTGAGCTGTTAGCATGGCTAATTAACAAAGGTATACCACACACTGTCATCTAAATGACCACATTTTTCCTTCTGTCTTACAGGTCCAGATCCGTCCCTGGAACCTCAGCGATAGTGACTTTGTCATGGACGGCTCTCAGCCTCTGGACCCCCGCAAGACCATCTTTGTAGGGGGGGTGCCACGGCCTCTGCGTGCAGGTAGCTAGTTAAAACCAATGGGATATCTTTTTTTGTGATCCCCCAGAAGCTTCTTACTTGGCTTCATAACACTGGCTGGCTGGCATAGGGTGCATTGCCTGGTGGTTATAATGAAAGTTCTCCCTCTGAGAAAGCAATCCTTTACTTGGGTTTCCAGGAAGCTGGCCAAGTGGTCGTCATGTTAAGAATTCATGTTGTAATGGAAGGCTCAGTCCTTCTGTTCTTGGGATAAACATCGCTGGCTGGTCTGCAATGTGACCCCAACTAATTATACCAACAGTTTGAGACTGCTGCTCTGATGAATAGTAAAGTAGGGTAGATTTTTACATCAGGTGATAAAAATGTCACTTACCAAAGTCCAAGTTAAACTTTAAACTTAGCAAGAATGGCAATTTGAGGACCAGAGGAATGCCAAAATTAGTCTTAAACCAAAATAAAAAGTCCTCCTTAGAGGCCTGGCTTCGCCACTAATCATCTCTCCCTCTTTTCTTCACTTCTTCTCTCCAGTGGAGCTTGCTATGATCATGGACCGGCTCTACGGAGGTGTGTGCTACGCTGGCATCGACACTGACCCAGAGCTCAAATACCCAAAGGGAGCCGGCCGCGTTGCCTTCTCAAATCAGCAGAGCTACATCGCTGCCATTAGCGCTCGCTTCGTTCAGCTGCAGCACAATGACATCGACAAAAGGGTGAGCGGGTTCATGCTTTCATTCACAATATCCTTCCTCTCCACCACAGCTGAGGTTTTCGCAGTCATTTTGATGGCATGCTGCTGAGCTGAACTCTGCCTGAGCCCTCTCCCATGTATCAGAGCCCTCATTATAGTCAGGTTTTCAGCCAACTGCTCAGCACAGCCTGCTAGAGCGGAAGGCCAGCCTCGTCTGTGCAGTTACTACGGCCTTTGGCTGCCGGAGTCCCGACAGATGTTTCAAGTTGCAGACACACAGGGCTGGTTTAATTATAGTAGTTCCCTATACATGTATATCCACTCGGGCTGTGCTTCAGCCTGGTTATTTTAGGCCCGCCGGCCAATTGCAGTGGGACAGATCGTGACCAAGAGAGACTGGCTGTCAGCCAGGAAGCCAAGCCTCTGCAGGGCGGGGCTGTCCTCCCCACCTCAGCTATCACCATGGATCTTCAGTGGGGGTTTAGGGTGTCATTATTATGACGTGAGCTGGGTGGAATACAAATAATGTTCAAAACAAGCCAAGGAATTTAACACTGAGGAAAGCAGGAAAGCCAGTTAAAAGACTTTTTGGAGTCACAAGATAGTTTTTAGCAACAAAAAATTTTAATCTTGACAGAGAGATGCAAGTGAAGATTCCTCATCCTTGGGAGTCACTGTTTTAAGTTAAAAGTTGTGTTATGAAACAAGGATTCCTCTTTTTGCTACTTTTCTGTTTAATTTTCTCTTTTAGCGCCTTCAGCATGTATAATTCCATTAACTCTAAGTTACTGTTAATGACAAGACAAAGAGCTCATTACCCCTGGTCAGCATCCCCTCCACTGACTCCTTATTGGTCTTTAATAGCGTGGCAGCGTTGCCGTTTCTGCCTGATGCTCTTCTCATTTGTCTTGTGGACACTGCACTGCAGTTGTTGCAGAGTTAAACTCAGAGGGACGGTGTCCTACTGTTGAGGGATTTGATAACCTTTCATTTTGTGGCCATGCTATAACAAGGTTAGCATCCACCCCTGCCTACTCATGCACTGAGGCGTCTCCATGGCGACTGAGCTCTCATTTCTTGTCTCCTGGCCTAGTGGTCACATTCATTTCACTGGCTGATGGGAGGATACCTGCCTCAATCTAGCCTTGTTTTATTTAAGAGAATTGTAAAACGATTTTATAACAAGATGGTTTGTGCAGAATGGCTCAAAGGAGATAGCACACCTTGAATATCATAGCTGTTATTTTAGCACAGTTTCATACTTTGTATTGGTTTTATGATGTATTAAAAAAAGAGATACCAATTATGCAGTCCATCTTTGAGAAAAGTAACAATGGAAAAACCTGTCATATTAGAATCATGTCACTTAATTCATGAAAAACAAGATTTTTTTACATGTAAAAATGATGCTGCAATACACAGTTTGAGACTTCAATTCTACCAGAACTACACTGAGTCTTGTAGGCCAACCTGTCACCCAGGCCAGCAACCAAGAGAGCTTCCTAGTGGCTAGCAAAGTAGAGTTTGTTTTTCTAAGGACATGACTAACTGCTGCTGCAACCTAACATCTTTTGATGTGTGTCTGTGGTTGAGCATAAACTGAATGCCACCTCTTGTTCTTGGTGCCCAGGTGGAGGTGAAGCCGTACGTCCTGGATGACCAGATGTGTGATGAGTGCCAGGGGGCACGTTGCGGGGGGAAGTTCGCCCCTTTCTTCTGTGCCAACGTCACCTGCCTGCAGTACTACTGTGAGTACTGCTGGGCCAGCATCCACTCGCGAGCCGGCCGAGAGTTTCACAAGCCACTGGTGAAGGAGGGGGGCGACCGCCCTCGACACGTGTCCTTCCGCTGGAGTTGAGGGGGGGTTCATGAGTTAGCCCTGCCCCGGTGAACCCACGCCCGACCCCCCGAAAAACCTCCAGCGTCCCTTCTACCCTACAGGCCGGGACAGTGCTGCAACCATCCCGCAGCCCCACCTACTCCACCCTGCTCCCCACAAACACCTCATGAAAAAAGCAAAAAGGATACCGTCAAATACATGGGACTGTCTTCACACCACATGGCTCTGAACTCATTGTCTAGTGTTCCCCTCTGATGAAGCATTGCGGGGAAATGAAATGCGAAAGTCTATCAGCCTAGAATTTGCACTTTGGCACAAAATCTCACTAAACACACATACACAAACACACACACAGCACACACACAGAATGGTATATTAGACACCTGGCTACTTTTAAATCCCCATTCTGTTTGACTGGGTGGTGTGGTACTTCCTGTTGGACCCCCCCTTACTGAGACAGAGGTGGGACCATACAAATGTTAAAAAGGTATATATTTTTTTGTTTTGTACCTATCTATACATATATAGATAATTTAAATTTTATGTAAAAGGAGCATGCACTTATTTTGAAAAGCTGTAGTTCTATTGCCCCTAGAAAAAATCATTACCAAAGGCAAATGAAATTAATGCATACAGAAAAGCAAATAGGTGGCAAAAGATGTAGCAAGATTTAACAACTATCCAGTAGAGTGGGCCCTTATCGCCCAGAGTAAAATAACACGGCTATATTCGCTCTCAATTTTGACTCTGAAAATATTAATACCTCATGCGCGCAATCGGATTAGTTTTCTTTCGATTTCTAGGTCTTTATTTTTATAATAACATTTTTTTTTAGTGTTATGTAAATGTAATGCTGCAATAGCTTTGCTGCTAAATCCATGGTATAAACAGATACCATAAGTACTTTATTCAGGCTAGAGTGTAAAAAAATAAATAAATAAATAAATAAATAACGAATCTAGAGAAATGACGAGCTTATCATAGGGGGGAGGGGGCGTCCCTAGCAACGAAGGCTACCTTTGTGGGGGTCGGGGTGGGTCGCCCCTAACTGCATGTTTATTTCAATCAGGTTGCTGCATGCAATAGACTTTTCAGTATCATGGCTACTATTCGAATCTGCCCATGTTTGCACAACACACTACAGACGTACGACTCGCACGAAACTGGACAGAAACAGGGAGGACTGGTCAAAGGAAGCACGGCGGCTCCGCGTCGCTGGTCGGGCTGACAGGCCGCACCTCAAGGCGGCCACGGCAGATGGTTCCTGCGCACATAGGCAGTGAACACATCCAGACGACAGGGGGGTTAAAAAAAAACAATCTTTATAATCACAAATAAAACTAAATGTAGGATTACCATTTAAAACTGTCTATGATAGGTGAAGTACTTTTTTGCAGTGATTGTTGATATAATTGTGCAATTTTTTATACCGTATGTAGTTAGGTCTGAGTATGCCTAGAACTGTGATTCGCTTTAACTGTCGTTACTGTCCGACATAGAAGTCCTGTGAAACTTCATAACTAGTGTATGCACACGTATATATGTTCTCTTGTACACACACACTTGCACCAGTATACACGGAAGCCTCTCAACACACATGAACACACGGACGGACGGCTGTCTTTCTTAACGCACACAAAAAAAAACAGGCCTACAGACGCAGAGTCTGATCTGACGAGAAGACGCAAAAATGTGAGCTTAAAACTGAGAATTTTTGCTTTGTTTTGTTTTGTTTTTTTATTTGTTTTGGGGTTTTTTTTGCTTTTATTACTCGTTCCACCGTTGACAAAAGTTTACGCGTTTTACGTCCCGGAAAGCAACCAAAGAGCTCACGTGTTCGACTTTTAATAGACCATCTAAAAAAACACACGCGCGGACGGAGCGGCCAACACACGCGGAGAAGGCTGCGCCGCGCGCACGGCCTGCAGTGGCGCGCGGTCGATTAGATGAGGAGAGAGGGCAACTGGGAAAGAAGAATCTAAGTAGGGTGGGCTTAGGGGTGGGAGACGGGACATTGAAGCTACTGGAGACTTGTGGGTGATAAATTGAGCTCTGCACACGCGCTCACTTCATGGCTGGGCTGGGGTGGGGTTGGCTGAGGGTGGGTGGGAATTATGCCAGAAGGTGCAGATTTTGCAAGCTGGGGTTACCATATTTATCCAGATTTTTTTTTTTCCTGCAAAGCTTGAAGTAATGGACCTGCTAAAAAATAATTAAAAAAAATGATGGTGGACATATATATCTTTTAGTTTTTATCAAAAAAAAGGTTATAGAGCGCAACTAGGACCGGGCAGGTGGAGAAGTGGGTTTTGTAGTTCTGAATGCAATGCATAGAAACTTAAGTATTGGCTGCTGAAGACAGGGGCGGCTCTGGTTTTGGGGGCTTTGGGGTGGGGTGGGGGCAAGTTACACTGGTTTTTTTTTTTTTTTAGTAGTAGTAGTTTTGTGGACAATCCAAGTGGGATCCTACATCAGTGCAAGTATATGTGTGTGTGTCACCCCCCCCTTCCAACCTCACCCTCTTTTTTTTTTCTGTCTGTGAGTTGTGATTGTCCCGTGCTGGCGCCCTGCAGTCCCTCTCCTCTTTCTCGTTTTTAGTCGCAAACTGTTTTTTTTGCTTTAAGATAGATGTTTTTTGTTGTCCGAGAAAACAAAACAATTAATTGAAACTAAGCAGAAGATACTTTTTTACTGATAGAAAAAAAAAAGACTTAAAAAACAAGAGGCTAACCATGAGTAATAATAAGTATCCCTATGAAAGTGAACTCTGGGTGTTTTTGTGACATTTCTTTCCCCACCCAGACAGGTTTTCTATGTTTGTTCCTTCTCTATGATAGACATTTGTTATGCACTACTCTTTGTATCTGAACAGTTTTCGACGGTCAGCAGTTCTTTTTGTTAAAAGACAAAAAAAAAAAGATGATAAAGCGTGCTTTCTGACTGACAAGATCTTTTGCAATACCTCAATTTTGAAATATATTAGGAGAGAAACTGATATTTTCTAAGTAAGTTTATTCAGATGAAAAAATATATATTAATTTAATTCTTCAAGAGAAATGATTTAACAGATGGTTGATTTGTTTATTTTTATCATGCTTATTTGCTTTTATTTTAAGAATTTATTTTTTTGAAAAAGACAACAACTGAAGGAGCTAGAGCTTTATAACTAATATAATGATGTAGTTAGTGAGAGTACAGTCTACTTTATTACAGTGGAAGTTAGGGTGAGTGTCCCACTGGTCAAATTGGTCGGAAACATCAGAGATGAGCTCTTTAGGGAATAAAAAAAAACTATCAGGTGCTCAGAGAGAAAACTGAACATATTTCCCACGTTTTTGTATATTTATAATCAGTCATTTACTATGCTGACCAGAGTTGTGAAAGAGATCTTCTGTTCATTATTTTTTTAAGAGAAGTTTTTTATGTTTCCTAAAAGTATGTGCTCCCTTTTCTTTTGTAACTAAAGCAACGTGACCCAGATCTGTTAGCCTGACGTCGTCGGGAGAAAACCCAAACGGAGACTTGTGAGAGTCGCTGAAGAGCTGGAGGTTAGAGAGACAAGAATGTTATTTTTAACACAAAACAGACACAAGTGTTTTCACCTGTAACTTGACCGAAAGCCCCCAAGGTGCATCAATTGACTGGTGGCCTTCTATTCACGCAAGACTTGAATTAGTCCCATTTTTTAAGGCTAAGAACCTTGATTCTTTGTTGTAATGTGCAATACTGTTTGTACTGTTTGTAGAAAAGAAGAAAACAAGAAAAAGAGGCATAAATCTTTATTGCAGAATTATTTTCATTGCAAGCATTGTGATTCACTAAAATCATTTTCTACTGTGTATTTACCTACTCTACCTGCTAGTACCTTCCAGTAGTAATGTAGCCTTTGTACTGAGAAATTTTCATTATTTTTAGAAAGTTTTGCTAAAAAAGAAAAGAATTTAAACATATTTACATATTTTCATTTTTATTTCGTATTTTTTCTTCACAGACTTATTTCTCAACCATTAATAGTTATTTCTGGGGGAGACTTTCATATCTGGTCAATGTCATTAATATTATTTTGTATTTTTACTTGGAATAAATTAATTTTATGATGCTAATTCTTTTAAAAGTTTATTTTTTTTTTCGTTTGTTCACTTTTTTCATTTTTTTGAAGCTGAAAAAAAAACTTTGTAATATTGTTACTAAGGTGTCTCGATTCTTGAAATGCTAAGCTTTATGTGTTAACTCGCTGATGTTGCTTACATTAGTGTGCAAATGATCTACAGAGAAAAAAAAAACTACTCACAAACAACAGATTGGTGGTTGGTGATGTTTAAGTGATTCGCAATGTAAACAAATGAATGGGCAATAAAATAAAAATGGCAGAATGGAGCATACATGCAGTATGTCGTGATGTAATTGTGGAAGATGGACAACACCGCTGACCATTTACATTGCTTCTGCTACTCCAATACTACTACTAGGACTATATTTGGCACTAACTCGACAGTAACCCCTCATCACTTTGTGCAGTGGAGAGCAACATTTCCTCACATTTGAAATAATCAACAGCTCCTCCTAAAAGAAACAGCCATGTCACACTCCTCCTCTTCCTCGTAGGTTCGGTCCCTGCAGAGTGCACCAGTGTGATTGTATTTAAGTATGAATGTAAATGTAGAGATGCATGGTTTAATACGCTGAGTTTGGGAAGAACATGTATCACTGTAGAAACTTCATAATTCATATGAGATGATGGTTTAAAAGTATTTTTTTTTTCCTTTCCCCTACTTTTTTATGTTTTTATTTTTTTCCTCAATATCCTACATTTCCCCTGCTGATCTCTTCAGTTTGACATTTTGGGGAAACATTTGTTTCTTGCACAGAGTTACATGAGGAGATTGACACCATTCTGAGACATGAGAGTGATATTGATATTCCTCTTTAACTCTGAATACGACAGTAAAAAAAATAACAAAAAAAAAACACACATTCCTCAAAATGTCAAACAGTTTCTTCAATTTAGGCTGAAGCTCCATCTTGAAGTGTTTTTTGACGTCCTGTCCTCTTTTGTCCTCATCCAAAGAGACTCCAATGTTATTTCTGGCTGGCCTTTTCTACCAGTTTATACAGCTGATGCTAGCGTGCTCTCTCCCAGGGCTCGATACTTTTCACCACCATACCACCAAGTATTTATCAATCTCCTGGCCTTCTTTTTAAGTTTCTCTGTCACTTAACAAAACAATTTATACCTGAACTATAACACAAAGTGTATGTGCAAATGAAAAAGATCATGATTTGGATGATGGTAACCATTTTATATATTCCTCTCTATAGATATACGTATGTATTTCATGTAACTAGACTTGGATAGTATACTGTATATTCACTTCTGCTTTATGGGCCTTCTCTGGGCAGGTAAACACTGTAGGTCTCGTCATGTTGTGATCTCAAAAATAGATGAAAAAAAAAAAGAGATTGGTAGTGTGCTTTTCTTCCACAAACATCCCACTACTTTTGAAATGTATACTTGCTTTTTTTCTTTAGTTTGTTCGTAAGGCATCTGTGCTTTTGTTTTCTAGGTTTTTTTTTTTTTTAATTTCCTGACTTAAACACTGGGTCTATCTTGACGAGGCTTTTTGAGATTGTTGACTTGGTCTGAACTTTTTTGCAGTATTAACTGTGATTTGAAAAACATGGAGCTCAATGCTGCTAATGCTTACTACTGCTTCAGAGTTTGTAGTTCCCACCTTAATTTTTCCTTTTTCTGTACTAATAAGCAAATCTTATTAAACGTAGTTGTATGACGCTGTGAAACCTTGTGGTCTTTGGCATGGCATCCTCTCCCTCTCTCTCATCTCTGTCCCATTAATGCACCAGGCCTTCAAAAAGAGCTGACCAGTACTAACTCGCATTATGCCCTTTGCTTCTTACTGTCTTTACATTGACACGCCTGGCCTTTTAGTGTAATGGATTCATTCGTTGGACAGGTGAGGCAGTCAGAGCATCATAAGGAATCGTTATCGCATTTGACGAATCAATCTTTCCACAAAGTCCATTCAGTAGCTGTTCTGGAGCTTTCTATCAGATCATACCAGCTTCCTTTGGCAGACGCAGTTTGCTCAGCTGTCGTTAAATTGCAGATGGACGGATTTTGTGGAAGCAGAGAAAGGCTGCAAGGACAACAATAGAGCCTACACTTAAATATTAGACTTCGACAATCAGTCTGTCTTCATTTATGTGCTTTTCATTTTAATATTGCTAAAAATTACACATCGTTCTGGTTTATTTTTTGGGAGGAGGGTTCACAAATTAAGGTAGACCAAATTTGGACCTATATCAAGTGAAAAAAGATAAAAATCAGACACTAAAATTCCAAATGATAAATTCAAACTTGCACATCTGGATCACAGATGATAATCAAAGGCGGGTTGTCCTGTCACGTTATAATCTTCCGCCAGTCACATGATCCAGGAAACTCAGATAAGCAACTAAAAGCCCTGAATGCTTGACTTTTCTGTCAGTAATTTTGAACATTAAGTTTAAATTTATTCAATCATTTTCAAAGAAACACATTTGCTGGTATTTTTTGAACACTAAAATTGAGTAAACGAGGGAGGTTGCTTATAGAATTTCCTTTCTTTGCTTCCATAAAGTGTCACTGCTCCGAGTATTTTCAGGACTTCTTATCTATGCTGGTTGTAAAGTTGAGATTGAAGCTTCATTCTTGACTTTGGAAACAGAGACAGACTAAACAATCTCCATTATTAGCTTTAATAAGTCAAATTTAGTTCTGAATACCAATTTAAAGGCCAACAGACAAGGACTTCTCAGAGAGCCATCTGCTGCTGTGCCTGCATAGTTTCTGAATGTTTTTCTTTGTGGTGTGTGGCTGTAATAAAGTAGTAAATGATCCTTAAATATGTGTACCTGTGTCAGAGGAAAAGATTAATGCGACCATATTTTTAGTTATGTGAGGTTCAGTCATGTCAGTATTTTCCTTGGATGTGCAACCACACCACCTACTGGCCATTACTGTCCACATGCACAGAAATAAAAGATGTGTAGTTCAAAGGTTTGTAGAATTTATTACAACTCCACAATCATAAACAAAAAGCAGCAATTACAGAATAATGTACAAGTCTGTTATTTTTTTTAAAATACTTGTGGCAAGTTTCAGGTACCATTCTCAGCTTGGCCCCCGTGCTCAGTCTCTGTAATGCTGCTTCAAGTGCAGTGTTTTCCAGCTCACTGTTTGGAGGAGCTGGACACGGAGGAGACTCATTTCACCAAGAAAGTCTCTCGATGACCTCAGGCCATATGAACGGACTCCCTGGGGCGAGTAGAAACTATCGCCATCTGGAGGATGGGAGTTATCTTGTCATAGCACAAACAGCTCCTGAGCTCAGCAGTCACCACTGTGCTATAAAAAGCCAGTACACCGTGTTGACATCCTGTGGTTTCTCCAGCGAGCTTGTCGCTCTCGCCCCGTTTCCCTTTGTTGTACAAAAACATGTTTGTATCCATCAGTCAGAGGGGCGGTGACAGCTGTGGCTGGGTATCGCAGTGCTTTTATGACCTTGTGATGAGGGGAAAGTGGTAGAGGGGCAGATAGGAGGGAGGTTCAGCTGGATAATGGTGTTTTTAAGCAGTTAACACTGTATGCTCTGGCACTGCAGTGTGGAAGGCGGGCAGTGGGCTGTAAAAGTAGCACCTGGTGCTGGAGCTGTAAAGGATAACTATAAACGTTATGCTTGGTGGACTACAGCAACACCACTGCACACAGTGGTGATGCTGCTGTTCACTGATGTAGATGATGTAGAGGAACACTGGGGATGCTTGTCGCAGATGGTGCTGCATCATCAACTCATTATATTCTCTTAGCTGTTTTGTAGAGGGTTCATTGAAAACCTGGGCGGTTTGCTCTCAGCAAGGAATTATGGGATGTCTGGCAATTTTAAGAAATGTTGGAAGAAAATGTTCTAACATTGTTGCAGCATACCTGTCAATTTGAAAGCACAAAAAATAGATATAGTTCTTATTTTGGCTGTGTTTTGCTTTATTGCTTCTGGGCATGTTCTGTAACCATAAGCTATCAGTGACCCCTTCCAGTTATACTGTGTATGGTGTAGGGGTGGGTTTTGGGAGTAGGACAGATACAGCAGTGGGGGTCTCCTCAGGCTCTGACCAGGTCCTGCTCGGCCAGCAGATGGAGGCTGCGTGGGTGTCATACAGTGTTACTTCAGAGAGTGCATGAAGTTGTCCAGGTTGTACTCCGTGTCGTACTGCTGCTGGTCCCATAACTCTCCCAGGCCGTCCAGCACAGACTTCATGGAGGCCTTTCCTGAGGTTGACGACGAATGTTCTCCCTTCTCACCCAATTCACCCTGAAACACATTAATATTCAAGAAAGTTCAGTCAAACACAGAGCATGCATCACAGGTATGGTAGCAAAACCTGCATGAAGAGGTGTGTGTGTGTCGAGAACACACAGAGGAATGCAAGCTAGCAGGCTTTTTTCAGATGTTTTTTGTCTGAGCAGACTGAGGAGCAGAAATGACAAACATTCTGTTGGATAAAAACATCTGGGTCGGTATGCCTGGTGACTCAAAGCAGAATGCTATGCAGTGCTGTAATAAACTGTGGAAACCTTTAATACCATGTGAACTGCATCTGGATGTTTTATCCTCTGGCCTTTGCATTTATATCTAGCATTGGCAAGCACTCTTATCTTGACAAAGCCCAAACTGTTTCCATTTCCAAAAGATATCTAGATACGAATCCAGATGTTGCATGTTAATACCAGATATTCAAGTGTAATTATATTACACAGACAATCGAGTGTGTGATTTCATGAGAGGAACATTTGGAAGTTCTCACCTTGTCTAGAGTGAAGAGGTTGAGGAGCTGGTCCGTGCCCATGCTCTGCATGCTGGCGTTGTCTTGGCTGATGACAGTGTTGGCGATGCTCATCTTGAATTTCTGCAGACCCATGATCTTCTCCTCCAGTGTGCCTCTTGTGATCAGCCTGTACACGTTCACGACCCGTTTCTGCACATTGCAAACATGACAATAAATGTTAACATCATGTATTGCATGTGTGTGACATTGCCTCCATGCTAATTTAATTTCACTTGGTTTATTTTGCATCACTGGATTCAGATAAGAGCAGTGGTGTCACATAATCCAAGGCTGTTCAACGGTCATATTCAATAATGCATCAGGGAAACTGATGAAGTAGTAACATCCTACTGTGTGTTTTTATGGCACACAGCCTGGGACATGGTCCACACTGTTTTTTTTCTGTCTCTTGATGTATGCTAATTTGATTTAACAGCAGTACCTGTCCTATCCTATGAGCACGATCCATGGCCTGCAGGTCCCTCATGGGATTCCAGTCGTGTTCCACAAACACAACGGTGTCTGCACCAGTCAGGTTCAGACCCAGACCCCCAACATGGGTGGTCAGCAGCAGCACGTCAATGGAGGGGTCATTGTTAAACCTGAGAATCAGTGATAAGAAAGTCAGAAAGAAGACTTGGACTTTGATATCAGCTCACATTTACATCAACAGGCAGCACCAGGCAGAGTTCTGGATCAATTTTCAAATCTGTTGATAAATAAAAATCAATCCACTTACCTGGATACGATAGAGTGGCGCAGGCCTGCCTGCACGCTGCCATCCAGTCTCAGGTAGGTGACGGAGGGCAGTTTTGGTTTTAGCAGGTCATGCTCCACAATGTCCAGCATGCTCTTTAACTGACAGAAAATGAGGACACGATGCTGGGCCACCACTGCCTCAGTGCCCCCCTCTGATCCTCCACCACCACCGAGACCACAGTCCAACAGCAACTGGAGGACAGAAATCACAGAAACAATACAGTATGAGACGGTGGAGAAGTCAACAATACAAGTTCTGCATTCATTATTTCATTTAATAAAAAAAATTCTTCCTCCACCAGAAAGTGTGTGTGGTTCTTGCATAAAAAAGAAGATAAAGAAGGAACATCTTTACAACTTTTAAACTTTACATTCATTAAATTCTGCCAAACAAAATCCCCATCACTACAGATCATGTGAGACATGTTACAATTGAATCAAAAAAAATGGTGGTTGAGTAAATCTAAAAGCTGACTTCACAGCATTTTACCTGTTTGAGAGCAGAGAGTTTGGGCGCGTGCTGAATGTCCCGAAGGCTGGAGTTTTGACTCGTCAGCTGCTCAGTGATGCGTTTGTACTCTGGGTGCTGCGGGGTCAAGACCAAGCTCGGGTGGTTACACAGCTTTCGCAAGTACTGCAGCGCCTGACAGAATGCAGAGAGGAAGGGGAAAAAAAATCAGTGAATGGTTTAACATGACACATCAGCAAAAGATAAGGCAAGCAGAAAGTATTAACAATGGCTTTTATTCCAAACTAGGACACCTCTGCTCTGTAATTGCAAGGTTTTTATCCAAAATCAAATTGCACAACAAAATTTTCATATCATACATGTGGTGCAATAATATAGAGGTGTAAACACAGAGGTGCAGCACTGTGCCAACGAAGACACTTAGGAAGAGGACTACTAATAAGTATACATGGATATGAAATATGAAACTATTTTATGAAAAAAGAAAACAAACTGAACATGTTTACAGACTACAAAAATTTGTCTGTAGAGGCCTTTAACTATGGCTGCAGAGCAGATTTACATTTGAGACAAGCACAAGATCAATATCTCAGATAAAAAAGCTGTACCTGGAAAACATGGCCCGTGGCTTTCAGTTTGGGCTTGTCCTCCTCTTCTGTAGAGGCTGTAGAGATGCTGTCCTCCACACTGGCCTTAGCTCTTGACTTTGCAAAGTCTTCATATAGTTGAACCTGCAGGTATCGAAAAGGCAAACCAAGTTGTCCATATATAGTGCCTTTGGAAAACAGACTCATTACTTTTGATCCAGATTTATGTGAACTTCCATCCCATTTGTAGCGCATTAGACTTCAGTGGAAAGCTTTTAGCTGGCCTATGACATTCACTGATGATGATTGAAACATTTATGTTTTCAGTGTACTGAGTCCACAGGGTCATTTGACTGGGCCTCTGGGAAACTAAGTGGGTCCCTGAAAAAATATGTTTTTGACTGATTGTAATGTTAAATGTTAAACTAGTGTTTGATGTTCTAAGGTCAGAATTGTAGGTACATCTGTGTATATTGAAAATGGATCTTAAAGTTTAAATATAGAATCTTAAATCTGAAAACTTAATTTACAAAACACTGTAAGTCATTGCGTCCAAACTAGGGCCGGGACTTTAACGCGTTAATTTCGATCAATTAATTATAAAGATTTTAACGCGATAAAGATTTTAACG
>JAQMCX010000003.1:5581008-5601435 GCA_029814765.1 Acanthurus leucopareius | reverse complement strand
TATTGTAAACATCTTGTCATTTTGTCATTATGTGCTCATATATTTCCAAATAAAAATTACTCTGCAAAAAAAAAAAATCTGCTCGCTAGAACAGCCAGAAAAACACTGTGTCCATTGTAACTGCAGCTGAGGATCAATAATAGTAAACATGGAAGTAGCATTTTAACTGGACTTCTGCACTGCTACATTAATGAGACGGCTGGCTGGTCTGCAGAGATACCATATTTTTAGAAGGGACCATCACACGTATCCTATCTCCTTTTGACAGCTTTAGATTTACTGTCAAGAAAACCATGTGTTCTCACTGTCTGTACTTTTTTTTACAGCCTGAAGAATTTAAAGCAAAGCATTGTTCCATAATGTAAAGATAAAATAGGTAGAATCAAGTTGAAAAGGCAGCTCAGGCACAAAAAAATAAGTGTTCAAGGAGTTTTCTTAGTGTAAAAATAAACTGGTTAGGCACCCTTCATCTGCTGCTTGAGTGGGTGTGGCAGAGATGCAGTGAATTTTAAAAACTGACGCCTACCTGCTGGTACTTTCTGAGCTCAGCCTTGATGGGCACAGGGATTTTGTAGTTTTCCAGTTTTCGGCCATCTAGTAGTTGCTCCAGGAAGTGGCGTTCTCTGGCCTTCTGACGGATCAGGTCTGCAGACATGGCTGGGGGGTCTGGTATACCTGCCTGGTAGACAGAAGGAATAATAGAAACGTTAGAAGTAAGACTATCATTAGGTTACTATGTTACTGTTCGACGAGTGAGTGATTTAATTGTGTACTTGCCAATGTTTTTGCTCTCAGATCTCTATTGCAAAAGAGATTTTAATCTCAAGAGACCATAAATATCAAATATATAAATAATACATGACTTTGCTAAGAATCTTTCCTTTCCATCAAAACTACATTTTAATCTTTGTTAGTATGCTTTTACCTCTAGGGGCAGCAGGCGAATGAGCGTAGCAAAGCACTGTGTGGCCATGAAACGAATGCTGTCACTGGGGTCACTCATACGGCCCAGCACTGGTACTACAAGCAGCACAATGTAGGGTACAATGTCCACATCCAGCTGCTCCATGACGCCTAGAGGAATATTAGTCAAGGACGGTAAACGTACAGAAATGACACAACGATACAGCTGATGCTATAACCTTTTACAACTTGCACATTACATTTCCACACTGTTTTCACCTTACTAGTTAAAAGTACTGTAAAAATGCAGCTATAATGTGCTAGGTAGGAAAACTGAATGTAAAGTGATGTTAAGTCTGTGTGGAGGAAGGATACATGCTAAAGCCTCAATAGCGCCCTCTTGTTTGGTACAGTCGTCAATGGCAGCTAACCAGGGAAGTACACACTCAAGGAAACTGTTCATGGTCTCCAGCATAGCTATTTTACTGAGCACACCCACACAGCGTGCTGCCATGTGACGCACTGCTGTGTATGGATGCTGCAGGCAGGTGAACAGATGGGGAAGGTGTTCCAGTAACTAGAGAACAAAAAACATAAAACAAAATAGAAGACACATTCAATCATTTGCTTGCATTTTATTGGCAGTTTCAGATGCCTTTATGTGAAAACTAAATACTTCTCCATTACTCTGGTAAATCGATGGTAAAGAGAACAATATGTAAACTCTTAAGTCCTCATGTTATGTTGTTAGAATTAAAATTTGGACCAAAAATCCAGGATATGGTGGTAGTAAAGTACAGAGCCCATCTGGTGGATCTGCAGTCTCACCAGAGGTTTGAGTTCAGCAGCCATGGCTCCAGCCATGACTTCCAGCACTTGTAGAGAGTTGACGAGTTCCTGAGCTGCAGTGTCTCCTCTCTCCAACTGAACCTGCCTGTCTAGAAAACACAAGAGACCCACAGTTATACAGAGGACTGATTACATACATGCAGGACTTCTTATAATGAGGAGTCCTTGATGATCCAGAGAGCATTATAAAGTGTATTCAATTGATATGCACAAAAATGCTGCAACCCCTCTTCAAACTGACTTTTGCCTCTCAAGTACAGTTTGCTGTATTCTTGTGCACTAGAAGCCTTGAGACAAAAATCTGATTATAATTCTTTCTGGTCAAGTGTTTGAATTTTATACACAACACACTAAAATCAGCATGGATAGCTGCTATGTTGTCAAAAATGTGAAGCAATTGCTGTTTCCAATGACTAACCAAGATTTAAATGGTAATAACCTAATCAACATACCTATGCACTGACTTTCAGTTACCACTGCTCTGAGTGGTCCTACTGTGTTCTCCCAAAGGTACGGCAGAGACTTGGTGAGGTCCACACCAAAGTGCCTGGCAACAGTAGTTAGGGAGAACTCTGCCCCTCGTCTCTGAATAAGAAAAGGCTTCTTGCTCTAAAAATGAATAGATGACATAAACAAGGATAAGCACATTATGACCCAAATGTGAGGGGAGAGAAAAAGTACTTCAATAGCCCTCCGTACCTCATCACTATCAGTATTGATGGTACTGCCAGGAGGAAGCTCTGTGGTGGGGGTCTTTGGGGCTTTGGGGGCTGGTCCCCTCTTACTAGTGATGGCGAATGCTTCCCTTTGGTGGCGGTATAGGGTGATGATGCCTCGGGTTTTGTTGACCATGTGATGCATGCCATCCTTCTCTAACCCACCACCTAATGGCATGAAAAATAAGAAAAATAAGGTCACTGTCATGCTGGTAAGCACACAAGTTACTTACTAGAAGGCCCCCCCTTGTACTTTTCATTCTACAAATGCAGAAAAACAAAGATAATTTGCTTTGTAAAATTACTGAAAATATGCCAAAGCTCAAACAAATTTTACTTTTGGCATTCTCCTGCGTGGGGGGTACAGGGAAGGCAGATGAGGGTGTGGCCGTGGAGTCCACGCAGGCTGAGGCACAGAGGTTTTTGATGATCTTGGGGTTTGGGCTCGGCGAGCGTCCAGCACACTGCTGTAGCAGTTTTGCAATAAAAGAAGCAGCATATCCCTGGATCAGGGTGTTCTCCTCCCGCTTGATGGCCTCCATCAGAGGCCTGATCAGCGGGTTGAGCTTGTCCGGAAGCACCTGCAGGTTGATCACCGCGCAGGCTGTAAACATGTGGACGCGCAGATGCAGCTGCTGCCATTCTGTGTTGGTCTCCATCACTGTTGCTTGAGCCTGCTGTCGTTTACTGTCCAGTGCCTGCCACTGTTTTGACTTCACGTTCAGACCCGCCGTTGACTCTGTAAAGATGGTGGTTACCTAGGGAACAAGCGGCAGGTAGAGTGTAAGTGACTTGAACAGTACTGATCTCTCACAGAGTGAACATTAAATGACCTTTGAAGATGAGAATCAGCTGGAAAACAAACCATTACCAAAACTTTCAGTTAAGGAAATGAAGTGATGGACAAAAAACAAATAACAGTTGAATGATATGAAAAAAACTGTAGGGCCAATATTGCCATAAATAGGCTAAAAGCCCTAGTAAGCAAAAAAACAGAGAACTAACAAAATCATTATCACAATCAGTTTGCACACTTAAACTTATTGACATTAGGTCATTTTTCACAAGACGCAACCTGTCGAACCACACCCCTCTATACAAACAATGTATCTTTTGGATCAGGTGTGATATCCTGTCCCTATTTATTTACATTAGATTCATCTAGGATTACAGTAGGTGATGAAAAAATGTCTGGTGAGTGTTCTTGTTTGTGTTCCTGTGTGCGGTTGAACCTACCAGTTCATTGGCTTGATCAATAGTGAAAACACTACAGTTCAGACGGTCTTGCAGGTCTATGTTGGAATCAGCCAAAAGTGCAATGAGCTGCTTGCACTCATTCTGCATGCGTGTGAAGGGGATGGCGATCTCATCATAGTACAACTGCTCCGACAGAATGGCCAAAAGACGAGGCTGCACCATGGAAGATACCACCTGACAATCCTGAAAGAGGGAGTTTGGATAAGTGAATCTACTCATCTTTTAAAGGTCTGGTTCTGGTATGTTTATACTTGATACAAAAACTAATCAATCTGTGCTGATTCCAAATTAAAACTATGAGCTTTTCACCTTCTGCAGTGCAGCCCACTCACAAAGCACCAGAGCCACAGTGATGCGCTGCAGGGCAGACTTGGAATTGAGGTGAAAGAGCAACAGCTGGCCCAGAGATTCAGCTGGTCGGATCTCCTGCGACGCGGCATTGAGCTGAGGGTCACAGATACACCTACACAGAGCCCCCAGCAATCTGGATTACACAGATTCAAAGAGAGCAGGGAAACACTGTTAGAATAGTTAGTGTCTTTATATACTTTCTTTCAAAAAATAAATGAGCCAGAATTGAAAATGTTGACAGAAAGTCTCAAGTTTTCCTAATAATCAGGACTGATAACTTTTTCCTTCCAACTTACTTGGCAGCCATGAGGCGAGCTCGAACCACCACATAGTCCCTTGTCACTTGGTCGTCTGTCACCGTTTCTGCACCAGCTATGTACTCCTGGACTGTTTCCTTCACCTGATTGGTCCCTTGACGTGCCTTTGTACCAGCCTTATCCTGTTGCAATGTTAAGACATTAAAGTTAATTTAACTCAAAAACTGGAACTGCACCTTTTTTTGGTACGAAATAAAAAATGTCACTTTGGGCAGCCAATGTAATGTACAGCTTGTTGCCATCACTGAAACTACAAAATTTGTTTCTCTCATTTCCTCCTCCTCCAGACTGCTCAGGTTGCTAAATGGCTGTAAGGTTCCTCAGTTTCCTTCGCCCTGTCTGCTGGCCTGTCGCTTAGCAACCTCAGCGAGGCTCACTGTTTCCTGTGATGTCTTGAAGGCACTTGCACTATTTGCATGAACTTGTTGATTTAATTTGCAAAAGAAACAGATAACCACACTGAGTTATGCCCAATAGATCTTTTCTGTTGCTGTCACATTAGATGTCTTGTATATAACATGTGCAGCTTTGGGAAAAATGACCTGAGATTATTTTTTGTAACCTTAATCTTAACTTATTTGCTGGCTATAACCGCAACCAACTAGTGGCTATTGTTATTGGAGTATATCACTAAAAGAGTAATTTCTCTTCATTTTTCTTAGCTCTTAATTCAGTAATTCACAACCTTGGAGCGAGCCTTTACTTCCAGCAGCATATTCAGGTCTATGGGAATGTGTGAGGCCTGCATCATGAGACAGAGCCAAGCGCCCATCCATGGACAGCTAGCTGCCACCACATACTGCTGAGGGGCCTGAGACAGCAGCTCCATCCACACCTGTACACAGGGACACACATGAACAAATCATGAAAAGAGACCAGAAAGTCATCTGTAGGGAAAGAGGATGATGGTTGTAATGGATATGTGAAGTAATGTCAAAATTGTTTCCCCTACATTTATTAAAAGTAAGGCCATCTCAATATTTTAACCCATGAATTGAAATGGTAATGTGGGTCAAATAACAAACCTTCTGCACCAGCTCAAGGATTTCCTCGTTGCTCTCCAGGATGCACGACTGGAAAATGTGCCGCAACATATCTTGTAGGATGGGGTTGATCCACATTGCACAGCTCTAAAGAACAAAAGATGGAGCACACTGCTTTATTGGGAACGTAACATATTAGCCAGCATGAGCTTGAGCTGCTGAGTGTTGTTATGATCAAAATGTGTCAAGTCATTTTATTTGTATTATTAAATCCTGTGTGTGTAAAAGTTGAAGAATATAATCAGAATCAGAATCAGAATTTAGAATATTAGAAATAATATCCAATTGTTCTCCAGTCAAATGTACCTGGTCAGCTTTGGAGAGCAGTGTGTAGAGGGTTTCCAGTGCTGCCCGTCTTACTGATGATATAGTGTGCCTCAAGAACGGCCAAACCCGAGGGACCAGGACTGTTAATGACTGCTGCATGCTAGAGGGGATAAGGAGTGTATTGATTAAACTACAGTCAGAAAAGAGACATGCAAGAGTAAAAGAAAAACTGAATTAAAAAAATGCTACTTATTACAAGCCTATACATTAAAACCTGCCTATACTTCAGAATCAGCATTCATCTAATTATGTGTTTGTGGCAAGTTTGCTCAGTGGTAGGCGTGCAGTCTGTGCTTTTATGTAAATCAAGTTCAAATGAAGTTCAGCCAACCTCCTGGCACAGTGCTCATACTCCAGGAAACACACAAGCACAGAATACAGGGGAAAAAACCTGCCGACCTTCAGACACTAGATGAGCCAAGTACCCGTCATTGCTTTTTATTTGCATTGCCTTTTGTACATATAAACTTTAGCTGGGGGCAAGCCAATTTAGTCATTGTTATCAAATGAGATATAAAACTGCATGGCACTGTGTCTCTTTAGAGTTTATCATCACTCAAAAATGACTATCGCATGAATATCACATGAACCTCCTTGTGACTGACCTGCACTGTCGGACCTGTGGGTAGGTGAGCAGTGAGGACAGCAATGTCATGATGCTGTTAGTGGAAGCAGTGAGGTCATCCAGGTCCAAAAGAGCATCCCACAGTGTGTTCACGATGAAGGGTACCTGAGGGACAAACAGAATTTAACAACTGCGCAACTAAATTAAGACTTCCAAAATAAGGGCAAAGTGAAAAATAACTGCCTGGAGGTGACAGGTTTTAACACAAACTGAAACCTAACAAGGACGGATCATTGCCTCTCTCACCTTACTGGGCAGAAGCTGTACTAAGCCTTCCACCACAGGGATAAGGGCTGAGGCTGCCACGGCCCTGACGTCATCATCTAAGTCCTGTAGGCCTTCAGTGATGGCAGGGAGCACACGAGGCAGCAAAGCAGAAATCAGGTCCTGTGACACAGAGGAACAGACTGATGAAAACAACCTTAACAAGTGACACATATGCTTACAGTCATGAAATGTTTTTTCATCCATACACATATCCTGTTTACCCATAATTTTTAGTCGTGACATAAGGTGCTAAATTTGAGTATATTGCAGAACCCTGCTATGCTTATTTAGGAGCTCATCATAAACACACAGAACAGGTGCTACCTGTCGGACAGCTAGGGCATATTTGATCCCGAGCAGGCCTCCGTGACGGGCCTCCCACTGGTCTTCTTTTAGCAGCTTCAGCAGGACGTCTACTGTCATTGAAACACCAGTTTCATTCATGTGGCGAAGGGCCACACCAAGGGTCTGGGCACACGTTTCCCTGACAGGAGCCACCACCTGGCAAAAGGGACAGATTCAGGACAAGAAAAAATTACATGGGGAATATTTTCACTCTGGCCAATAAATCCCAAACAAGGTCAATTCACTGATTAGTTAGTCTTTTTTGGTTAAACGTAGATTTTAAGACTGTAGTCTGTGTTGTTTTATTGTTGTGCTATTGTATATTTAACTGGTTAATTTTTTTTTCCCACACTCTACATGCGACATGGTTCAACAAATTTTACATCATGCATCAGAATAGTTGAAACACAACTGTTATATTTAATAGAGTGAGGGTGAATGTGTAAAACCACCGCCTTACACAAACATACTGTAAGAGGCACAAATACAATGAGAACCAGACGCTATAAATAAAGTCACTCTGCAGATATAAATGCAACCGAGACATGAAACATTACATCTATTTCAAGGCCAATTACATTTTGCCTACATATATATGACAAAGTATGTCAAAAGGTGTCAAGAGGGGACAAAAACCACCAACCTCATCAGACACAAAATCTCCAAAGCGGTCGAGAGCAAAGACACAGAGCAGCCGGATGACCAGGTCTTCTATCCACTCTTGATGTTGCCGCATCATCTAAATGGAGACATCAGATGGTTTTTGTCATGTTCAGTTCTCACAGATAAGTCAAAAGACCTGAGGACGAGGTTATAATATACCTGTTCTGCAGTGCCTCCCACCAGCTTCCCACCCCCAGCACCATGGGACTTGAGAATTTCTCTAAGACCTGTGCCTGCACCATGACGAACCTGAAAAACAACCACGTAGAAAACTATTTTATTTATTTATTTTTATAATTTGCTGATAATAAAAAAGATGTTGAAAACAGTTGTCAAGAACTATGCTTTTGCTTTTTTGTTGGTAATTTAAAAGAGACAGAGTACAGCTTGACTATATCATCCTTTATTAAAATATCTGTCAATCAGTTTAGGTTGTCAGCAACCCTTTTTTTAGAACAGGATCACACTGTGCCTTTAATTCAGCTCACCCCTCAAATGTGGATCAAATGTGAAGTTACAGTTAAATAAAGGAACATATCATTTAAAAATGTTTTGTTTTTACCTCCCATGAAGGATTGAAGAGGTCATTGCAGAGCTCTTCACAGAAGCTCTCTAGAGGCCACTCATGTATCTACAGCCAAACGCAATGAGAAATCAGTTATGTGAACTTTTTTATATCTTCATTTATACCTTTTCTTGAAATTAAACAGTTAAGGACTTGACATCAATAAGTTACTGCATTAACCAGCTGTTCACTTACCTCTTCTAAAAGACTTGAGTTATCTGGAACGTTGTCGATTAAGACTTTATGTTCTGTTGCCGGTTGGTCAATAACTACATTTGTTGTTTTCCTTCGTTTCTCTTCAGGTTCACCCTCAACACTGTCATTACTTGAGGTCGGAGAGATTACAAAGAGAAAGACAATCATTCTAACCAATCAAACTTCACTTAGGCTAAGATCTGTTCACGTGAAGTTGGTCAAATCCATGTAAAAGTAAGTTAATGCTTAGATAAACAAATATGTCTGTATGTTGGGGAAAAAAAAGGCTTTAACATGCATATTTTTATTAGAGCCCTTAAAATGACGTCAATAAAAATATTAGTCACAGACGAACCAGGCATGTGGCTGGTACACACTATGCATAATAATCTTACCTCTTTTCATTTGGATCCATGTCTCTGGATCTTTGTTTGGCCACTAGCTTGGCCATCCTCTTAGCCTTATTCTTCTGACGGCTACTCATGCCGGGTCGGAACTCCGAGTCAATCAACTCAGCAGCCTGAATGGGCTGAAAACAAAACATGGAGTTGATTATTTATTTTCAAGTCTAGCTGAACTCATACACTATTAGATGTACACAAGTTACTACTATTTAGCTACTAACTACTAGTTAGCACTATTACTTAATGAATTCATTTAAAAAATGTATTTATGGCTCAAAGCATTATGAATCTCAATGTTTTGCATTCTGCTTTAAGTGAATATAACCTCGTACTCAAGAATTACCACCAGTTCTTCCAGCTTAACCACATTCTTCCTGCCTATTTTTGCACAAATCACGTTCATTGTTTCTGCAAAGATAAGTGTCATCAGTAAATGAAGCCTCGCACCCCATACTCCCCGTTACCAATTTACAGAAAGATAATTGAGATGCAACAATTATTACCCAGCAATCAGTTTCACGTGATTTTTATAATCACGATGTTCTCATTTTGTCTTGTCTTATAAACCCAGCGCACTTTTCTCTTTACAGTGTTGCACTTTTCTCCCCTCCCTAAGAGCCCAAACTGACTCTTAGCCAGGCTGTGGCATGTTAGATTCAGCTTACATCAAGATGATGGAAAGACTCTGAAGTGCCTTTGACTGCAAAGAAAGGTTAAATCAATCGAGTTCCAAGACCTTATACAAGTACGTTAGAAAAGAGCCTCAGCATGTAACATCTTGCAGAACATCTATTGTCATCTCTGCAGCGATGACTGCGTGTTCAAAATGTCCCCAAAAGCTGACAGTGTGTCACTTGTCCCCAGGCAGTTCAGTGGTGAATGACTTCAGTCTGAAACTCGGATTTATCACAGCAGATAGACAGAACCAATTTAAAAAGGACACTGTGACGCCTATGAAGCTGCTGCACATTTTACATTCACTTTTATAAGTTTTTCAGCTAAAGTTCATTGAAATCCAATGTAAGAGACTTCTCTTTTAAGCTCAATGAATGCATGAGGTTTCTAAAGTAAATAATTAATTGCATTCAATAATAATGATCTAACTGTTGACAAAATAACCCTGATCCTGATTTCTGTCATTTGCCCTATCATACTGTTGTTATTTGTGAAATTTTTGATAGGCTGAACATGGAAAAAGGTGAAATAAAAAAGGGCTTCATCAAAATTGACATAAAAATAACATTAGTTGCCTTCTACTTGAAATGTTTGCAGCAGTTTACAATGGATAAGGCCGAGAAGATATGAAGACAGACAGCGTTATATAATACTAAAACTAGAAACACTAGGATTTGACTTAAAGGGGCAAGGAAAGATTAAAGGCCGATTTTACAAGATGATAACTGGTTCAAAAGAAGATGACAGCTGAGTCTGTATAAGTTAATTACATTTTCTCAATAGCAATCCTGTTCAGACAAGCTTTTCTGCTGCAATGCAAAAAGGTGTACAATAACATAACCGAGCACAAGTCACATTTGTGGCTAGGCCATGTTCAGCTTCTTGGGACAGTCACTGTCATTGTGAGACAAGTATTGGCCCGCTTTCCTCACTTCATGCAAAGCAAGGCCATGACTTAAAACCACAGTATCAAACAGTAACAATGGGTGACTTTATTCTGATTATCATCACCTATCTTTCAACCACACAATCCATCCAAAGCAGTAAGAGTCTTGGTGAGTGTGGCCTTGACCTGCTCTACATGTAAAGTGTCTTGAGACAACTTTGTTGTGATTTGACGCTATATAAATAAAATTGAATTGAATTGAATTGAATTGAACCAAAGGACACAAGTGCATGCTTTAATGTTTGCTAAATGAACACTGAGGGTCTAAAATGTGACCCACCACATGGTTGCGAGAACTGGATCCAGCTGTAGCTTTGCTTCCATGGGCTCTAAGCCCACTGGTTTGGCAGGTATAGTCTAAGTCCTCATCATTGAACAGCTCCTCTGTGTCCATGCCGATAGCAGCACCCATGTCCAGACCCAGCTTCTTCTGAAGAAGTTTTCTCTGGCGGGCCAGACGTTCTTTTGGGTCCATCTCACCTAACAGAAATGACAAATAATCAAGCGAAAACTTTAGACTGCTAAGAGAACAAGTGCAGAGTATCTGTGTAAGAAATACTGTTTTTTTTTTCTATGTGAAAAACAGGTAGCCATTTTGGAGTTAAATGCAGCTAGGAGGCAAACACTTCAACAGTACAGAGGACCCTAATGGAGAAGTGAGATCAGATCATACAGAAGTAAAGACTGGCATAACAGCTGAATGGAGGGAGAGTAAAAAAGAACTGACATGTAGTTCAAATTCAAACAGACATTTAATAAGGAAGAGCAACTCCCCTGATTCAAATTCTATTCAAATTGTAGCTTAGTAGACAAACTGATACTGGTACTTGTGTTTGGGTGAGAATTAATCTTTGACACGGGTGGTTACATTAGCTGTCCAGTTACAGGACTAAGCATTTACACAAAGTGGATGATTTTAAGCATAAGGAACTAATGTGTGCACAAAGCTTGTTGAGCTAAGTCATAATGAAAGCTGTTATCTCAAATCAAAACTAACGGGTTGGAAAATACAGATTTAAAAATCTCTCAATTAGCTCAAAGAAAGGCACGAACAATCCAAAAGCTGTCCACTGACCACCGTCCTGAACTAGCCATCATCTAAGACCAGCTAAATGTTATATTTATGATTTAAGTGAGTCATACTTTTCCTTTCTGCAGGTTACAATTTACATAAAGAACACACAATTAACACTGTATACTTTTTTTTCTGCGTGTGGGAGTATTTTGGTGAGAGCAACAACAATATGGCAATAAAGAAAAACACTACTAACCAGTTTTGTCTTCCTGCAGCTCAAACTCTGCCCCAGCAGACCCCAACAGAGAGGCTCCATGTTTGAGTAGGCGAGAGATGTCAAAGTGGTAGAAAGTCAACCGGTCGCAAGAGGAGTCCTCCGGAGACAAGTCTTCACAAGACTCTGAGGGGAATAGACAAAAGAATGTCATGACTGCATTTTTGATTGTCTTACTACTTAACTAATCTGAGGTCCATACCAACTCCTTTGATTAATAACAAGCTTGTCTTTCCACATAAGAACACTCTCTTGAAACAGTTTGCACAATAATAAGATAAGTCTGAGGTCTTTCAATGTTGTGTGAACAGGAAAACAAGAACTTTCCAAAGACAAGAACTTTCTAATGCACTTTGCACTTAAGTATCAAAGTATCTGTTGGAGATGAGCTGTTTGCAGGGCATCATGAGACCCAGTTATCTGCAGGTCATCGTCTTAAGTCTCACTGTTGCTGCTTCTGCTTTGACCTGCAGGATTAGTAGACTTGTTTTTATCAAAGTAGAGCCACTTACCCTAAGATCTACTAATTCATTTATAACAAACACTTAACGTTTCCTGTTCATAAAAAAAAGTATTCTGTTATTTTTCTTATTTTAAAGATTTTAAAGAATCTGGAGATGTTGAGTATTCATCAGCAGTAACTACATATGACTCACAAACAGCTGAACGCAAACATGATGAAACAAAAATCTAATCACATCATCCTTGAGTCTAAGCGAATAATGCTCTTAATTTGAAGGAATTTCCTCAAGGTGTTCTTGAGATGTCACGTTTACAAGAATGAGGCAAACATAAAGTCATAGCAATCTTGATCTCTGGCCACCAAAATCTAACATGATTTTAATGGTTTTAATGTGCTTATTTTGAAGAAATTCCCCCAGGCAAAGTTATCACAATCATTAGAATGAGACGTACAGACTGAGAACCTGAAAAAACATAATGTCTTTGGCCACGGCTGTTGCTAGTGCAGAGGCATAAAAGAGCAAGTTTGTCACTCAGGTGTGCAAAAAGCTCCTGCTGTTCAATTTGCTGTTTAATTTGGAACCAGTTCTCAACAGAAACTGGTTCTTGATTAACATCACTAAACCAGCAACACATTTGAGTTTTTAAGACCTAAAATATTTACACTCGGTTATGGATGTGCTGTTCAGCTTGGAGTCTGTGCTGCTCATTCGTCCCTTGTGTAATAAACAGCATTTCTGGAATTTAAGCCCATGTTGAGTAGAATAATACACAGGCAAACTACTGGTGTTTCTGCTCTCTCATGTTTAGAAACATTACAACTACAGCAACACTGTTGTCATCTTTCTAAATGAAATAAAGTCACTATTGGGATTCATCCTTAATCCCGGCTGTGACTTATTCCCGCTGAAAGGCTTTCGTCTGGCAAAAGGTGTGATATCTGTAATGCATCATTTTTATTGTTAATCAATAAAGCTGTTTCTTTTTGGTTTTGTGTATCAGTGTTAAGGTTAACTTTTAAAAAAAAACCCCACAATGATCTGATGTCAGTTGCAGTAATTTCAAATAAAACTACGCCTAGGAGTGCGAGGACCTATTGTAGAGGTTATCTTTTCAAGTGTACTATTAACAGTGTATTGTGTTCTTGAACACCAAAGCCTGTGCTATTAGTCAGGCCTGTATCTAAATTAAAGCTGATAATTGAATCACTGTGCCACAAATTAAAGGCCTAGGTTCCCTGTTCCATCTGTTAAGTACTTCATAAAACATCACAAACACAATAAACATTTGTGTTTCAAGTCTTCCCATTTGCAATGATGTGAATTAGAAATGTCTCAACAAAGTTAGAGATTGTTAACACAAAAACTGATGCAAATGCAATGCTTTATATGACACACGTCTTAGTTTGACATCACTTAAATTGAACAGTATTAAAGTTTTGATGAACACACCTAAAAGCTCACCTTCTTTAGGCTTTGGTGTTGGGTCCCACTCAGGAATATTCTTCACAATGGCCTCCACAGCTTGGCCTGCTGCTATACGGGTGTCCCAGTTGGGACTCCTTAGGTAGGTCAAGACCTTAATATTAACAGAAAATAGGTTTCATTTATTACATATACAATTTAAAGAAAAGGAAAAAGACAAGTAAAGTGGAAAACAAAAAACAGAATCTTGTCTATTTAAAGAGATGTTAAGGTGGTTTGTTAAAGTTGCAAGGTCAAAACCTTGTGCAAAATTCAGTCCAGGTGCAAATATGTTACAGACAGCACAGGCAGGATATACACTATCACTATTTCACAAATCTGCCCTGACAACCATGATTATAACCTGAAAAAGTTGTACAGAAGAACCTGGGAGAGGCCCTTTCAAACAGTTTGGAAAAGGGCAGGCAGTTACAAAAACTACTTGGCAGGTTACTAGATGAACCATCTGTCTGTCATTTTCTATCACAGGATAACTTCAACAACAACAACAACCATATGACGTAGGAGGAGACCTCTACCAGCAGTGCCTGTTCGTTGATCAAACTTTTCCGAAGCCTTTGGGAAAATTGAAAACATCTTTTCCATTGAGAAATGCTTTGGTATTGTTTTTTTGCTCTTCTCTCAAACCATCTCTAGTTCTAATATAACTAATGGAATAGCAGCATCTATGCCAATCTTTTAAGGGGCCACCATTGTTATTTTTCAAATTACACTACTGTCGCCACTCATCACACCTAAACCACACAGCCAGCAGTTCCTCAGTGAACACTGATTAGTCGTAACCACTGTGGTTGAGACCAATAGTTTAAAAACCTGACATGATGGATTAAATCCAGTTGCCTCTCATGGCAACAATCATTAACACAGGTTAACATTATCAAATGGAGACAAGACTGAGGCAAAAGCTGTCAAACATACCTTTGATAGGAGGTTATTGAGTTCATGTGGGTGTAGTTTGACCACTTCTCCAAGCTGCTGGGCTGCTGCTTTCCTGGTTACTGGTGTTGTTCCGGTGTCAAGCAGGATAAACAAACGATCAAGTCTGTACACAGATGCATTAAAAAAAGGGGGATCAAAAGACATTACAGGACATGCATAGCACTGAACAAGCTACTATCTGGTTCCTCTTTTCCTTTTTAGGTGCTGAACTGTGTAAGGACCACTTCTCAGCTTGAACTTAATAACTGAACAAGAGTATACTGGCTGAATATTTATTTCCCTTTATTAATATTATCCTTGCATTTCTTCTTTGAATTCTGATTCATTTGATAATTGAATACAGAAAATGTTCTCAAGGCAACAAACTGACATTTTTGCAAGGGTAAACCAATTACGTAGTATTAACTGGTTAGCTTTACGTCAAGGTAACCTGTAATGATCCTGGTCTTTTACAGAGGTCATTAGCAGTCTATAAATAAAGTGGAGTGGATTAGAGATGTAACGTTAAGGGGCGTTACCCATGTATCACTAAATACTTGAGCTGAACTGCAAATGAGTCTACTTTGCTATGCAAAAGAGGACCTCCGACACCACGTGGAATTATCACAACAATTACGATGTCAAAACAACGTTACAACGTCAACAAAACATGAGTTTCACTTAAAGAGATATTAAAGAGCCCTGATTTAATTCGAGAGGCTAGTCTGTCAAAATTTGCACTGAATAAACTGTGTCACTGAGCAGTTTCCCTAATCCAAAAACTAATAAAAAAAATCAAAAACTAATTTAACTCCATCATAAAACAAGTGGTCAAAGGTGTTATCCAGCTTTAACAAAGTGGCTTAGCAGACAACCAACCCTAACCCTAACATTAGGGGTTAGTTAACGACAGGGCATTGCAGATAACTGCAACATTACAATATTATACTAATTTCAACTGACATTTCGCACCTGCGGTGAACAAAAGTCCAAATTTAGTTTTACACCCATTTCGTGGCCAACCTGCAAACCTGTGCCAGGAATAGTGACTAAGTTTCACCATCATTTAACACTAAAAACGTTAACAAGCTGGCTATGGTTAGTCTGCCGTCGCCATCCCATTCTTTGCCAAATCAAAAGCTAGCAGGTGTTAGCGGGTTAGCTAGCTACTTGTTAGGGAAAATCGGAGTGTTAAAACCGAGTGAGCATAGAAGTAAGGCAACCTTACCTTGATACAGCCATGGCCAATTATTGTATAGATTTTCACGTCATACGTTCAACAGGCAGCCAGGAATTTCAGACTTTTCCCTCTCTGATGTTTAATGTTTCCAGTGCGGCAGATAACAGTAGATGAAGTCATTAGCTAGTTAGCAGCTACCGCTAGCTAGCTGAGGCCCAAGCTGCGTGCTCCCGACCACCCCAACTCTGTCTACCGAAGAGAGTGAGTTCAGAACCAATTCATGGCTTCAAAGTTATCCCTCTTGTCTCTTCGGTAACTTCTCTCACAAAATATTGCCAAGTACCATACGCACACCAATCTGTAGCTTAAGTCACCCTTCAGAACTCTCCGCGGACAAATATTTCAACCTAATAAGAAGTAAAGAGTTATTTTGTTGCACGTTGAGGGCAACCCAGTCGACTGTTTTTATATGAGGAGCCATCTTGCATTTATTCCTTCCTCCATAGCAGGCGGAGGCTGATTGGCTACAAGCATCTAGAAGAGCCAATCAGAATGCACGTTAAAAGAGGAAACGGGTGGAAAGGAAAAAAAAAGAAACATTACATTTTTTCCTCAATAATGTTTGATTCATTGTAGCATCCTACGTGGCTATAGTTTATCGAAAACATACAAGCCTAACCATATTAACCTATTTGCATACGTTTATAGTGTTCATATGATGTATATTATCATGTATATGCAAGTCTGAACTTATCTAACCCTCCATTAAAAGAAATGTACATCAAGTTATTTAAAACTAACATTTTTCCATATATTTTTATGTTTTAAAAAACTGTCACTTCATATCTGATTGTAAATTTGCTTTCAATTAAAGTTGCAAGTGAGCTGACCAAGGTTCTGAAGAGCTTGAAGTTAAACTTGCCATAGCATTGCTTTAGAAATGACAAATATTTTAGCAGACATCACAAGTTGCACTTAAGCTTAGGTCAATCCTGCTTAGTTTTTCAGATAACTAACGTTTATGTGGTATTTAGCGAGATTGATCAGTTGAACAAATAATCATTCAACTCAGTGGACAGTAGCTGTGTGGCCAGCATCTCATAGGTCATATATTTTCAATTTACAAATAATATAATATGTATTTAAAAGGCATTAGTGCAACATGGCTGTTTGTACACCAGTCAGACACAATCAATTACAACTATATTTTACTGGTTTATCATTGTCATAAATAGTATCATATTTACTTGATGTATTACCTCTGATCTGGTCCTCTTTCGATGAATGACCTAAGTATGCCACATTTGACGTCTCTGTGTGACTGCAGTTTTCTATTCAAGTAAGACAAAATGGCAAACAGAACTTGAATAACTCACATGCAAAAACTCTCGTAATGTGTATTAGGTATTGGAATATTCACATTTTTACCCATTGTTGTCGAGTTTTTTTTTAATGTTTTTGTGCTATTAACCTCTTCTCAAATAAAACCTTTCATCACAACAGTAGGTCCTAAATTGAATATATGTCACTAGCTATAGGAATAAAAAGTAATGCTATGGAGGTTTAGAGCACAGACTCTTTGTTTCCAGAGCTGTGTATGTGAGTAGCTTTTCTCATATTTAAAATTTTAGCATATTATAAAAGACACAAAAAGAAAAATAAAGCATGACTTCATGGGTGACCTTTCTCATTTTGTCCTCATAATATTTAATGGTCTTTTAAATTGGGAGACTTTCATTTCACAGCCTTTATTTCTTTCTCATAAGTATAAGTATCCCAAAGGAAGAGGCCTATTTTTATGCCATAAATGTGATGGCTGAATATTACAAGTGCAGTCTGACCTCTATTATTTGAAGGTTTAGTCTTCTTCTTCCAGCAATGTGACTCAAAAATGAATTTAAACCCATAAGCGCCTCTCCACGGATGCCAGCCTGTTCTTGAAGCACTGTCATGTAAACCAGGCATTTGTTTAATCCACAGGCCAAGGCTGAGAATGCTTGAAAACTGTGGCTTTCAGATCTGGAATATTTGCTAAATTGCTAAATCATAATCAATCATAACATTGCAAAAAAAAAAAAAAAGCCTAACTCAATTCCTGCCATAGGAAGAATGGCATAGTGCTTTCATGAGACCAAGCTCACATCTGACAAAGGATGACAGAGTTGTATCTAATATCTTGTACATGTTGGTATGAAAACGTCACTGCACGGAGCGACTGCTTAAAATTTGAATATGAAATGATTGTTATCATACAACAAGCATCTTGTCAGTTTTCAGAATTTTGGTTATGAAACATTGTTATGCAATATCTAAAATAAGCACAGGCCAGTGCAGTTTGGAGTGCTATGCGTGCTCAGGTTTAGATTACAGTAAATCCTATTTTGTCAAACTATACAATCTGTATAAGTCACCATGCATTTTGAAAATCACTCTGACTGTATTATTGTTCAAAGATCAAACAGATTGACATTGACTGACACTGAAATATGTCAGCGAACAGAACTAGACTTACATTTGTATTTTTAATGTTCCAGTCCCGTTTGACTGTATAATTAATTTCTAGATAGAAAAAGATATTCTTAAGGAAAATAAACTCTTCTGTAATCCAAGAGATATTTGTTTAAGACATGTCTGTGTTACAAGAGCATGTAAAAATGCAGCTATTTTTGTTTTTTTAATCTAAAGTATATTTATAACTGAAGTGAATTGGAAAATAGAGAGGAACAGACAGGTCTTAAGAAAAATATTACAGGGTCCTGATAATAAAACATACTGACACCAGTCATATTAAATCTGCAATAGTTTTACAAGCATGTACATCTATGTTACAAAGCTATGTATTGTGTAAGTTAGTTATCAGGCCTCCTCATCTCTTTTGAATATACTGCTGGGATCTCAGTGGCATATGAATGCTGGCTGATGTCAATCTGCCTTCTGAACATTCTGAAGGCAAACAGAACATTAAAATTGGATAGAAAATATACAGAGAGATTGTTATTGTAATAGTGGCTAGAAAAATATGCTATGATATGATATGAAAACTCAAATGCAATCTAAAAGTGAATGTATAAAATGGTTTATTTATCCACCTTCAGAAAATGTACAACGGGATTTTATTGAGGTATTTTTTGTGCAGTGATAACAGGTAATAATGGAACAAATATTCATACAAGTAATTGTGTAAAATATGCCAAGTTAACCAAACGTTAAATTGTGAAATATTGATAATATTGTTAAAAGTCATACATTTTTATAATGACAGAACTTGATAATATTTTTTATTTCATTACAGATTTTATTTCAAAATGCCTATTTTTTAAGGCTTTTGTTATTTCATATTGGCAATTTTCTCCACCACAAATTTAATGTCAGGTTTATATAATTTAATCTCACTTTTTATTTCCAGTTACTTCATAACAGTACCAGAAAAATTAGCAGAAAAAGTAGCATCTCTTGTGGTAGGAATTGGTTTTACTCAGGGCCATGAAAATCTTTTTATCATGGTCATATTTGTAATGACCTTTTCTGTTTCTGTGGCCTTAGAAACATGAAATTCAGCAATATATTGTGCCTTAAAGCGTCCTTACACCAATCTGCCCTTGTTAATGTTTTGTGAACAGGGACAGAGACGTGTACTTTTGCCCGCATGCCCTGAAGAAGCAGTTCTTCTCCACAGAAGGAGAAAAGCATGACAAGAGAGGCTCCTTTCAGTGCAGTTCAATTCAGTGTTTGAAGTTTAGGAGCTCTTACTGAACACAGCTCATCCTCAGTGAGGAAGAGACATAAAAAGACAAGACACAAGACACAAGACACCTTTTTTTGTTATTGCTTATTCTTTTGGTACCTCTATTTCTGTGCTTTCATCTTCTTTGCTTACTGGCTTTAAATCATTTACTTGTCAGATTTAGTCAAAATCAGTTACACATTCCTTCTGCTCTCCTGAAAGAGTTGTTTGGTACTTTTAGCTTTGCTGTTTTTTAATATGTTGAAAAATTTCCTGCACATCAGATCCTCTGTTTGACCAATACCTAAAAAAACAAGGCCTTGATTCCTCTGATTTCTTTATGAAACCAAGCCTTTAACTGAATTACTTTTTCAGACTGAAGTGCCATAAAATTTGGTTTACCCCCAGGTGCCATCAATTGCATCGCATTACCAAGAACTATAACAAAAGTAACAATATCATAACCCAATAAGTACAGCACTTCATGAGTACACCTGCCTACAGAGGATTTGCATGGACTTTGCTGGCCAATCGGGACATTGTTACCTAGATGCATCCTGCTATCTTTGAAAAGGAGCTTGGTGTAGGAGCAGCATGGTCCGTATGTAAGAGGCCCCACTTGTGCTTATAGAACAAGTATGGGGTCCAACATTACCCAATAAAACTAACCTACAGATGGATGGAATTGTTACCCAGCAGAAGTTGAAAAATTCCAAATTCCACACCTTTCCTCCTCTCACCACAGGTCGTTACAGAGCAGTACATTACTTTTTTTGGGGGGGGGGGGCACTAGTTGTAATACAACAGAAATTCCCACAACCACTTTCACTAGTTTTGTGTGGACCCAGTGGGCACCGGGGCGGGGGCGGGGGGGGTGGGTGGGGGGGGGGGGGGGGGGGGGGGGGGGGGGGGGGGGGGGGGG
>JAQMCX010000003.1:5539350-5572162 GCA_029814765.1 Acanthurus leucopareius | reverse complement strand
ATAAACACAAACACACACACACACACACACACACACACACACACACACACACACACACACACACACACACACACACAAAGACAGCTATATCAAAGAAGCTACAAAAACACAGACTCAGCAGGGAATAACGTGTAAATGAATAATGAAAACATGAAAGCATTATATATAAGATATTATGCACGAAACTGGGGCATGACACACGATCAAAACACTCAAATGGAAATTTCCACGTTCCGATGAGTGTGTTTGGGCAGCCGTCCCAGAAGTTACTGTGTCCCACTGACTTTGTATCGTAGCGCTTGGTAGATGTCTGCTGCGAGTTGTCCACTCCACCATTGGTCCTCTAGCTCCATTTACACAGTGCTTTGGAAACCTTTTAAAGGCAAAACATGTGAGAGACGATCTCAATTCATTCTATGTGATGAAGGTGCTCTGCAAGCGGAAAATCAGAGTATCTGATGCTCAACGACACTTTGAAACTCGTTTCACGTTAGCGTGTAAGAGGAGTGGGCACTGTCATCAACGCCAGTCGATCGATGTATTTTTTGTGGACTTTTAAATGAAAAATGTTAATGCTGACGGTTTAGAAGTGGAGACTCACCCAATGAGCACATGTAGTGAATGTTACGGGGCAGTTTCACTGAAGTAAACTTCAAGTCAAACTAGCCGGCCATGCTTGCTCACACTCATTGTTGTAGTCAGTGAAGCTGCGGCTTAGCACGAGTTCAGCAAACTCTAGTGAGGCATTCAATAACTATCGGAAATGTTGACCTCAAGTTGAGAGCGCAAGAACAAATAACGGAAATCAAGCTTTGAGAGCCGAGGGTAGGTATTTGACTTGAAAAATATAAAACTGGTGGTAAAATAGTCATGTCATGTCATGTTATTCTTGACACGATCCCGTATTTTATCTGGGAGGTCTTTTTTACTGGGAATATTTAAATACACATTTCTACTACCTGTCAGAGGGAACTTCTGAGTGAGAAGTTGTTAGGTGAGTGAGAGGTTTCCGACTGGAACATGAACGCATCAATCTATTGTCACACCGAAAAGTCACACAGGACGCAGCCAATTACAAGTATGCATAGCAACTGTCAACATCCAATCACCGGCCTGATGCAGCCAATACCCAATAAATGGGCATTATTCCATTTAATTTGTAAATGTTCAGATTTTCAGAGACAGATATGACCAGATAGGAAACAAAACAATAAAGAAAGAAAATCCTACTGTTGACCTAAAGTATGTCCAATAAGATTTGAGGTTATTTACACTAACAATGAAACACAGCTTAAGTGAAATTTGAAAAAAATATATCTTGCAATAACTGGGACAAAGTGTTCATGTATTACAGGCCTGCTTCACGTCAGATAATCTCACTATAAAACTTTTTTATAAATCTCAAGATTTTGAGAGCGATTGTAACTGTATTGTTGCACCACAAGACAGAGTTTATGATGACATGTGATCTATCACTTTCACATTCATCACTTCAACTCACAATATGTAATATTTGCATTTTGACATGCCTACAATAAAAATAACTTTTTGATGTATTTTGTGTAGTTATTACTTTTACACTATCCCAAATGTTTTTTAAAAATGTTTTAACCTAGAGAAATATGCCATTTTGCTCAAGATAACTGTGTGTTTTAGTTCATTGCCTGTCCTTAACTTCCATGGTTACAGCATACAAAAAGTGGGGAATGGAGTCTTCAGATGTAATGTAACTGCTAACTATCAGACAGATTTCCATCTGCATTGGTGATTGTTTCAGAACAAAATAAAGAAAACTCATTATCATGCTATTTGTTGATATCAAACTGTGCCTTTTGTTTTATTTTTTTTTTTTATGGAGACTTATAGTGGCAGATATTACAGAATCTATGTTCAACATACATATTGTTTACTTCTATGCAGATTCTACAAGTTTTAAACTGAGCCATTTCTGACATTTATATTACTATGAGTATTATTAGATGGTAGATGAAGATGAGACTGGAGACGACCTGAGAACCTGTTTTAGCAACTATGAGGTTACATATCAATAACAGAAAATGGGATGGCCTCTTAATATTAGGTCACCTTGGGAGGTGGTTGGAAATCTGACTTTTGACAATCCCATACATTTAAATGCAAACCTTGGTTATATTAGCAAATCCCAGTGCTGTTTGTTGATTATGTTTCTGCAAATGTAATCAAGCTGTTATGGACTTTGATTTCAGAGTACAAGTTTATGCAAAATACATTATTGTGCAAATTAAAAATGTTCTTATCAAACCATGTCAGGCAATAACTGAATGCCAATGCCATACCAAGCCCTTATCTGACCTCAGTGCAGCAATATGCAACATTAAGCCAGATAAAGTAAAGCCAAAACTCTCAATTGTTGAAGTATAAATTATTAATACCCCGGTTCAATGTTTGAGGATGGTACATGATCCAAATTTATAGTACATGTCAAAAACCTTGATTCTTTCCTTTCTCTCCAACCATGTCAGCCTGGTTGTTCATTTTTATTGTGCAAATTCAAAATGGGTCAGTTTGCCCATGCGGCACAGCACAAGTCAATTTGACCCAAATAGGTTAAAGCAACAACAGTGTGACATGGCTTCACTGCCTTTCATGACCAAAGGAGCTACTGTAATGCACTGCCTCTCTGTGGTGATAACTTGGAGGAAAATTGATGGTATAAATCATCAAAGACCTCAGCTGATACAAAACTTAGAGAGCTATTTGCATTCGAGCAACATGGGAGACTTAAGCAGAAGCTACTGAGGGATGTTTGCTATGTTGAGCCAACAGTAAAAGGTGAAAACAAGATTTATCAAATCATTCTTGAAGTGTGTTGACATTTCTGTTCTGCTTCCAGTGAGGTTTGTTTATTGAGTCACATCCACAATTCAATATCCAGAGTTGTGTAATATCTATTTATTGTTTGGAAACATATCTTTTTACAGTGGTCAGTCACAAAACTACTCTGGCAAACAACAGGAATAAATAATGAATTGAAAATGTAACACTGAAAACATCTAGTAAAATACAGAAACAATATTTTATCTGCTGTTAAATTTCACAATATTTTAGCTGTTCTACTGTGCTGGAAAGAGCCTTACATTTGTTCTATTTCTTTATATGTTCTGTAAGGAGCATTAATGCAAACACAAAAATAATAAAGACATCACACTGGTTCCATTTTGTGCCTAAATAATGAAAGAAGCAGTCCAGGGATTGTGTCTGCATGCAGGGGGTGAGTCCTAAGAGGATTGGTAATGCTAGCTGCTCAGTGGTAGAAGCTGTTGAGGTGCTGGGTAGTCTTGTTCTTAATGGGCTGAAACTGTCTCCCACAGGAAACAAATGGTGTCCTAGGTGGAGGGAGTTGGTGGCCGTCTTTTCTGTGCTTTTCTTCTCTCTGGTGTCATGCAGGGCTTTGGTCGAGGGCAGCCAACTTTCATTGACCTGTGAAAACCAACTGCTGCTCTTTTTGTATGCAGCCAGTCAGAAGTATCCAAGCAAAGGATGTAAGTAGTCAGTTATTGATAGTACAGAGTATTAGCAGGGTCAGTATCAGCAGCGAGTTTCCTCAGTATTTGCAAACCACCATGTTTTGCATTTAGTAATTTCTGAAATATTCTGGTGTTTGATTTGTGAAGCCAAAGATCCACAATGACTCACTTAGCTTCCAAATTTGAATGCATTATTATTTTGCCCTACATCAGATGTTCCTTTGCACATGAATGCTTATCCTGATCTGTTCTTAGTTTTAGGAGGGCTCTGTTCCAAGCTTTTGGAATCACAAAGGTCACTTTGCCCATTTAGAGTTAATTTAAACAAGATTCAAAGACACACCAATTAGCCACAAACTTTATAAGTATGGTGAAAAAGTTACATATTAAGGAAACCTCAGAGTCATGTAAGCAGTAAAGTGGAAAAAGTAATTTGGTCAAACTCATAAAAAACCAGTAATTATGTAATGACACACTTATTTTTAACTACTTAAAAATACATATTAAAATTACTTATTACAAGTCCCTAAAACAACAGTAGAGTGATAAAGTACTTCATATTTTCTTACTATTTCATATAAAAAAGTGTCATTAAATATCCTTTAAAGGTCACTGGTGTAAATCAATCTAAAGGCTCTAATCTAGGAGCACTAAAGTGTCTCACATTTGCAGAACTCAAGCTCAGTGGGCTATTTTTATGGCTTGGGAGTAGCCATAAAAATGGGGAGTAGCCTTTCAATGTGTATTAATGTGATTTGTGAACCACTGGCCAGACCAGAAAGGTGCCCAGCTTCTATCAAAAGTGACCTACAGCCTCACTCCCACACCGCATTGCAAGAAAATGTGAATTACATTAAATGTACCTGCTTGGATTAACAACATACCTGTCAAGGACAGGCCTATCCGAACAGCTCCCATGTTGAATTAATTTTGTATTTAGTTTCTCTGTTCATTTATTGTCAACAATTATTTACTCTATTTTATAATACAATGTAGCTTTTTTTCCCATTTAGACAATGGCTGGAGCAGTAAAATATTATTTAAATCTTGCAAACTTTCATAATCATTGATTGTTGTTCTGCACACAAAGGCAGTTATTTCGTTTGAATGTCCTTAAATGTCTATCATTCCGTTAAATGTGTAATTTTACTCCAAACGTGCATATGCATATGCTATTGTAACGTGTTAAATAGCTTCATATCTTGTGGGATCTCATTGTTCCCTTGTGTGTTGAGGTGGGCACATTAAGTTAGTCCTCTGTCCCCTGATATGTGGGACAGATACCACAATGCAATGGGGCAACAAACTATAAGGGTTGGAGGCTTTTATTCACAAGGACACAATATATTTAACATTACAGTTGAAAGTAACGCATATTAATATTTCCAATCGCCTCCCATCCTGCGCTTAAATATCCTACAGGGGTTATGGATGCAATTTTAACTTGAAACAGTGAATTTGACGGATGTAGCTAGCGGTTGATGTTATTTGGTGAGATAGCCTTTAATGGGTAAGGGGGGGCTACTCATGCTTACCCGAAATGTTGTTTTAAAGCATTTGGGGATTGTTTACCGCATGTTTTAAAGAAGTAAATTTTCTGTACATGAAATAAACACTTCATGAATGTGGTGGCAGCAGTATTTGCGTTAACAGCAGCTTATTGTTTGTGTTTTGCTATAGGCCCGGGACAGGAGGACGACTCTCTGTCGGAGGCACCAGGCTAAAGGCTAAAGCAGCTCAGAGGCTGTAATCCCCGTATGAGACCATCATGGCTGCCACTCGCTGAGCTGTCAAGCTCTCTACAAAAGAAAAGGTAAAAACCGAGACAACTACAAATAACTCAAGCTATATAATTTATCTGCTTCACCCCGTGGGTTAAACTGCAGTAATAACTCGATGCAAGGTTTAAAAACTGGTGTGGCGTAACTTTGTCGCCACGTTTTTTATTCTTGAAGTTATTTCGTCTTTGTAAGCTCCTGTCGCGTCACGTTAATTCAAATCACTCTAACGTTATTTCAGAAAACGCCTCAACAGTTTGCTCGGATGCTATATAACATCATGTGTGTCGGCGCGAGAGGACAAAAGCAGTAATGGTATCACAGTGGGATAGTTTTATCGTAACTTCACAATTCCCAGGGCGGTCGTTCCTCGGTACAAAGGCAGGCTCATCACTTTGTTGTGGTCAAGTCAAACTGCACAATGGCCGCACGATTCAACGAAATTTGCTATTAAAAAGTGCTGCCTTTAAGTAGGTATTCAGCCTTTGGTGCACTGGTTGTTAAAGAGATATTTCGTATTGCATCCTCCCACCGAAGCGCATTTCGTTATGTTTTAAGCATGGCATGAAGTTCATGACTGTTGTGTAAGCAGGTGAGTTTAAGTGCAGTTTCAGTACCTTTTGATTGATAGAAATTAAAATGTGGTGTTTTTTAACTGATCTAAGTGTGATGAACTAATGTGCATGCAGAGGCATTTTGAACCTTAGCCAGCAACAGGTGGACTTACGTGCAGAATGGGGCCGTGAATGCATCTGCTTTTTATGGACGTTCTCGTGAAATTAAAAAAACAGCAGTCATAGCACCCATACCGGTTCTTTTCATAGCAACCCTAATGCACTGAAAAAAAACACCCCTCCATTTGTAGTATTTGCTTTGAAGCTGTGTCATTCATTTGTGACTCTCATCTGCACTTTCAGAAACCTGTGAAACCATGGATTCGGTGGATATTAGTGCAGTTACCTCCACAGGGGGTAATAAACGGCGTGTCAACAAGAAGAATAGACATTGGCACAAGCGGCTCCACCTCAGGAAGAGCGCCGTTCAGCCCCCAACTATGCAAAGTGAAGATAAGCATGGGCTAAAGAAGATAGTAGAGGAATGGGAGCAAAGCACAGTGTGGCCTTCATCAAAGAAGCCTCCCCACGAAGCACAACAGAGTCAGAACAGGACAAATGACAGCGGAAATACACTCAGGTTTACATGCTCTCAGTGTAGGGACACCTTGGAATATGTTCCCAAAGACTTAGTGAGACACTTTGAGGAAAAACACGGAGAGAGCCCACCAGACTTTCCCTGTCATATGTGCACTTTTAGTACACATGAGTTCTCCTACCTTCAGGTTCATCTGTTAAGCCACAAGGACACTTTTTCTAGTTGCAGCGTTTGTAATGACAATGTTCAGCGCACATGGTCTGAATTCAGTGCACACCTGACTATGTATCACTGCCACAATGGTAAATATTCATGTGAAATGTGTCGTAAATTCTCCACATGTGACGTTAGAGTCTTTTTAGAGCACATTTATGCACATAATTTAGGCCCTGATGGAGCGACTGATGATCTGTGGCTGCGCACAAAATACAGAAATAAGTTTGAGCCTAAAACAACCACTCAAGCTTTGCGTTGTAAGTACTGTGGCTTTGAGGCATCTCAGAAATTGATTATGGAGCACATTAAAGCTGTTCATGTTTGCTCGAATGGTAATCGAAGGAAAAAGAGGAAGAAGAAGAAGGAGGAGGTTCATTCCATAGCAATGCAACCAAACGACGCAATCCCAAAAACTAAACCGAGATTAACAAGAAGTTCATTTAGGGAAATGTGTTGGCTGACACAGGACTGTCTTTCTCTGCCAGGGAGAGAATTCCTGGATAAATACTGCCATCTGTCAGATCCACAAACAACGCTAGAGGAGACTCAAGACTTTTTGATGAAATCTGTTGCAGGGGAAACTGATGACCAGCAATTGACCAAGGCTCTAAAAACTGTTTTCTCGAATGTTCCTCAAGACGTGAATCTTCACCCCAAGTCCGAGAATGGCGTCACGTTAAACTCGTCGGATCTTACTGTCCTGACAGTGAAAAACAAGATAACTGTAGCTCAGAATGGTGCTACTTACGCAAAAAAGCTAAAAATGATGACATCGTTAGATAAGGATACCGTCTCTCCCGAAAGTGCAGCTAATGATGCTCGCTGTGTAATCGACCAAAATGGATGTCAGTCAGATTTGAATGATCATACACTGTGTCCACAGACTGAAACCAAACTAAATAACATTGTCTCAATGCCAGCACAGAATGAGCCATGTGAGGCCACCCAAATGCAGGAAAACCGAGAGAATCAGGAGCTAAAGACTGATCAGGAAACTGAGGAACATGGTAAAAAAAATGAGGAGCCTTTGCATGAGGATGGGATTCATTTTTCTGATGAGCTCAAGTTGAAAAATGAGGGAAATGAGAAAACATCCATTAGTAAAGTTGTGTCAAAAAACAAAAGACGAAAAAAAAGGACCAGATTTGAAAAAGTGGACAAAAGATCAGCAAGACTGGCCTTAAAGATAGTGTTGAAGAAAAATCCAGTGAAGCAGAAGCAGTGGGTGTCGCAAAGCTCTTTGTCTCCATCAGGAGGTGGTCAGACGGATGACTGTCAAGGCTTGCTTAGCCCCCAAACAGCACTGGAGGAGACAGCGCAGGTTCTACAAAACACTGTGCCAACAGAAACACATGAGAAGAAATGGACCAAAGCTACGGAGACTGACCTGCACGACCCCTCTGAAACCATCACTCCAATTCTGCAATCGAAGCCTGGAGAAGAGCTAACTCCCAGTTGTGACGCACAGCCAAGGGGGTCTAGGAATGTAGACGAAAACATGCCTGTTGTGATTGAAAGCTTGCTTTCAGTGGACCAAGAAATGCTAGGCAATGCAGAGAAGTCTTTGCAGTTCTTGGAAACAAAAGTTAATGTAAGCAGTACAGCTGACAGCACAGGCCAGTTGGATACAAGGACTGCAGCGGCGGCTGAGGTAGAGGAGGTCCCTGAGACGGTACAGCTCCAAACATCAGTCAGCGCCATGGGCTGCTGCGGGTCAGACGATGTGTTACATTCAGTCACTGATGAAGTGACTCCGCAAAGAAGTTACACCACGTCCTCCCCTGTTTCCAAACCTGTTATTACACTAGAGGGTAAGATGTCAAATTACAGTTTCTGTATAGATGAAATTGTTAGTGATTAAACACACAGGGGCATTTTCTTGACATACATTAGAATGTTTAGTTTAGATTTTACAATTAAAAGCAATAGCAAACCTGTACGCACTGAAATAAGTATTTTAACCTTTTGTCTTGCAGGGAAGAAAAACTCTGAAGATGTAAGCCATGCTCTGTCTGCAGAGCAGTGTGTTGAGGGGAAGAGAGATGGAGAAGTGTCTGTTCACAGCTGCCCGGATCTTCTCAGCAACGCAGTGAGACCGATCCAACAGGAGCTCTCAACGGCCTCTGAACATCAGGTCCAGCCAGTCCCAAAAAACCTGGAGAGGACCCTGAAGTTGGTGGCCATAAATCCGTCTCAGTTGGTAAAGCGTCCAGCGGGAGACCAGCCTGTTGTGGTGCTAAATCATCCAGACGCCGACATCCCCGAGGTCACAAAGATCATGGAGGTCATCAATAGGTACAGAGGAGAGGTGCAGAAGGTCATACTTTCAAGGCGAACTGTGAACGCACTCTCAGCCATGAACAGCGAGGTCCCTCAGACAAATGATCCAGCAGATGGTAAACCTGATTCCTTGGTGCATGGTAAAAACTCTGTGCAGGAGAGATTCATGCTGAAACTGAAATTTCGCAGATTGAGCAGGAAAAAGTACGAAGTAGTTGGTGCAGAGTCTCCCAGCATGGATGCCGAGACGAAGTTTCGCTGCTGGTTTTGCGGCAGGGTCTTTGCAAGTCAGGAAATGTCGATGGTCCATCAGCAGCGACATCTGATGGAGTGGAAAAAGCCAAACTGTGAATATTCTTAAATGTCGCTCACACTGGATGAAAGAACGATAAATGGTCTGGAAACTGATGACTTTGTCCATACAACAAAACAATAATGGAACAGTGATAGCCAGCCTCCTCATTTTTTTTCAAGTCTTAATCATGATTGGTTGTTTTTGAGGAGAATCACATGATAATCACGCTTCCTGGAGGGTTTTTACATTCTCAGGGTAATTTAAACACTTACCTGTTGTCTCTCCCAGTTTGAGTAGCTTGATACAAACTCTTTGTAGATTGTTTGTAAAGCCACAAAGATGTGGTGTTGATCATTTAGTTCTCGTTATTTGTATTTTGACTTTGCAATATAGCTTTATTTAAGGTAATTTACATACACTGTTGTATGGAATCTTTTATAGAACACTGTAATATGTATATTTGCCATACCATCTGAATTTTATGAATCAGTTTTTGTACGGGTAGGCTATACAGAGTGGTAGCTATCATATTTATGTTTCTGGAATGGGACGCAGAGACCCTCATGTTACTCAGATATACCAAAACTGTGTGTTTAAACAAACAAACATATGACAATAAGCTGTTTTATCCTACATTTATTTATGAATCTTAAGTTTAGCCTTTATATGCTTTTCTCTATGCTTTTTTGGCCATTGGAAGAATCAGTGTACTTGTAAATTTTTTTTGTATAAACTTCAAATTATGTTCAAATATAGTATTATCTCTATAAGGTATATTTTAATGCATTAACTTAGCGGAAGCAGATATCCCTAGAGACAAGGCTAATTTAAAAAGTCAACCTGTGTTTTGTGACGGCAGTGAAATACTAGCAAAATAATTTCTTTTTAAATTTGAATTCAAGAGGCTTAGATGATTTGATCGTATGATTTATTTTTTTCCCAATGAGTTTCCTCTCTTTTGACTTGAAATGATAATTTTTGAATTGCACTATGAAAGGAGGGTTTATATTTCCCGTTACCTCACCTTATCAGGCCGAAGCCTTTGACAATCTCAACCAGTGTCCTCCTGTGGCTAAACATTTCCTTATGCAGCCGTGATCCCTTAGTATTCTCAGAAAAGGGAACAGTGGCTCCTCTGTGTGTGTGTTTGTGTTAGTCAAGGACCATTGGACAGATGCACCTGTCCTGCATACTGATATTGTGCATGTATCCCTGTTTCTAGAGTGCATACTTCAGTGTCAGTAACTTACTGTGTATGTATATATATAAACTTTTTTTCAAATTTTTCAATTTAGATAAGAGATTTATAATTGTATATAGTCCAAATAGAGGTACTGTAAAATATTACCTGAAAATTTTCACCAAGTGCCTAGGAATTTTTGTTATGCAACGACGACGCATGAGTATGAGAGCATTATTTGTTGACGACAGAATAAATGAACCAGTTTGTCAGTTCCTGGTGGCCTTGTGTGGTGACTGAAGATATGAGCTGAGTTATGCAACACAAGAAAAGAGTTTTATTAAATCATATTATACAACCTTGTATATTTTGGCTCCCCAATGTATTGCTATCATAAGCAAATTGTTTACCTGCTTCCTTTTGCTACAGCAACACTGTCTCGTCCCTTGCATTAGTTTTAACACACTGTATACTGACTGAGCATTAAAAAAAAAAGTTCTTAATAAAACATGAGTTAAAAGTCTTCTGAGTCAGTCCTACTTGAGCTCTGCATGGCCAGCAATGCAGGCGAGTGCAGCACAGTCCCATTGACACAACTTAAAAATAATAATGGAAGAGAAAAGCCCCGAATGATGTGTTCTGTAAACAGTAGTCTGACAGTAAACAGAGCAGGATGGGATGCAAAAGTCCAATCACAGGCTTTGCCATCACTGAGGGTCATCTAGGGCCTCACAGGGTAGCACAGCTTGGTGGCGTCCTTGGTGTTACTCTGGCTGTCAATCAGCACAAGTGGATTTCTCTGGTGGTTCTCAATGATGTGGGAGACGCTGCTGAAATACTAGGAAAAGAAACCCATGGAAGACTGAGTTAGACTGAAGAGATTTAATATCCTTGAAATTAATTTGGGTTATAAAGGTAAAATTTTACAGTTTTAATGTTGCTTGAGATATTTAAATTGATCATGAAAGCTGATTTGCAGGATGCATCTTTGTGATTAATTGTGGAAGTGGTTGAGGTAAGGTTTAGTAACACGATGATGAAACTACAAGTAAAACTAAGCATTTTCCTTTTTTTTATATTCCCTATTTTCCTTTTTACAGCCTACATGTGTATTTTTGTACATGTAGTTCAGATACTAAGTAATTCCCCCATTGTTCCCTAACATAAGCTGCAAACTATTCCACTGCCAGGAAAAAATAAAAATACAAAAACTAATGAACAAACAATTTTACATTTAAGCATCACTATCTACGACAGCAGTGCAGGATATGAATTTTCCTCCTTATAAAAGGTGGATACAGGCTTTTTGTACATTTGATATTTTGGCATGTCACCAGTGAAGCAGAGTTATAAATGATCAAACCTCTTTCTAAATTTAGTTTGGCTGCTTTAGTTTCAGAATTCTTGGACTTTTCTCATTTCTCCATTTTGTGCCTTCTTGTCTCTTCTCCTTCCTCCTGCTGCTGAACTAAAGGCTTTTCATTACGCTAAATTATGCTTCCTCATGCCCTTTCCTCCTATAACCTGGAAATCATTTCCCTTCCTCTTCTTTCATTACTCAGTGTGTACATCCTAAGCTGTTATTTTCAAGTAATGTTAATTAAACACAACATGTGGAACAGCATTGGACCAATGTTTTCATTATGAACACCTACACTGTATAGACAGATAGCACAAAGGTGTGTGTATGTGTATATACATTACTCTTTATTTACACAGCAAATATACATGTTTTCTCAAAAACTGTTACATTCATCTGACAGATAATTAAATAAAGCTGTAGGCTGTGACAAAACAATGGGCAGATGATGCAGCTGTGCCTCAAATCATATCGAAGCCACTTTAAAATTATGACTTCAAAGAAAGAACGTCTCATTTTGTTAAATGTTTGTTGCCTGAACTGCTCTCTCCTCACCTCTCTTTTCCTGTCTCCTGTTCTCCCATCTCAGGTGAGATTGACTTAAGTAACAAAAAGAGGAAGAGGCGAGGAAAGGCTGGAATTCTACATGCTGGCTCACTATCTGGGTCCAAATTCACACCCTATTTACTACACAGTGCTCTGTATTCACAGTCTGCCTTTTTATTTCTCTATGCAAATTCTAAGTGTGAAATTTATGATGTAGTTCCCTTAAAATACCCTCAGTGACACATTAAGGAGTGCCCACATTATTTCGACTAATTTTTACTAACAATCTAATGCAATGTGTCACAATTTTTACATAAAAAAATATTTGCTGTGAGATTCAAGCTGAAAATGATTAATTATGCTGTCCTGACACTTTAATAGAACAGAGCCATTGTTATGATTTGTAAAACCTTTCGTCCAAAGGGGTTCATCATGTCTCATTTTTCAAATGATGTTCTAAATTACCTATAGTCAGACAAAACCTTTTTCTCTACCTTGAAATGTTTCAACAGTGCACTTCCGTTTTCCTCAGAAGCATCACCTGGTGTCGCTGTGACACGTTTTATCAACTGTTGTTACCGAGGTGTGTTTGCAAATGAAATACAGTTTTTCTTGACTTTAGGAAATTTGGAAGATCATGTAACATCTTTACTTTTCCTGCTGTTACAAGTCAAAGTGTCTGATCTAAAGGGTGATACGAGTGACACTGGGATTTAAATGTAAACCACTCAACCCAACTTGAGTTCTCTCTGCAATTTATAAATAATGACAAGATTTTGGGAAAATCATGGATTAACACCTATAAACTCTATTTTGCCATCAATCATAGGCTGCACTGACATTCCAACAAAATTAAATAAATAAAAAAAGTCGTCCGTCTTACCTCCTCCCCTTTCTTCTCTCTTCCCAGAGCGTACTGCTGAGTTGTTGCTATGAAGCGGATGGGGATGTTGTACACTCTGTCCTTGTAAAACACCACTAATGTGTAAGGCTGCTGTGCGTCTTGACCCGAGCTCTTCCTCACCATAAACGCCCCGTCCTGAAACAGAGAACACTCACTGTCAAATGCAGCAGGGGGATTAATGGGACATAATCTGTGTGTTACTTATTAATATGACTGTGCTCTCACTTTATTTAAGCGGAACAAGGCATCGTCAGCAGTCTTTCGATCACATTTGCCTGCATACCAGAATTTCTTATAGACATCTGCGTCCTGAGAAAAAGTAAATGGGAAAGAGAAGAACTTAAAACAGTCACTGTAGATATACTGAATGAATGTAATTATATACACACTATACATAGACGCTGTGATGTAAGAACACACCATATCCTGGTCTATCGACCCGTTTTCAGCCGCAGAAATTTCCCTGTCTGCTGCTTTGGACACAACAAAGAGAAAGACATTATAATAATGGTTTTTGGTTTGAGAATTTAAGAAAGTAACAGCTAATTTTTCTAAACTTCTTTTACTTTATGTTAGAGTTAAATTTTGTGTGCAGATGGATGTTAACCTGCTTTGGGATACAAGCCTGAACTGTACTTACTGAGGGAGCTAAACTGTGGACGAGGAATCCTGCAAGAGAGACCGCAAACAGAGGAGAGCACAGTAAATACACAGCACAAAGCTGCACTTAAGGCAATTTTCCTTTTAAATTAAATAAAATTAAGCATGCCCAGCAGTTCCCAAACTGTATGTTGCATTTCTTACCTTGGTCGCTTTAAGTCCATTGAAAAAGCTTTTGGTGAAGGTTTCTGCTCAGTTTGAATTACAGGCAGCGTTCGGCCTGTGGAAAGACACAGTTACAAAGCTGTTTAGTTGTAAATACAAATTAAAGACAAATCCAAAACGAAATATGCAAACCTATTTTTTTTGTTTTTTCAAGTTTTATTCTTAACCTGCTATAATACCTTTTAACTGGAACAGTACAGAAACAGAAGCAGACAATCTATAATGACTTGTACGTAGAGTATCATCATCAGTGTGCATCAAGAGACACTTTTCTGTACACACATCATATGCATTTATGAAATTAACTCATCACCGGACACTAAAAGTTGCCAACAGTTTGCAACTGGGCCACATCACTGCCTCAAGTTATTGACAGAGAACCCAGTGGCAAAATTAAAATGTGCAGACAACAATTTACTGGAGGTTTAATAGTTTTTCAGGGAAAAAAAAAACACTCACACAAATGATTGGCAGAAACTGGCTGAAAAGAAAATGTTTTATAAAGGCTAATAATAATAATGCATATAATAATGCATATGAGAATCCATAAATTAATCACTTACTGTCAAATTCCCTTAGTTTTGTATCTGGCTTCTGAAAGAGAGTCATAAATAAAGATTTTTAGCATAATGAAAACAGTGCATGCTGTAAACTTAAAAGAAATGAGCTGTTTGCATCAAAACACAGTAAAACACAGTAGAGTCTATTTATAGCACTTGATTTTAAAAAAAAAAATGTTGCTCTTACCGGCTTTAGAGGTGGTTTTGGTGACCTCCTGAAAGAAAAGAAAGACAGGTTCAGACAACCTGTTATTCCCTTCTTTAAACGTAAATGCTCAAAAAAGGTAAATGTGTATAGATGTGATGTGCTGAGTGATGCTTACTCTCTGGGCAAAGGTTTCGGTCGAAGTAGAGGAGGACTCTCTGCACGTTTATCACTGGTACCTAGTGGAGCACACAACGCAGTGATCTCTCACTCACTAATGACTGTTGTTGGCTTTGATAAACAGTCACAATGTCACTTTTGTTTATTCACTGTCAGAACATATATTTTCCTTCTTCCACTGGCTATCCTCCAGATTTCATAACATGTTAGAGTAATTCTTGGCAGCTGTCTCTCTTAATGAAAGAGAAGGTGAAACCAATCCATTTGTTATTTGATTTTATACTCACTATCATCCTCTGGATCACAAACTTCATATTCATCTTCGCCTGTGGGCTCCGGGACCTTTTAACAAAAAAATCATAACACTAGAGGTTCAACATGCTCCTTACTGTGCAGCATACGTTTAATATCTGCAAACATGTCTTTTTAACGAAATCATGCAAATTTGTTAGCACTTACAATAGTAGGAGATCTCCTCATATTCAGTCTGAGGACGAAAAAGGACTCATTATTAGCGGAGTGATAAGAAAGTAATGTAACAGCTTCATATGGGACAGAGAGACAGTTGCATACATGAGGAACAGTGTGTTTCAGGCCTGTAAATACAGTGTTTTCAGTGCTGTCGGTCCTACCTGGGGCTGGGTTTTGGTGGTAAAGAATGTGACTTTGTTGTGGGTAAGTGATTTAGTCTGTAATGTGGACATAAGAAAATGATTCATCTCAGTCAAAATGATGTCTAAAACATTTTATTTTGTAAGTCTGTAAAATATTTTTACATGTAAAAATTGTGACACACTGCATTAGATTGTTAGTAAAAATTAGTAAAAAATAATGTGGGCACTCCTTAATGTGTCACTGAGGGTATTTTAAGGGAACTACAGCATAAAATTACATAGGTCCATACTGACCTGCTGGCTGAAAGAGATAATATGTTGTCCTGTAAAGAGGGTATACAAAAAACCATTAGGAACTCAACAATTAAATGTATATTATTTAAACTACTGTGATTGTTCTTACATAAACAGCCCACCTCATTGTCAGGAACTTCATAAACATCTGAAAAACAACCAAAGCCAAAGTAAGATACTCAGAGGAACCACAAAAAGTCTTAACTTGCTGTTGAATCCCATTGTTTTCATTGCTCCAAATGTGTCTTAAGCTTATAACAGCACTGCTCTTTGGGATTTTTTTTGAACGAAAAGCTTTTAAATGCCACCCATTGTAGTTTATTTACAAAGACTTCTAATGCATTGTTATGTAACCTTTTTATTCAATACTATGTACGTAATGAAAGCCTCTTTTTTCCTGTAAGACGGCTGGCAGCCAAGCACTAATGTTGGCTGGTCCACCACTTTGATCTATACTGGAGTATTTCAACAACTGCTGGAGGGATGGCCATCCAAACAGATTTCTTAAGATTGAAACTATGTACAGACATCAATGATCCTTAGAAGACAATCCTAAAGATCTTCAGTTTGTCAGGGAAATACTTCTAGACCTACTTGATAGTTTAGTACAAGAATATGTGCAGATATAAATACTTTCTCTATGATACTAATGACTCTGGTGATCCCTGGCATTTCCTCTCCTTCCTCCATGAGGTTGACATTTCAGATGTTAAATTTTGGTCATTTAAAATACGGAACTCCCTGTTTCTAAAAAAGTCAAACTCATGGAAAGAAGGTTATCTGAAAAAGGGGTTTAAGTTAGCTGTACTTTTTATTCTTTGTGTCCAAACTTGGAAAATTGGCTTTGACTTAAAACTCAAACCTCTTGTGAAAACAGCTGCCCTGATATTATGAGTTTCTTATTTTTGTAACAGTGCAGTGTGTTCCTCCTTTGTATTATGTTCAGTTTCAGATGGTGTGTTTAACACAGGGTGCGTTCAGAAGAGAGCTGTGAGCAGTTCAGGTTGTTCGGAACAATAATTCTGGAGCTTGACTCCTTGTGAACTTGTGTTACGCAACAGCGCTGTTATTGTTGGACCTACCGGGACTGGGTGGACACTCTAGTGAAGGTGTCAGCAACATGGTATGGTCCCTCCCTGCTCTGCTCCCACCATGTATAGCATCTGCAGAGGAGCATGGAGGTTATTATTGTTATTATTAAAATTAGTTGTGGTCCTTGCAGCTGTAGCATCTGTATCTTTCTCCTCTCTAATTTGATGTGAATCTTACTGGAAGGTGGGTTCTCTGCAGGTTCTACGTAGTTGTCATCTTCATTACCACAGTCTGGATCGATGTAGTCCTCCTACAGAACAAGACAGCACGTTGTGAAAAAGTCTTAGTCAGCTGCTCCCCACACAGGACATTTTGAAACTAACCAAGACCAAATAATGTTTGCAGAAGCACTGCGAAGGCCTATAGTACAGTATTTTTGTGAGCTTGAGGTGGAGAATCAAAGTTGCTTTACATCATCGCTCCCCATGTGGGTGGGTTCGGGTGGTAGTTGTTTGGAGGCTTTGACTGGGCGGAGGGGCTTCCTGGGAGGCCGGTGGGGCTGCTCACGGCAGTTGTCTGAAAAAGGAGAAGCAGAAGCAGAAAGAGGACATCGACATTTGCATTATTTCAAGGCCATCTGCGTGTCAACAGTATCTATTGAGAGGGTCAGAATGGACAAACGCAACTTCAGCAGGAAAGAGTGATGACTGCAAAGGAGAAGCAATTGAAGCTATTGAAACTGTGTGTGATATTTATTATTTAAAAAGGAATCAAAGCTCACGAGAATTTTGAATTTCATCATCAGGAGGAAAAAAGATGCTGGCGTAATAATCAACACTGATCCATTTATGGTGAAAACAAGGTTTCGAGTGTAAAGTGCAGATATAAATAGTCAAAATGACTCCACTGACCAAGATACTCCCCCCTTGGGAAGGAAGCAGAGTGAGTTGTGGTGAAGACTCTGTGGCTGGGAGGAGGCTCATAGCTGTCATCCTGGTCCCCATGGCGATTCTCGTACATTTCATTATCCTGGGCACAATGTTGTAATGTTGCAAACGTTTCAAGCAAATATAAACAACAAGAATAACTGAGAAATTGAACTTTACCCAACTTACATAATCAGGTTCGGACAGTTGATCCTCATCTATAAACAAAGACATTTAAAAGGATTTCATTACAAAGAGGGAAAAACAAGCCTTAGATTCTACTCTGCTAATATAAATGCATTTTTTTTTTTAAACCCAGGTATCTAAAAATATGAAGAGCAGCTTTAAATTCATCTGAGCAGGTGTCGAAGCACATGTTCTAATTTCAGAACAAAGTCTACTTCTGTGTTGCAGAACCAGTGGAGCGTGTTTCCTCACCTCTGTAAACGAATGAATGATCTCTCGTAGAAGATTCAGTCAGTATTTTATGATGTAACTTAAAAAGCAGATTCACCCGATCAAGCACGGTATGTTTCTTAAATACTAATGTTTGGAAACAGTAATGTCTGAACCCAAGAGGCCCTTTGACTTTTGCTCCTTAACATTGCAGATAATGCTTTTGCACATCTTCTTTCACTTTTAGTCATGTATTTACCCCTGCAATCTCAAAACCTTCGGCAGGGGAAAATAAATTTGTCATCATGTTGGATTTGGTTGAAAAAGCAGACTTCCTGATATCAGTGTGAACCGCGTGAATATGCTGAGCAGGATTACTCTCATTTCTGAAAACGATTACTGCCCATGTGAGAGGAAAAAATAATCTCACTTCTTATTTTTATATACATACATGTGTTGTTGAGTTGCAGCTGTTGGAAACTCCTGTCCAAAGTAAAAGATTCCCTTCATGCAGTAACATGATTCCAGTGTAACTGATGGGGGACATAATGTGCAGTCCTCTCTTTGTCTTAAAATACATTTCGAAGTGAAACCAAAGTCCATGTGTGTTTTGAACAGCCTGAGTTGGACAAAATAAGTGGATATTGTCCAAAGTTTCACACCTTTAAGTACCAGATCTTCTCTTTGTTTCTGAGGTTTTGTCTCAGTATGTCCTTGCTGAGCTCTAATGGTGGGATAGTAACACAAAGAGGTGATTTTATACTAACATCTGTTACTCTGGAAGATATTCACTCAATTTGGCTTACTCAGACTCACAGAACAAAGGCTGTGAATTACTCTCACTGAATTCCCATGGCAGATGTCTTCATAGTTAGCATGGGCAGCTAGAATAATTACAGTGAATAATAAGTCTTTGAATGTACATATTCACATTTGAATAGAGCTTTTGGATTTTAACTACACAATTATTATGTCCTAAAGAATTCACAGTGCTGATACAGTCTATAAAAAGTATGTATTAGTCAAATTCTTCTCTAAATTAGTTTATTGTGTTTTTTCTCTTTTTTGGCAGGGGTCACTTAAAATATAAGTATAGAGAGGTGGAGGCCTGTAACCACAACTGTACAAGAGTGTTTTAATGGCATCAGGCAGCCCTCATTACCATCACGTACTATAAAAAAATTATGAATGAAAGGAAAGAGAAATGATTTAAAGGGCACTGTATTTATGTTATATTATCATTTTTTCATTTTTTTTAAATGTCATGGTTGCTGCTAATACTCCTACATTTCAGTATTGTAATAAGACAGATTGAATAAAACTGTTCCTGATATCTGTGCGTCAAACACCGGCGAACCCTCCACAGTGTTCTTCTTCTGTGTAATTTAGGTGGATGAGACAGGCGGTTCTTTAAAGCTTTTAATAACCACCTGCTGCAGTGAAACCTACAGAGACTCACATTTGGAGTGGAAACAGTAGTATTGACTCAGTTCTTACCTCTGTAATCTCTGGCAGGTAATTTTGGAACTGGTTTGCCTTTCAGCCTGCCCACATGGAGAGACAGTGACATCAGCAGCAGGCAATGAATGACTAAACCATGGTTTGAAAATGTGGACACACCCCTTTTATTATCAATACAGGAGAGGAATTTAGATTTCAATTATAAGTGGAATCATTTGACTAGTGATGCCTTATCTTGGTGCAAAACACAGTTCAGATGCAGATACAACTGTGCCATAAATTTGAGAGAGGTCAATATTTACATGAGCACAGTGAGCAGACTAATGTGTATATTTACCAGACATGAGGAAAAAAAGGGTTCTGTAACACTTGTAACTGTCGCGCCTGTCTTCATGTTGCCTTGAGGGCACTCAATTCAGGAAAGGAAAGTAAGAGAACAGCCATCTGTTGAAGTTATTTTTGGTTTGTGGCCATCTCTTTTATTCCAACGGTTGTGAAAGAGGAATTGACCTTCTTCACTGATGCATAGCACCCTGAGAATTTCAAGATTTCTAGACTTCTAAGAGATCTATCTCCTACTTAACAATGCCCATAAATTTGAACTAATAAATTTCAACTATGGTTTTTCATCCATGGTATTAGCATGTGGTACAAGAGACTAACCTTCTCAGTTTATTCAGGAAGCTGCCATCATTTTTCTTGATATCTTGGACAATCTTCTGAAGCTGCCTGGAAAACACAGAAATGAAACTTGCAATATTATCACCTGAATGAAAACGTTAGACAAGTAATTATTTTTATTTTTAAAGTTAACAAAGGTACATCGTACCTTTTCTAAACTTCGTAGAATATTATCAAGAGTGTTTCTGACTCTTGATAATAATATAACAATATAATTTATATGTATTGGTGTTTTTATATTTATATTTATGATGTCTGTATCTAAGTTTTGCTGTATGTCATAATAAAAACATCTATTTTTAACTTTAAATAAATACTTTCAATGAAATTTCAGTTGTTTTACTCCTTTGTTGCTCACAAAGAAAACCTTACATGTTACAATATTTTGATCCATTAATATCATTTTTCATTGTTCAACCATGTGTTTTCAAATGATAAATAATTTGACCTTTTTCAGTGCCTTCATTGAACCTATGCTGCAAAAATGGGAGAAACTGTGGTTTCAAATATTAACAAAAACAGATATTGTGTCATCTTCCACTTTAAGTTCTCTTGTCACATGCGCAACAATCACGTTAAGGCCGTTGTTTCTCAGGCACCTCGGGAAGGAGCAAGGAGAGGCAAAATATCAAATAAAAAAAAAAGTTCTTACCGGATTTTTGCTGTAGCAGGAGCAGCAAGTTTACCTAACGTATCCATATTCATGTTTAATCCAAAAGTTTACATTTTTGAACCTCATGCAATAAGACGTGCTGCCAAATAGTTTGCAGAAACGTAAATGAACACTGTGTCATATCCTTGTCACAGAGGGGAGGGAATCCATTCTAGCCAGCCACTGTAAGAAAATCACTTCTCCTTTCCACTCCCCGTCTCTTGCACACATGCTCAATAACAGATTTCAGTCACATTGTCAACCAACCTTTTACGTAACATTTCTCTTAACTCTCCTTCATTCCACTTCCATCCAAAAACTGCCATTTTAACTGCGGCTGTTAATACATCACCTGAATAAGATCAATGAAGGAGAACTTCTAGTCAGTGGCAGCATGTTTTAGGAAAAGTTCTTATCTAACTCACTTCTGTATTCGTCACAGTTTTACTCACTAACATTTCCTTCCATCATCTGAGGAGAAACATGGCATAGTTTAAAAAAAATCTACTGCTATAATTACTGATGACTGGCCTGCCTTTTCACACACAATTTTAGTATTTTAGTAAGACACAGTCATAGATTTAAGTGTAATGAGAGTGTTAATCCAGTACTCTTTTTAGCTTTGAACAGATTTTGGGTGTCAGTGGTCATCATATAGTGTGTCATGGAAAGCACTGTGTTGCAATGCCAAATGTGCTAACTGTGTTGTTAAATGGCAGTCTGGCAGGGTGATCTCGGATGTGAGTGGTCAGCATTTGGATTTTTTTTTTTTTAGCAAAATAAATGTGTGTTCTACCTTGATCACAGTCAACCACTGCAGAAGAGGTGAAATTATGAAGCTCTGTGCACTGAGAAACATCCATACAATCAAGAATCAGAAGAATAAAGGAGACAGTATTTTTTATTTTAAGGAACCAACCGTCTATGACTCATTGTGAGGAAAAAAAGGGGAGTTCCTTAAGAAATGAACAAAAAAGCAGCTCAAATGCTTAAAAACAACAAACAAACAAATAAACAAAAACTCCTGCCAGCTTATTAAGTGTTTTCCTGTTAACCATATTTTTTCCTGTTGTGCAAAATATATCCTTCCTGTGCCACTGACTGGGTATTTGAGTGGCAAAACATTCGATTTGTTTTTGGTTATGTAAAATAATAGATAATGCTGTTTATATAGCAGCTCACCTAATCTATGAAACAAATAATTGAATTTTTAAAAATAATTTAGTCGTCATGTTTGACTTTTTAAAAGAACCAGTTGATACTCTCGATGCTACAGAAGTAACATGTAACTTTATGGTTCAACAAGTATATGATAAACAACATAAAACAGGCACTTTTGTATGTAAGCCCAGAAAGGACAATAACACACTGATATTATACAATTGAAATCGAAATTTGTTTGAGTTTAAAAAAACTAAACAAAAAAAGTCTGCACTAGTTAGCATAATCAACTTAAAATGAGATTGTAAAAAGAATGTTAAAAAACACACACACACACACACAGAAAAACAACCACACACACACCAGACACACACATACACACATGCTCGCACACCGGACACAGACACACACTGGGACACTTATACAGGAACATTTCTCATAAACAAGAACAAGCACACACAGACACGTTTGCAGGTGCAGTCTTGCAAACACACATGCACAAACACAATTGCAGCCAATACACACATAATAAACACTCTAATTTTCTTCCTTTAAACACATCCTCTTTTGTACTGACAGTTTTTAATACACAAAAAGGGGCATAAAGCACAGCTGCACGCATAGTTGTATTACCTCTAGTATCCTGTCACGATTAACTATATGATTTTTATGAAATTGTGTTTCTGTGTGTGAAAAAAAGGAAGATAAAATTGAGAAACCTGATAACAGCTGTATAAAAGTGTTTACTCACGGTTGATGGATGAGACTGAATTTGCTCATGTCACTTTCAGACAGGTTCTGTAAAAACACAGGAGAAATATGAAGTAAAACTGTAAACTCATGAGTCAGGGAAAAATAAGACCACAGAGTTCACATATGACTCTGTCTCCTTATATCATAACTAAAATAGCAAGTATGTCACCTTCACTTAACATGTATTCAAGCATTCTTTGTGTTAGGGCTGCAGGAAAAATAATTTTGTTGTCATGCATTATAGCTGCCGGGAGATGGCAGCATCTCACTAAAAGCCATTTCAACAGCACAGGTTGTTTCTGTAGTGCATCCCCTGTGTTATTACTTTTAAACAAAACCAAAGGAGAAAAGAAATTACTTAAGTAGTGCAGACACACAGCATGGCAGCAGCAGGGTCAGAGATGGTTATAAACATGACATAAATGCATTTATTAATAAGAGGCCTTTTAATTTCACAGCCATCAGCACTGCTGGTCAAACACTGAAACATCATAGAGAGGCTGCTTGGTGTCAATAAAGGGTGCAAAGATCAATTTGATTAATGAATTATTAATCAATGAAACCATTTAATTTATATATTATTGAATTTTTTTGTAAAACCTTATAAATGTAACTGAGACTGATGCACTGGTGATTGTAAACCAACATCATGAATTAATCAGAACTGATGACACAATCTCTAATAAAGCATCAAGAAAAAAAATATTCATTTCATATGCAGATGACTGTTTTCCCTTGTTTTGTAAATTATAACCATTATTTCATGACCTTAAGGTTACGAGTGTGCTCCTCTGAACACTGTTAGATTTACTGTAATTTCACCACAACTCTTTTTCTAAATTTCATAAATGGTAAAATATTTTTAAAAGTTTCTCTGACTTCCTCCTGTATTCTGATTTTTTGGTGCATTTAATGTCTGGTTTGCGGTAGGCAATTGTGATTCATAAATGAAAGACAACGATTACCATAAAATATGCAACAAATTCCTCTAAATTATGTATTTCCCTCTTCATTCATAATTCAATACTCCAGGTCTTTACTTGCTCTGTCTCTTCTTCCGTTTTATATTTGTTGTAATGTAATGAAGATCCATGATGACAAATGTTTGTGAAACTTTGGATAGTGTGCGGTGGGGTTTGTAAGATATCAAATAAACAGGTATAGAGAGGCCTATAATAAAAGGTGAAAATATAAGGTATGAGACTAATATGACTTGTTAATCTAGATATGAATAAATAATGGAAAGCCCTGTCTGCAGTGTATCCTGTGATGTAAGTGTAATGATGTTCTATTAGGTTGCATACAGTTGATTATATGGTAGTTTTTCAAAGCTGTTTATAAATTCTATAAGATATTTAACAGGGAAAGTCTTGATGATGCTGCTCACGTTACTTCTGCGTGTGAATATGGGAAGCATTGTGCAACAGAAGGATGCATTACCTTCAGGAATAAGCCCATACTACGGTGAGGGCAGAGCTTGTGATTTAATCATTTGTAAATCAGACAGTGAGATCACTTAATATGAAAGGTTTTACCTCCTTCAAAGAACTGAACCCTGGTCTCACAGATACACACTTGATCATCCCACTGGCTTACGGGAGGAGAAAAAGGTATCACATAAAATCAGACTTAGCCTTTTGACACAGAATAAAATATCAAATAGTCCGCCCCAGTGGACACTCCCAGGCACTGCTCCTACGTTGAATTATTTATAGGAGTGTCTGTGCTGGTTCAAATTAGACACAACAGCTCTACAAGCTACAGTCACTCCATTGTACTACATAGCAGGACCCCTCACTCAAAACAGCAATCAATCACATCATTATTTTTTACATGTTTTCATTGAAGTTCAATTTTTATATGTGAGCAAGAAGTAGTCCCCATGTTCCAACCTTTTTTTGGCTTGAATTCTTGCTTGCAGTGAAGTGATTTGTGTGATCAGCAAAGTGTGTGCATGCCAAAATGAGCTGAAGATAGTGTGAAGAAAATGTTTTTGGTCCTTAAAACCACCATATGTTAAATATTGAAATTTCTGGTAGTGTTAGCTCGACTACAAGTCATGCTAGCAACTCTTTAAGGCCATAGTTGGGTGCAATCAACACATTCCCTTCCCAGCACAATAAATAAATAAATTATATATGAAAAATAGACTGGCTTAGGTTTGGGAAAAGATTTATGCATTATTATCTTTGCAAAACCAACAGCATTTGGTTGGTTAACACGACAAAACATTTTCATCCGGAAAAAGACTGTTAGTTTTACATTTTAGGTGCAACTTTCGGTTTCATACTTGTCTCCAACTGGATGACTGTTGTGTGTGTGCTGGGAATGAGACCAGGCTGGTGCAGCTGTGCTCTGATCTAAATGCTATCATTCTCTAAAAATGCTCTCTCCCAGCAGGTATTGAGGTTTACTACATTCACCAACTTAGTTTAGTGTGCTGGCTCATTGGCTGTTAACATAAAGTAAACAACTCATGCAGATACAGACATACATACATATGAAAATTAAAGTATTGGACAAAGTAGACAAACTAAATCATCCAAAAATGCTCTTAAAGGGAATCATTAAAGGACAAAAAACATTAAACATAACCTGCTGCCGGCACAAGATAAAAGTCTCATAAAAGACACTGGGACTCATCTTGTGGGCATCATGAATGTCTCATATTTTATGTCAATATTTCCAGCAGTCAGTTTCAGTCTGGATGGCCCATTTAGCCGACAGACCAACAGTGCCATCACTGGAGCTATGCTACTAGCATGGTTAAGGAGGCATTCTCAGTGGGACATATCTTACAGCGACACATATTGAAATGAGTTTCATTTCATGATTTCATGAGTAAACAACTTTGCAGCTACATGCCCACAAAAGTACCTTTGGTTTTTTCCCAGCAGCTGTGCAAGGTCTCATGACAATTATAAGGTGAGAAACTTTCCACATGTTAGCAATGTGACAGGCTTTCTCTTCTTTAATACACCAATACCTTCCTCAGTTTCCATTAGGTTCAAGGGAACTTTTTTAAAATTCAAATGAGATTTTGTAAGGCTGCAGTTGGACTACATAAGTGCCTATTTTTTTTAATTATTATTTTTAAATATATTTTTTGGGGCTTTTCGCCTTTAATGATAGGGAAAGCTGAAGAAGTGACAGGAAACAGGGAGAGAGAGGGGGGGGAGTGACCTGCAGAAAATGGTCGGAATTGGAGTCGAACTTGTGACCGCTGCATGGAGGACTGAGCGCTCTGTACATGGGCCGCCTGCCTTCCCGACTGAGTTAAACAGCGGCCCAAGTGCCTAATTTTTGTTGAAAAATTATAGTTGTATTTCTCGCTTTTGAACTATAGACTACATTTTAAAAACATCTTTGTTAGGCACATATCATTTGTATTTCAGCATGTCACTGTAAACGTTTGATACCAACAACAAAGCAGCATGTGGTGTACTATAGACTGCCAAATATAAGTGCATGAGTGGCCTTTGTAGTGTTGATGTCATCATACACAGAAGTTGAAAGTGACTTCCTCACGCAGCAGCCACACAGGCAGCATCACAAAGATACAGACTGACAGTTGGTTTGATCTGCGACGTGTCTCTTTTAACCTGTCTACCTGTGTGAGCGAACATGGCATCAAAAAGATGGAGATTATCTTTATCTGCACTGTGCTGACTGACTGTCAATCCCATCTGCACTGTACAATACAGCCACCCACCACTCAGACAGAATTAGATTTGACAGAATTTTTTTTTTTTTTAAAAACCGCTCCTTCTTCCCACTGTGGTGACAAGATGTTTTAGGTTTAATATGAGACTGATGGATTTAAGGCACAGCCCATTGTTGTCTTATGAGAGTGTTTTTAGATCCCAGTTTGCTTGTGCCTATTTACTTGAGGGGCTTATAACCTTTGCTCCATATACTCTGTAAACATTATATGAATATGCAAAGTAAGCCACAGGCAATGCTGAGTCGCGACACATGTGCTGGATGACATTCAGAGCCCATTACAGACCCTCCCCTGTTTTAATAACACACCGAGTAACAAAGGAATCAAACAGAACAAAGAGAACCAAATCAAAACAAGTATTCTCCCTTTTCTGCTGCATTTTTACAGTAAATTAATCACAAAGAAGGCATATTTCTGGCTTACATAATTTTTAAAAAGATGTTGGTGATTAAGCATTTTTAATTAATCCTTAGTAATGTTGTGTGTATATTAGCACAGAGGTGGTGCATAAGACACATTTAATGATCACGCCCAAGACATGTTTTATGTCAAGATGAAATATTCTCCTCTGAATAATATTTTGTGTTTTATTGGATCAGCCCCAGCCCACCTCAGACCTCAACCCTAACCCTGGGTTTTCTCTACATTACAATCGCTAACTTTAACCCAAAGTTGTTTCGATGTAACAAAACCATACTGATATATCCATGTGTTTTACTTTAAATTTACCTTCCCCTCTTCAGAAAATTAAAAAGCAGCAGTCTAGTGTAAATCTGTACACATACATTTTTCTGCACAACACCTATTGATAGCAATGTTCAACACATTTTTGAGTTGAGGGCTTCTTGAATTTTTTTTTAATGGATGCAAAGGGGTGCAAAGGCACAGGCACATGAATATCTGTTTTGTTTCACTCTAATTTATAACACAACTGGGATACCCCGCCTACACACGGCATCTAAGCTTGCTGTTGTAAAATCCTTTAGCAACAGGAAGTGACTGTTCACATTTCACTGCCAGAGGCCACAGCCAATTCTGGCCAAAAATAAAAGAGGAACTGGATAGTTACAGTGAGCCACAATGTTTAAAACCAAGTGCCACATACACATAACCTGACCTCATCGATGGAGAATGCACAATATTTCTGTAACTGACAAATGCCTTTACCAGTAATGACTATTCAGAGCTAAAGATGTCAAAGCAAAAATGTATGAGGATGCAGATTGCAGATTAAATATTGTCACTGTTCTGGATGACACACACGGTGAAGCATGTGGTGAATACAAAGTACAAGGACACAAAGCGACAAAGAGACAAATCACTCCTCATATACACACAAGGCTCTCTCATTACTGTACTGATCAGGTTATCCATCAGCTAACTCAGTGATTCTCAGTGTTTTAAGCCATTTAAGCCATCTACGCTATTCAGAAGAAATAAAAAAAAAAAGATTATTATAATATCACTAAGGAGAAATAAAATAAGCTCAGCTGAATTGAACAAAAATAAACAAAAGATTCAGGTTAGCAAGATAGTCTTCATAGCAGCAGAGCACTTAGGTTTTTTTTTTATGTCACCATCCCTAAACATTTGTCCCCGGTTGGCCATAATAACACATATGTCCCCTGTTTTGGTGACCAGTGAGCTATTGAACTTGTAACTTACTACAAATGTTGGTAAATTTACCTTCACTTTGTTGCTGTTGTACCTCATTCAATACCAAGGCCTGGCCATCATTACACACAGACCTTCAGTCTTGGCCAAAGTGGTAGAATGACTGATATTACCACGAAGCCACTCTGTTTGTGAAGCTAAAAATGAAATACAGCAAACTACAGTACACATAACTTGGTGCAAAATTTGAACTAGATTCTGAATGTTTGTCAAACTCTGCAGCCTTGGAGCTGATTAAATTGGGGGTGTGAAGTCGGCAGTGCAGCCATGGTGAAATATTCTTGTTCAATACTGCATGAGTTTACCTGACCTTATTATAGAGCCCAGGTGTGCTGGCTGAATCTGTTGCTGCAGGATCTATCAATCAATACACATATACTAAGTGTATATATATACTTCTTGCTGATCTGCTCTGATAAGTTGTACATACATTGAGCATATTTTAGGGGAGAAAAACCCTTTGAAACATATGGGAAATATTTCCATGATGCAATATCCTGCCTCAAACAGAATCAGTTCAGGGTCACTGAATAGTGGGGATGAGTCATGATTGGGAATTTACAAAAAGTCATCAGATTTAAAAAAAAAGAAAGAAAACAGAATATATTATGGGATATTGTCTTGTCTTAAAAACATATGTTTTTTTTTGTATTTTACTGGAAAACATGTTTTCTTCCTTCTCTTTTGTCTTTCATTCTTTTTTTGCTCTCTTGTTTTATATGATCTTCAATGAGTCTATGTTCTTAAATTGTGAACAACAGTGTTTTGCATACTCCTTAATTAATTCATAGGTGTTTTAATTTGACCTTGACAGATTTATTGTACTCATGAAACAGAATTGTGTTTGTAGGATAATTTATTGTTTAGCAATGCCCTTGTCTTTCAACATATTCCAAATTTTAATGGATTATTATTATTACTGTTAATATATCTTGTAAGTACTGCCTGGAGAATGCCACTTTTCAAGCCCTTGGAGAGTTCTTGGAAATTATCCTGCATACTCTCTCTTATTTAATAAAGTATATTCTTAGTTTTTGGATGTGGAAATAAAGAAATTTAAAGAAAAAAATGTGGCATGTTCTTCTCTGAACAAAGGTAGTGTAACATTTGGTGCAATGAGATCAGCTGGCAGCAGACATTTAATATGGCTGTCAAAAAGTTCTTGGAGAAGCTACTTCTGAAACTGAACAAACTGAGGTTCATGTCCATCTTTACGGACTTTTGAGAGCCAAGCACTCAGCAGGAGGGGTCCCTTCCACTGATCAACAATCATTGCCTGACTTTGTCACCAGACAATGTAAGTTTGATAGTAAAAAATGCAGAGCAAAAAAAGCCTTGTTCCAATGTTTCCTCAGACACATCAGACAGCACTAGAGACCATAAACTTGTAGATGTGAAGCGGATTGCCATATTGTTCCCAGTGATACTGAAAGGGGTTTTAGCTTGAAATGCCAATCCCTATTTTATAATAAAAAGAAAAGTAAATTGTTTCTCTCATTCATTTGAATGGCAACATAAGTTTAAAGGAGCTGATTAAAAGACACATATGAATAAATGCTTCTACAGACATGCAAATGCACAAAATGTGTCACTGAGGTATTATTAGAATCCTCAAAATAATATCTGGAACTTCTAAACCCACACTCATGCTTACTTACTGCAAAAAATCCTATTTAAACAAACCCTGCCCATGACTGAAGCAGATTTAATGATACTTCCTTAAATAAGCAGGATCAGCTTTATTAGCCCTAAGTCTCATTTCACAGTTCTTGCTCCCTCCTAAACTGACATACAGACAGTTTTAACCTGCGCTCATTGTGTAAGCATATTTCTCAGAAACATAGGCGGACACTCAGATATTGCAAACATAATGTGGATGATGGAGAGAAAGCAATGAATGTCACGTTAAGCAGAAGTTGCAGCTACTTTATTCACTTCCATGTTAGATGGGCCACCGATACCAAACGAGCGTGGGAAGTTGTACATGTGAGTGAGTTTACGCTTGTCATGTTTCATATTATGCAAATTCTTCTGTTTTTCAATTTTGAACATTTGTAGTGCCACAATACAATTTAAGAGTCAAAGTACTCAAAGTGCATTGGATTAAACTGTAGCAATGAGCAAAAACCCATGTGCAATCACATTTGATTTTAAAAGAAGAGTGAATGTTACAAAAGTTCAGCAGCTAGACAGCTTATTAGTGCATGGATGTGCGTATGATAATAACTTGTACTGCAAAGTGCTTTGAGTGGCAAGTCTAGAAAAGAGCTATATAAATACTGGTGCATTTATCACTGTAAAATGACTTTTTTCAGTTTTACAGTTGCAGAAATAGCTCAATGAATTGTAATTATCCTGCTGTTTTAAATACTATAATTATAATAACAATTGCTTGGGAGGATTGGTCTATTTTGATGTAATTAAAATGACAAACTCAACAAAACCACAACCCAGATATGATCCTGAATGGATTAGTAGCTTACTGTATATAACTGCATGGGGGACGGAGGGTGTTTCGTTAAAAATGAGGTGAAAGAAGGAAAATGTGAGGGATTAACTTACCAGCAGTCTCTGTCCATTAATTCTCAGTCTGTTTACAGTGACAGCACATTCTTGCATGCTGTTCTGAGGGCAGTAAAAACATATTTATTTTAGTTTCCACAGTGAATTATGCAGATTGACTAAATTTATTTCCATAATATTTGTCTCCCTGTTTATTTTGACAGTTGTTTGAGTTCTGCAGGTATAGTGTGTATTAAGAGAGAGTCAAACATTAGATGAAACATGTTGTACACTCCTATTAGCTAGAATAAACCACCGAACCTTTAAAAAATGAGAAAATAGGTTACCATGCTGTCATAATCATCATTGGTTTTCTGATAGTGCCTTATTTTGCCCCCTTTTTTTCTTGTACTCACCTTGCACATAAAGAGGGCTACTTGCGCCTGGTCCCACCCCTCACACTCCTCTCTGGACGGCAGGTTCATTTTTTTCTCAACAGGGAACCCCTGAGCAGCAGTGTGCTTTTGGAAGTACAGTAATAGACTGACCCGTCATGCACCGCAGCTCCTACATACCAGCCAGCTTCAGCAGGGAGAAGTACACACAGGGAGGTCACCTCATTAAAACCGACACATGGTCTCCTTCATCCATAAGTAATGTGGCAATTCATGGTATTTTAAAAAAAAACTTAACTTGTCTCTGAGATTGCGTTAGAACATCCACAAAAGGGAAGCAGGGACTTCCTTAAAGTCACTGTAAAAAAAAAGGCTTTAGAAACACAAATGTCATAACAGATAGTGGCTTGATTTTAGAATCCAGTTAGGGCACACACTTCATTAACAGTATGACAGAGTGTATAATTTACTATCCGTTTATTTTTTATTTTAAGGTGTAATCTTATTTAAGGTGCAAGACCATCCTAACTCTGGTACCAGCCTATGTGAAAAGATTTCTGAAGTGGTGTCTGCACTTATTTCACTGAGAATCATGTGTGGAGTGTGTAATCATTCATCTTTTGTAAGTTTTCATTAAGACATGAAATTGGGCGTTTTGTGTCTATGTCTAGCATCTCTGATGTAAGAAATATGACTGTGACCAGGTGTGCAAGTAGAAAGAGAGATACAAAATTTGATAAAGGACTTCAAATTCAATTGATTTTTTTTCTGTTAAGTCAGACTAAGCCATGTAATGTTGGAAATTATGAAGCATTACTCACAAGTCTGAGAATTTAAACAGTATTTCTGACATACTAGTCAGTATTCAAAATATGTGAACAGTCTGAATCATACAGGATCTCTTAAGCTCAGAAGAACAGCATCTTACTAAAAGTTTAATATAGATATTAAAGGAATAGTTCATCATTTCAGAAAATATGTGTATGTATTCTTTTTTTGTGAAAAAGCAACTATAGGAGATAGCTGGTTAGCTTAGCCTAACACAAAGACTGGCCATATAGCCTGTTTTAACATTTATAAGATCAACAAGTGTTTTTGAACTTTGGTGCCAGATTTTGCACAAAGATAGAAAGCACAGGGAAACAGCTTTCATGTCAACTCTTAGCAGGTAGCAAAAGCAAAAGTGTTTTGCTGACAAAGAGATAAAAAAATGCTTATGTCTGTTCTGTAACAGGGCTGTACAGTACAGTACAACATACTCTCACTTCATTGTGCTCTTGTACAATGCAATCAAACTGCAACTGGCATCATGAATTTTACTTTTAGGAAGCTTATAATTTTTCATACGTTTTTTTTTTTGGTATTGTCTCAAAGCCAACAATTATACTTTAAGTTTATTATCGAGATTAGGGATGGGTATTGTTAGGATTTTTATGAATCCGATTCCGGTTCCGGTTCTGCTTATCGATTCCGGTTCCCAACGATTCCTTATTTTGATTCCAAAATAGTAAAAAAATAGAAGGTCAATTGTTTATTTAAGAACAGTAACTTTATTCCTTTACCTTTTAAGAAAATGGTTGCACCTGTCTTGCAGCTAATTAGCTTATGACATATGTTGCA